>QEPC01015474.1:2560856-2619417 GCA_003113815.1 Sphenodon punctatus | reverse complement strand
GCCCTCCTCTGCTGACTGCTGCTACCAACCTCTTTGTAACCAAGCCAAGCATATGCACCTGAGACTTTGCATCCGCTTGAATGTTTGTTTGTCTTCTCCCCTGTCTCTCCCACTGTCCCCTCTCCCTGTCTCCCCCCCTTTGTCTTTTAGATTGTAAGCTACCGGCAGGGACCGCGTCTAATTCTATGTTCTGTACAGCACCAGGTCACACGACTGGCGCTATATAAATGTTTATAATAATAATAATAATAATAATAATAAAAGCCTGAATTCTCAGACCAGCAAGATTGTTAGTAATGTGCCTGGCATTTTCTGTTCATGAAAAAAGGAACTATCCTTCACCCAAAGGTTTTACAATTTAAGGCCCTGCAGCCACAATAAACTGCATATGGATCTACTTCTATTTGGAGTCCTGCTGCAGTGATGGGTCTTCATAAACACAAGTCCACCTCGGGGGTGCAGAACCTCAGGCCTGGGGACCAGTGTGGCTGCAGCAAGTTTTTATGTTGCCTCTTTCCGGTTCCTGAATCTGGCCTCCAGATCCAGTTTCTCCCCCCCAAGCACTGAAAATCTGCACTTATTTCAGATAAGGGAGCGGAAATGAGGGCATGCCCTATGCACACATTAGGGGACAGATCTGTAATCTGGACCCTCTTTCTTGAGCACATCCCTTACGCATGCCCTCCCCCAACTTCCATACGGCTCTCAGAGTATGTACTAATTTTCAAATTTTCCCCACACCCCTGGTCCACCTGCATATAACTGAAGCAGGAATGACTGGGTGAAATTCCATGGCCCATGTTATTCAAGAGGTCATGGTGATCCCTTCTTACGTGAGAATCACTGGGTGAGATCCTG
This sequence comes from Sphenodon punctatus, assembly GCA_003113815.1. NCBI lineage: Eukaryota > Metazoa > Chordata > Lepidosauria > Sphenodontia > Sphenodontidae > Sphenodon > Sphenodon punctatus. The sequence goes on along the minus strand of QEPC01015474.1, from coordinate 2,618,559 downwards.
AGCAGCATCTCCTAGATGTGGGGGTAGTATAATTTTTCTCTTTTATATAGAGAATATTTTAAATTACCTGTCAACATTGCCATCATGAAATATAACATCTCAAATAAACAAAGTAGGAAATGTTGTCATTTATGATCATGTTTAAATACTGCATACCGCACTGTCTGTCCTTGGTCAATAATGAACTGGAAAATGCCAAACTTTACGATCAGCACATTATTTAGTTCAAGGTGCTTAAAAACTCTGACTCTTTCTTTTACTCACCTAATAAAGCTATTGGCCAGAGGGCTAGTTTGTACAGAACTTTGGAACTCTGGTTCAAGTTACCCATCACCCCCATCATCCACCAGCTTTAACACACGATACGTTGCCTCGCTTTCACCACCTTGTGTGCTGTGTCATCCAGATTCACCTGATTGTGTGTCGTGGGTCTGCCAGGTGTTCACTCAGGGGCTGCCCCGGGACCGCTCCACACGGCATCATTATCAGAAATGTGGAGCGTGCTGTGTGGACAGATCCAGGCAACTGCAAGGCAATGCTCTGCGCATGGGCCACCTCTTGTGTGTTGGGGAGGCCCTGGGGCACCCATGAAGCTGCCCCATGCACCCCCCCATCTGTTGGGGGCATACGCATGTGTTCAGCACCATAAAGCCATGGCCAGCAGCCTAGGGTATCCGAGGAGTAACTCAACTCTATGGTGAAGGGGACAGAGTGCAGGAGACTGCTTCAGGGAGGAATGCCTGTGCATTTGACATGGTCCCATGTGAAGCCTGCAGGAGGCAGCTTCAGGGGAGCCCACAGAGTGACCATGGGCTGCAGGGGCCTCTCCTCTCATTTGTTAATACCCTTTGTCTCAAGCTCCAGGCTCCTATGTGCTCTCTGCCCCAGCTAGGTGCTCCAGCCATATGCCCTTTCCAACTCTAACAGCATTCTGTCCTGACCTTGTTTGGAGACAGTCCTTTTCCGACAAAGCCCTATGGCCTGGCCCTCCTGGCCATCCTATTCCAGGGTGAACCAGAATCCTGCAGAGCTCTGAGGTGATTTGCAGCCTTTACCCACTTCCACCTGGGGAACTGCAACGTGAATTTCTAACCCGGAGGCCTGGCTTCTCCCTTGTAGTACTTTTTATTCACTCTATTTTTCTCCTAGCTGACCAGCAACTTCCTCCAGCTCCCACTCCAGGTCAGAGCAATTAATCATCTCATATGACTGGACTGCATCCCCCTCCTATGGCTGCATCCTGCCACCAGTCGTGCTCAAGGCCTTATCTTGAAAGTACTTGGACAGTCTGCTTCAGTCCAATAGAGTCTCTCTCAATACAATTGACTTCTCTGTCTACTCCCATTTCCTGCTATGTTCCTGCCCAGGCACTTTGCTCCTCCTCAGCCATCTCCCTAACTCACCTCCTGCTTTCTAAACTTTCTTTGCTCCTTCACCCATGCGCCTTCACTTTTGCAAATGCATATGTTCTGCTCCAACCCTCCTGACCTTCAAATCCCTCCTAAAACCCCGTCTTTTCCATTATGCTTTCCCTAGCTCCTGACCCATCACAGACTGCTTGCTGATGTGCCTTCAACTGTTTGTCATTTACCTTATAACTAAGCTAAGCACATGCACCTGCAAATTCTCAATTTCATAAACATACACCTGTCTTTTCCCATGTTCTCCTCCCCCGTGCATTTCCTCCCTTCTCCATCCTAAATTGTAAGACAGTGGTGCAAACTTAAACTTGCAGGGATCTGTCTCTAATTCATGAATATTCGGTGTCAGGCACATTATTGGGTGAATAATAAGTTTATCATAAAGTATATAAAAATAGTACTAGTTAGAGTCAGACCTTCAAAAAAACCACTGATTTGGAGTGTTAAGCTTAGGCCTAATTTTCAGCATAATGGAGTACCAAGTTCAAGGATCTGTAGGTGCATTAACATCTTGGAAGAGACAACCTTAGATGTCTTGCACTGAGTATCCAAAATTAGTGAAAATTTCTTAAAATGTGTATTTTAGATGCATAATTTCCTGTGTTCAATCAGTTTCTTCAGTCTCCTTACATCAGTGACTCCAAAGCATTTGCCTTTGTGATCCCATTTTGAGTCTTACAAATATATTTCTGGGACCTCTTACCCCAGATAGCAACAAAGCCATGCAAAATATATCAAATATCAATTGGGATCATGATCCCCAGCTGCAGAAGAAATTGAATTCGCCTAGGGTTTAAAGCTTGGGAAGCTCTGCCTTACAACGTTATTGGCATCCAGTCTGTAGTAATTCCAGTGGGAATGTACAAATATAGCTGAGAGCAGAAGTTTGTAAATGTTTATTTGTATTCAGAACTATCCAAATTATTAGAGCATGGGAGCACTCTAATAGTTAAGGTGTGTTGCACGCTACATTATAAAACCCCAACATTCTACTTGTTCTACAATTAGCATGTTCAATGTTAGGATTGTGAAATTTGTTGTGGAGTATCACTGGGGTGGTTCATGGTGTGAAAATGTGAGATGAATCTGTTGGATAAAAGCTGAGATATCGCAGTTTGGAAACTGCAATTTCAAGCCTGATTTTTCATTTAGTCAGACCGTCTCAATCTGGGCAGGGTAGAGGGGTTGAATATTGGTGGGGAGGAAGAATTAGCCTTTTAGAAAATTAAAGGAGGCTGCTGGGGGGGGGGGGCCTTTGAGGTTTCATTTGTAAATCTGATTAGTAGTTTTAAAGTTATGGGGTTGTGAAAAACCTCATGTTAGCCTATGGAGAAGGACAGGGCTGCTTTGAAGAGGAGAGCTGGTAGCCGCCTCTTCTGCTGTCTTTCCCTTCCCTGAGCAGGGCTTGGACAATTGTGCCGGGGGGGCAAGGGAGCAAGGACAGGGGGGCACTTTGGGTGGGGGGGAGGCAAAGAAGTGAGGGCAGGGAGCGCTTTGGGTGGGGAAGCAAGGGCAGGGACGCTTTGGGTGTGGGTTGGGTGTCATTCCACACACACCCTTACTTCTGTTCCATATGACACACACAGATAAACGTTGTATTTCTCCCAGAACTTTTGAGTTCTCTGTGAGGGGAGTGGGGGATAGAGGGTTAAAGTGGTGACTTGGACCAAGGACTACTGGGTTGTCTGTTACAAGGTTGAGAGCTGAGCACAGGAGAGCAGAAGAAGCTAGGAACCAGGACTGTTGAGTTGCTTGTGAAGGGAGTGGAGCCTACTAGATTAGAGTGGGGTGGAGATGCTGGAAGCTAGGAATCCCAAATTCTCTGTTAACGGGTTGGAACCAAGTAGATTAGACGGGGAGAAGGGGCGGGAACCAGGACTCCTAAATTCTCTCTTAACGAGGATATGGAGAGAGTGAGGGGCCAGCTCACTCCCTTCTGTCCCCAACCTACAGAGGAAGAGAATTGGAGCTGAAAGACGAAGGCAAAGTGTGGGTGCATGGAGCCTAAGTTGTAAGTGAGCACAATATGTGAGACTGTACAACGTCTTTACTGCTAACATGGCCCAGAAGTTAAGGCGGGAGCCTTAACTTACAGTTTCCATGCTTTTTAGTGCATGATTGAATTTTCAAGAGAATTAACTCTTCTTGCAAACCAGAGGTCTTTTGACTATGGAATTAGAGCTATTTCAGAAAATCAAATTTAAATCTCATAGGAAATTCTGATAAACCTTCATTTATGTTCATTCCAGATCATAAAAAAGTTAAAGCATCAACATTTTATGTCAGAGGGAAATTCTGAAATGCTTTGATTCAAGTCGACCCAAAATGAAAATGTTTGGGTAGTGCAAGGTTAAAGTATCATTTTCCATAATGTGTGCCTGCGATTGAGTGTCCATGAGGCATTGATATAACTTGGCCACCAAAAGGGAGTTGTGAATTAGGGAAGATGAAATCAGTCAGAGAAGAAAACAGGTACATTGATGCTGCTACTACTACTACTACTACTACCACTGAAGAATTATTCATTTGAAACAGATCCCTGTCCTGAGAGGTTTACAATCTAGGAGAGGAGACCCATGGGAGAAGGGAACATAAGAAGAGAATGTGGCCAGAATGACATGACAGCACAACATTTTGGCAGTCCCACAGTATGCCCAAAATGAAAAGTTTGGGCTTTAGGAGTTAATTTTTCCTCTACCTGAGACAAAGCATTGGTTAAGGGTGACATGAAACAAAACTTTAGTTTTGCATTAACCAGAACAGAAATTTTTCCAGCGAAAAATTTAGTTGAAAACAATTTGTGCAGAACTTCATTTTTTATGAAACTGCATATTTGATTAAACTGCTCGGGAAAACAGTTTATAGAATGTTTCAATGGGACATGGACTTGGCTAAAAGCCAAACTTTCTCTCATTTTTAGAGCTTGTCAGATGGCCTGTCAGCACAAAGCTTGTAACCAAGGTAATTAACCCCTATCTAGAGGGGTTAAAACTCCATGTAGACATTCTTTTCAAGGTTTGTGTGGCTTTCCCTAATTTAGTTTAGGGATTAAACCAACTTGTGAAAGGCCAGTCTACTGACCCATGAAAAAAATGCCTATCCAGGTGCTTAATATAGATTAACTAACTTGTATTGTCCTGCAACAAAGCCTAGGTGGACATGCCTAGAAGAGTTGATTTGAGTTGACCTGCCTGTTTTTGAGGACTCCTTTGCTGTAGCTGAGACTAAGGACAGAAATGCTGAAAGACTCTTGGCCTGGCAAATTTTACAGATTTAAGAAGCGTTAATAAAATCCATACAAGCAACTAAACTTGATCTCTGAACCATTTGATATTTACTTGCAACTCTGTGAGAACTATAAAATGTCAACACAGTTTAGGACTAGATTCTAATCTCCAAAGGGTGGAGTATGTTGCAAATAAATTTTACAAGATACATGGTGTGTACAAGCTGCATCTGAGATGAGAATTCCTTTCTCAAAGTATGGCCTTTTTACATGAGATGGACCCACATATGCCTATCCAGGGCCACTGCGTAGGCATGGGTGGGTGCCACCCGTCCAACCATTGCAACGGGTGGGCGTGCATGAAAACGCCTGTGACTCACCCATCTCCACCCATTACCCACACACGGAGCAACTGGCCAAAACAAAACGGTAATTGCCCCATGCATGAAGATGGGTGGAGATGGGTGTGCATCCATGTACGCACGCACCTACATGCCGCCCCTGCACCGGCGCCACCCCCAGCCCATTTAAAAAGGTCCTATGAAGTTACGTCCATATACTAGTTTTCTCAACCAGAGATTACTGTCAGCGGAGATGTCGGTTACAGGTCATTCATTCTTCAGTAAATGGTTTCCTATTATTTCTTCTGGGATCCCTTACACAGCACACAATTTAATATTAACAATGTAGCAAGAGACAGGTTAATTCCAAAGTCACTTATTGGATAACTTTTGCTTTTATCCAACTCCATCTCCTATTAGTCAATTGAAAGCAGGTACCCATGTTCACTGAGTTTTCCCCATTGATGGCAACAGGAAAAACTACTGAAGGCACTGGGGGTCTTTCAAAGAGGGACCCATGTTCACTGAGTTTTCCCCATGGGTCTCGTTTGAAAGACTCCCAAGTGCCTTCAGTAGGAGTTAGATCATGATTGGAGTGTGACACTTGAAGATAGCATGAAATGCTATATACAAACTTTTTTTTTTTTTAAACTTAAAAAATAAACAAGTAGAAAGAATCATCAGCAAATATTTACTATGCAGTAATTTCTACAAAAAGACTTAAAGAGAACTTTAAGGCTTCAATTCACAAACCACCTAGGAGCTTCAATAATACAACTCCGGAGTAAGTAGTTTGTGGATCACAACCTAGTTAAGCAGAATTTGAAAAGTTTGATTTCATAAGCAAACCATCATCCAGAAACTTTCACCTGTTAAACAAACATAGTAATAATTTAGCTACCTAGCAAACAGCCCATTTGAACACTAAAAACATACCCCTGTTGTTCCATTCATGATTTTTGAATTTGTCATGCTGTGTCATTAACATTTGATACAAATTGTGCTGTGTTAACGGCAATTTTATGTGGTAGGGGTGTATGAAAGAGATCAGGCTAGGTGCCCAGTAAATCTATCTTGCTATAAATTTAGACAGTAGCAGGAGCGGGTGAAAACAGACATGACCCTAACTTTACTTTAACACCAAGACTGGGGGCACCCCACTGGGGAACAGTCCACCACCACTACCCCACCACCACCACCCCATGCAAATTGAGAAGGGGCGCCAGCGTGGCCTTAAGGCCCGCATAGCCATAGGAACACAGACACTGGCCAGCCCCTGAGACACCCAGGGCAAGAGAGCCCTGGACAGTCTTCCACGAGGCCCTGCCCCTCCCCCTGCTGCTCCATGTGCTTCAGTGCAAGCCGGGTCACACATCGAACCAGTCGGGGCACACATGCCCTGGGTGTCTTGGGGGCTGAACGGGCGGGGGTGCAGTGGCTCTAGGGACCCTAGGCAATCCCTGCCTGCCCCCCCCCCCACACCTGTAGCTCTGCCTCATTGCTCCACCTCCCCCTTCCATTGCGGAGTGGAACTGGATACGGCGCTGTGGCTGCCGGGGCTGTTTCCGTGCATAGCTGGTACGAGCTTTTAAACTTCGAGTTCATTAACTAGCTGTGTTGCTTTTTACCAATTTATTGGCCAATTAACTACCAGAATAATGAAGAATCTCAACACACCTTTATACAACAAAATCCACTGATTTTTGTAGAACCTAAATTAATTTTTTTTAAAAATACATTTTTAATTTTTTGTTTTTGTTTTTATAGTTTTAATTTGCAGTGAGTGCTTTCGTTGATTAATCTGATCAATTAATTAGTTCATGCTTCCAGACCTAGTTAAATGAGATGAAAGGAGGAGGGAGAGTCTAGCCGTTACAATGGCTTGCCACAAATCCAAAACCTGCATCTGACTCCTATCTCTGAGATGAGTTAAACCAAAATGCCAGGTCCAGGCCAAGGTCTGAATTTGTGGCTTGCTCCAACTGTGATCTGTTAATCTGCAAAACCCAGATTAAGGAGCAAGTCCCTCCCACAATACATGAGTACGGGTATTCCTTGTTGCTTTATCCAATAGTGGTGTTGCTGGTGGGAAAATAAAATATTTATGTATTGGTGATTTATAGAGCAACTATTACCATGGCAGCTGTAAAGTGGGACTAAGGATAACTGCTCTCAAACTCAGTGGATCTTGATTGAAGATTCACTTTTGCCAGGCAATCGTGTGCCTTCATTTTTTAAACTCTGCTATATACAGTGAAATAAAAATTAGCTGACAAGGATGTTTAATTATTTACACTCAATTTTTAACAGCGGAAGAGACAAGTGTACGAGTCTAATTTGATAAGCTATGGCTTGCAACTTGAAGCAACAAGATCGGTGAGTACTTTGTACTTTTTTGTGTATGATTGCATCTGAAGAGAGAAAGTAAATCTGTATGGAAAATAGAGGGAAATTCATAAATGTGTGTTGTTAGACTTCTTTCCTCTCTCCTTTTTGAGATGAGGCTGGGGAGGGTCCTGTATGATCTTCTATCCCTTTCCTGTACTCTTCCAGGCTGATCCTAACGATGCACATCCCCATTACAGGGATTGTGACGTGCACAAACTGCATGGAAACCATGTGGAATTCATGCATGCATATGTGCACTCACACGTAAACCACATGCAGGGGTTCTGGATTGTGGAACCACAAACGTTTTGTGTTATAGACTTAGAATTGCCACTGAATTTCTATGTGATCTTTATAAAGTCACTTTTTACGTTTAAGTTGATAACCTCTAAGAGGAGTTGTGAAGAATAAATAATTAATGCTTGTTAAGCATTTTTAAAATATAAAACAGTACATGAATTCCAAGGGGCCAACTCGGTTTTCTGCTTCAGCTTAAGAGGTTGGGGAGAATTTCTCTAGCACACAAACAGCATAGGACTAAAATAAGCAGCACTGTGCTGACCCTGTTTGCAAGCTCCAGTATGGTGGGAGTGGCCAAGGTTCTTGGCTCTGCAGAGTTTCTGCTGCAATACAGCCCATAGCAGTCTTGGGAAGGTAGGTTACTACAGGGAACTCCTTCACTGAAACTGGATATTGTTTCAGTTTGTGCCGCAGCCAAGAATTTAGGATGTGCAAAAGTGGTGTCAAGCTTCATTTCTCTCCTTTCTCATATCCTCTTGCCCACTGAGAAGCTACACAGTACAGTACGGTTCTCGGACAATAGTGTGCTTCTCAGATTGCAACAAAGGAAAAGATGTAGAAGAAAATCGAACATGGGGGGTGTTGCCACCCATCAATAATACAGTTTTTTGTGCAGGTTTTATGGTTCTGCAATGCCTTACTTGTAACCCTTTTAGAAACTGATCTTTGCTATGGTAGGAGATAATGTAAGCAGGATAAGTAAATCCACACAAGTTGGGTTTTTTGTTTCAATTGAAGTTAAAGCAACACTTAGAGGTCCTTTCAAAATACCATTCAGTCCAGAGAGATCTCACCTTTTGTATATGCCAATGCCTGTCAGGAGTTAATGAGATGTTTTGCTAAAATAGATAAAGAATACTCCTGAATAGGTCATCTATAGTTTCAGCAGAGGAGAAGAAATCTGTAGTTTTAAAATATTATGAAAAAGCTTTTGCTTTCATTTTCTTACACACACATTTTTAAATGTTCTTTCACGTTAGGTTTTGGATGAAAAGATTATTTTTGTGAAAGTCCATGCCCCGTGGGAAGTGCTGTGCACATACGCTGAGATGATGCACATCAAATTGCCTGTGCAGCCCAATGACCTGAAAACCCAAAAGTCCGCTTTCAGCTGGTTTAGTAGACCCTTCCAAGTGGATGTAAATATCATCAAACCAGAGCAAGAGTTTTTCACTGCTCCATTTGAAAAGGACCGTTTGTCTGACTTTTATATTCATGACAAAGATGTGTTCTTCAACCCAGCAACAAGAAGCAGAATTGTAAGTCTCAAAGTAGTTGACAAGAGATTTATTTATTTATTGTTTCTAAATCTGACAATCTATGTAAATAAATTTGTTCCTTACCTTTCAACTGAAGCAGGAAATGAGCCACACAATAATTCCTGCAGCATTAGAAATGTGTTGTAGGGTGGCCACATTGGCCATAAGATGGACTGAATGATCTAACAGGGATTCAACATCTATTCTTCATTTAAGTCCAACTTCAACTTTCAACATGGGGTTCAAGTGAACTTAAGTGGGCATCTTCCAGTAGCCTTGGGTACAGTGATGAATTTTATCCAGTCAGCTAACCCTTCTTTAACTGTTGTGAGTCTGTGTTGATACAGGCCCTTTTCAGGCAAGCTGTGGTGCGGGGGGAGGACGGGTGTGTGCCATGATGGGTGTGTGGTGTGGGGGCAGCTGTTACATGGATGCACACCCATTCCCACCCACCTCCACCGATCTCAATGCATGGAGCCATCGCCATTTTGGACTGTGGCCGTTTTTACACAGACACACCCACACCTCAGCTCTATGTTTTTTGGGGGGAGGGTCCATGTATATGGCTGGCGGTGGGGGGGATGGGTATCCCCTTGGTGTTCACACGTGTGAACACCAAGTGGGATGGTTGGGGGTGCGTACATGCGCGCTCCCGCGCAACACCCAGCTCCACCCATCACCCACTCACCTCCACCCACGGAGCCCTCTGGGAAACCAGGCCCTTTTCACACAGACACTCTAACACTGATAAAATGGGTGTTACATTTTATTATACATGTTGCAGGGCTGCATGTGTGCTCTGTGGGTGCCCTGCAACATGTATAATAAAATGTAACACCCATTTTATCAGTGTTAGTGTCTGTGTGAAAAGGTCCCCAAAGGAGGCTCCGTGGGTGGAGGTGGGTGTGTGTCTGTATAAACGGACACACACACACCTCCACCATCTGCGGCAAAACACCCATCTCTCCACCCACCTCCATCCATGTAAAAAGGCCCAATGGCTCTGTATGTGGGCAATGGGTCGAGCGTGGGAGCACGCATGCACGCACCCCTAGCCACCCACTGTGGTGGTCACATGGGCGCCCTTGACCCATGGGCATGTGGGGGGGGTACATCTCGTGTGAAATGGGCCACAGTTCTATTTTGTATCCTTAACTAAAGTACATACAGTAAGAGCCTTTTGGATTTTTCAGGTTTACTTTATTCTTTCTCGTGCGGAATTTGCAGTAAAAGGCAGCGTGAAAAGGTTTGGTATTAACAAGCTACTTGACTCTGGGATCTACAAAGCAGCATTCCCTCTTCATGATGTAAGTTCAAAGTTCAGCGCAGCTCAGTAGGTATGATACCTGTAGCAAAATAAATATAGGCATTTTGGATTATTTTATTCACCATTTGTCATCTGTACACATAATGCCAGATCCTGATCCTGTTACATTGAGGCCCTTTTTACGTAGACCTCTGCCACTCATGAACATGAAGAAATCTGAGTGTTCGTGAGTGGGAGAAGCCCATGTGAAGGACACGTCGCGGGTGCTCGAGGTGAGTGGGGGTGCGTGCGTGCTCCCGCTAAACACGTATCCCCACTCGCCCCCCCACTCATCCCCATGCATGGAGCAACCGAGGAAAACGAAGGTTGCTCCATGCGTGAGGATGAGTGGGGATGCGTGTGCGGCTGTGTGCATACCCTGCCCACCCACTGCGCACGCAGTGGTGAACCCGCACGCAGCCCATTCAGTGGCACCGTGTCAAAATGGCCTGAGGGACATCCAGGTTCCACTGAAATCAGTAGTTCTATAATTGATTTCAATGGAGCAGGGCTGACCTTTATTGATAACTATATCAAGAAAACAAAATCATTTTAATTTACATGGCATTCTGAAAAAATGTGATACGTTTCATTAATTCCCAAGCACAGCGATGCACAGTGGCTGAAATGCCTTCTGTGCACAGGACCCCCACACAGACTTATCTACCACCTAAATGAAATGTGCATGGGTTACCTCGGTTATACAAGAAATAAATCAAGCTTATGTAAGCTTTTGCTGCTTTGAAGTTACTGTCCTAATATAGTTTTTGAAATTTTATAGTTTTTAATCAGAAAAACAGATCACATTAAAATTTTGCCTTTGGTATAAATGAAACCTGAGAACAGATTTCTCTGTTAAGAAAACCTTTTTCAAAAAATGTGATTCTATATTTAAGGTTTGTTTGAAGGAACTCTGAAAATAAAGAAAGCAAGGGTTTTTAATGAAGTCAGGTTCAGTAGTTATTTCATGTGTTTGACTCTTTGCTATAAATGAATTAGGAAGATTAATTTTTTAATAAGAATTAATTAAATAAAATTAAGAATTAATTAAATGAATAAGTAATGCCATACTGGGTCAGACCAATGGTCCATCAAGTCCAACATCCTGTCTCCAACAGTGGCCAATCTGTGTCTCTTGGGAGAAGTACCCAACAGGTCACTATGGGCAATCCATTTCCTGTTGTTTCAGCCCCCAACAAAAAGCGGTTACACCCCCAAAACCTACGTGGTTATTAGCCATTAATAGATCTATCCTCCAAAAACTTATCTAATCCCTTTTTAAGACTAGCTACACTACAGGCCTTGACCACTTCTTGTGGCAGTAAACCACAAGTTAATTATGTGCCAAGTGAATATAATACTTTCTCTTATTTGTTTTAAAAAGGACTGCCAGTTAATTTCATGGAGTGTCCCCTTGTCCTAGTACTGTTAGAGAGGGAAATAAACACTCTCTATTTACGTATTCTACACCACTCATGATTTTATAAACTTCTATCATAGGGTAATTTCAGACATTACGCACTACTGGGTCACAACAGTGGATTCCCAACCGTGGCGAGCCAGCTAACCCCCTCCCGTGGTCCAGGACAGCCCCGAACAGAAGTGACGGGAGCGGGACCACGGCAGGGAAATGGACAGCCGGAGCACGGTCCGGGACAGCTCAACAGACATTACGCCAATCCTGGACCGTTGTCAGAATACCCAGAAGACACCAGGGCGGGGCAGGAGGCAGACATGGCCGACCGAGGGCAAATGAAACCAAAAACGCCAAAAGGCAACACCCACACAAGGAAAACGGGAAGGGAGGGAGAGGAGTGGCTGAGGCGGCAGGCACAGGGAAACTGCGGAAACGGCAAAACACAAACACACACTCGGGCGCAAACACACCCAAACAGCAAAGGAAGGAAGGGGTGGGAGCACACCGGAAAGGTCAACACACACAGCATCACTGACACCGGGGGCGGGGAAGCACTGGGCCAAGGCAGCGGAAGGGACTGCGCCAGGAACAGTCCAGGACACGGTGAAAGGCACCCAGAACCCCACTGACAGACCAGGCAGCACGGGCCACCCAACAGCAACACAGACAGGCCAAGTCACAGGGGTCCCCACAGGGACGGAGCAGGGTCACAGGGGGAGGGCATCCAAGCTGGGGAAGGCAACGGAGCGGTCCGAGGCAGGTCCATGCGGCAGGGACCCTTCTCGCTGATGTGGACGCACGGCTGGGGACGGAGGCAAGCTGGATCCTGCAGGCAGCAAATGCAGCCCCCCCACCGCGAGAAAGCTGGGAGGTGCCGGCCAAGGGCCCCCCAAGTCCTGCACAGTCATGGAGCCACCCAGGAGGGCGGGTGTGTCCAGGTCACGGACACAGGTGTGCAGGTGGCCGTGCAAGGGAGGACTACACCAAGGGGAGAGTCGGAAGAGGTCACAGGCAGCAGGAACCACCAAAAGGGTGGACTGAGCAGTGAGAGGCACACCACAGGCAGACAAGGACGGGGTGCCCATGGTGAGGGCACAGCAACACAGGCAAGCGGAACGGTGGCAAGCAAACCAGTCAGAAAGGCCAGGTGGCCGGAATGGCGCAGAGCAAGCGACCACCAGTCTGAGCCAGCAGGGAGGTGCACGGAGCACACACTGGGGCTGCCATCCAGGACACCAAAGACACAGGGAGCCTCACAGCCAGCTACAGGGGTAACGAAGGGGGCTGGGACCGGTTGGCCCACCAGATGCACATAGTGGGGCCACTGGAGCATGCTCCGGTAGTAGCCCAGCCCCACCATGTGGTGTGCAACAAGGTGTCTCTCCCTCTGTTCCCCTTCCTAAGTCTCTTCCCCCAGCTCCTGTCTCTCAGATTGTAAGCCCTAGGGGCAGGGACCGTGTCTATTTAAGTGCCAGGTACACTGCTGGCGCTATATAAATGTTTGTTAATAATAATAATAATAATAATAATAGTAGGCTTCACATGGATCTGGCATGGTGAGCCCTACCTGAACATCAGCATGGGTCCACGCAGCAGTCAGCGCCGCCAGCTCCATTGCGCTGGGGCTCAAAGTCAGCTGCAGGGGGCCAAGGCAGGTGCCCAAGCTCCAGCAGGCGGTAATACGCCGCCTCAGGTGACCGCTGGTAGCCACGGGCCCCGTGGATGCAGCCGAAGAAGGAAACAGCCAGGGCAGGGCCCCCCTTCTCCAGCCAGGCTACACACCGACAGGGCCGACACGGTCTCCACTGGGGACCACGCCATATGCGAGTACTGCATCTCTGGAATGTGCCCATCAGGAAAGGGACGGAGGCCCAGCACCTCTGCATGGAGCCAGCAGTTGCGAGCGCTGGCCTCCTAACCAAAGTAGCGAAGCCCAGAGCTCAGACTCACATAGGCACCAGAGACGGTGTCTGGGAAGCACAGGAGCAGTTGCACGGCCGGGGAATTCCACAGGTCACATAGGGCCATGGTCTCCTGGAAGGTCCAGATATGGGGGGCACCAGCCGAGCTGGGGTGCAGGAGCCCAGCGACAGCACAGCCAGCCATGGTCCAGCGGTCTGAGCAGCAAGGAAAGAGGGGCTCCCTGTTCCCATGTGGGCTGGGGAGGGAAGCAGTGGAGCTTCAAGGACAAGCAATAAGCCCGCAGGCCGAAACATGGGACTGCTAACGAACAATGCGTGGGGAGCGGACCCAGCACAGCAGCAGGAACTGAGCTCACAGATGGTACAGCAAATGCTGATAGCAGGGAGGTGATGACAGGAGGCTATCAGCTGTGAACAGCAGCACCAGGCGCATGCGAGCCCGGGGCACAAGCCCTCATGCCAGGAGCACCCCCAGCAGCCACACAGCAGCTGGCGGGTGACTGCCTGCAAGTGGGCAGCCGTGGATGGCCAATAGGGGTGCCCAGGGGCCCACCCCATGGGTGAGAGGATGGGGCACGGAGCAGGGGCAGGACACAGGCATGGGAGTCACGCGCCGGACCGCACCATGGACCCGGACCAGAGGGGCGGATGTTGGCTGCACCTGGGCCTATGTGCGGAGTGGTACCGGGTACTGGGTGCACACCGACCTCCTGGGGCTCTGCACTGACCTGCTCCACCTGGTTGCCGCATCCGGGGATGCCTTGCCAGGAGCGCTGTGGCCACCCGGTGCCTCCACCATGGGCGCCAGCACTCCCAGGGCAGGCTTAGGGTCCTGTGGGTGGTCGGGGCATACCAACAGGCCCTGCGCTGTGCCCGAGGGCACCCAGCTGCTCTGCAAGAGCCATCTGGGCGACACCAGTGGTGTCGCCCGGCCATGGGATGTGCTGCCATGCTTGCCATGCCTATGCAAAGGTGGCTCTGGGTCAGAGACCGGGCACAGGAATGGTGGACCGGGACCCTGGCTTGGTGGAATGATGCAGCGTGGAGGGCACACTTCCGCGTGGACAGGCGGTGCCTCCTGTGCCTCGCTGAGCTGGTGGTGCCTTGGCTGGAGCAGCTATGCACCCCCATGCGCACCCCCATGCACACCCCCATACCCAAGGTCCAGCACGTGACCATAGCCATCTGGGCACTGGCAACACCAGATTCCTGCCAGTCTGTGGCGCAGCACTTCGGTGTGGGACTGAGCACCGTCACGGGCATCCTCCATGACTTCTGTGAGGCTGTGCTCCTGGACCGTGCAATCCAGCTCATGGACTAGGGGGCTGTGATGGCGGCTTCCCCAACTACCTTGGCGCTGTGAATGGATTCTCCACCTGTTCGATGAGGATGCAGCGGAATATATCAACCGGCACGGGTACCATTCCCTGCAGCTCCAGGCGGTTGTGGACCACCGGGGCCTGGTCACCGACATCTTCACCAGTCACTCTGGCTGCAGCCATGATGCCCAGATCCTTACCATCTCACCCCTCTTTGCCTGCATGTACCGGGGGACTTTGCCAACATGAGGATGTCTAGGATCGATGAGGTGCTGATGCCCCCATGTATCCTTGGGAACCCGGCCTATCCCCTCCTCCGCTGGCTCATGAAGGCATACCCGGTCCCCAGGAACCCTGTGGAGGCACTGTTCAACTCCCGGCTCTGCGCCTCGAGGACCGTGGTTGAGAGGGCCTTCGGTGCCCTCAAGCAGCGCTGGAGGTACCTTGCAAGTCAACTGGACTTCACTGTGGAAACCTCGGCCCTCGTGATTGGTGCCTACTGTGTTCTGCAAAACATATGTGAGACCGATGGGGTTGCCCTGGCGTTCCCCGTGCCCGCAGCACCCACCAGGACCTGTGCCACTGTATGTGAATGCTGAGAACCCGACGGAGTAGCGCTATGCCAAGCAGATCCACGCTGCCCTGGCACGGCGTATCACCAGTGATGCCAGGGCCTGAGCATGCTGGGGCCCCCCTCAGCGGCTCCACCAGTCATTGAGCTTTGCCTGCAGTGATCCCCCAACCCCTTCCCAATGTTGTGTGTCACAATAAAGAGTTAGGTTTGGTACACCCATGCCTTTGGGCCCCGAGTCTTCTGCGCTTCTGCGATTCGCGGAATTTTCGCAGAATCCTGCCCTAGGCAGGATTATCGCAGAAACAGGGAAAATCCCCGCGGAATTTCCCTTCCTTGGCGGTGAGTCAATCCAGGACCTGCTTTATTCAGGCCACAAGCCAATCAGGGGCTTGCGCGGCCTTTATAAAGCAGGTCACATCAGCACATGTCACTTATGGTCCGGAATTCACTTGAGACCGCCGCTGCCGCCGAGGGACCCGACTCCAGCCGCCGCTTCTCCGGCCGCTCCGGGATCGCCGCTGCTGCTGCTGCCGCCACTGAAGGACTCCAGCCCAACCTCCAGCTGCCGCTTCTCCAGTCGCTCGAGGGATCGACGCCACTCCAGCATAAGGTAAGTAGGTGGTTGGGGGGGGTGTTCTCCTGGGGGGGCCGCTGCGCGCTCTGCATTTTACAGTTTGGGGGGGAGGGGGTCCCGCTGCACGCTCTGCATTTTACAGTTTTGGGGGGTCCTGCTGCGTGCTCTGCATTGTACAGTTGGGGGGAGGGGGTCCTGCTGTGTGCTCTGCATTGTACAGTTGGGGGGGAGGGGGTCCCGCTGCGTGCTCTGCATTTTACATTTTGGGGGGGAGGGGGTCCCGCTGTGCGCTCTGCATTTTACAGTTTGTGTGTGTAATGTGTGTGTAACATGGCAAAAACACACTTTGCCATGTGTTTTTGTGGGTGGGTTTCCTGCTTTGCCATGTGGTTTTTCTGGGTGGGTTTCCTGCTTTGCCATGTGAGTCGCAGAATTTTGCCATATGGGTCGCAGAATTTTCCATTTTGGGTCGCAGAATTTTGGAAAATATTTTGCAGAAGAATCGGGGCCCTGCCCCTGCCCGGCCCTACCTCCCCCGTCCCCATCCCCCCTGACCCTGCTGCTTCCTGGGCCGTCCCCTCGGCCACTCTGCGGGCACCATGGAGCTCTAGGCGCTCCCCTCACCCCCGCTGTCGGTGTCCCTGACCATGTCCTGGGACTCCTCCAGGCCCGGATCAGCCTGTGCGGTGGGGATGAGGGGTAGAGGCAGTGCCAGAGGGGTCCCCCTGGGCAGCTGCTGCCTCCTGAGGCCGGGTGGGACAGGGAGGCAGATGCACAGGCCCTACGGGCGTGCTAGCAGGTGGGGCGGTGGTGGTGGGCACTGGGGCCGGTATGGTGCCGGGCGGAGTGGCTGCCATGATGTAGGTGCTCATGGTCCCTGCTTGCAGGAGCAGTGAGGTGCCAATGTCCAGGGACCAGTCCATCTTCCTTGTGTGCTCTGCTCCCAGACAATCGATGGCTTGATGTAGCATCCCCAACGTCTCCATCTACCTGGTGTGCTCCCGCCTCCTTTCCTGGTGCACTTCTGCCTCCAGCCACCGGTCCCTGGCCTTCGCCTGCTGCAGGGCCCTCTCGGTGACTGCCTCCATTCGGTCAATGGCCACGATCATCCGCTCCCCCTGCTCTGTGCTGGTCCAGACTATGTCCTCTGCAAGGTCCTCCCTCCAGCGCCGTACCCATGCCCTGTGCTCCCGCATCCGCTGTGCCAGGGGCACGGGGTTGGCTGGTGGGGATGTAGCTGGTTGCCCTGCTGGGGAGCCAATTGGAGACCACTAGTCAGGCTTTGTCACATGCCACCGATCCCAGAGTGGTGCTGGGGGTGGTGCTTTGGACCCACGGCTGGCCAGGCAGCTGCAGTCCTCCCCCTCGGTGCCCCCCTTCCCCCCCCCTTGCACCCCCTGCCCCAAGTCACTGGGTGTGCTGCCAGGGGGGCCTGTCTCTCTCTCATTCTTCCGTGCCCTCGGTGCACCCCCCATTGCCCCCCCCCTGCTATGGTACCTCACCTTGTTCCACCGGCTGCTGCTGCGGCTTCTCCCCCTGTCCCCCTCACCTGATGGTCCCGTGTGCCGGGGAGCATGTGGACCTGTTGGGGAATGGTTGTGGGGGGGTTGCGTTACCCTTGCATGGGCCCGGTCCCTGTCCCACCCATTCATGGGCACTGAGGGCTGGCCAGCAGCGCCCGTCCCCCCTGTTCCATGTCCAGCCGGGCCCCCATGCACCCCAACGCCCTTCCCACGTTCCCTGGTTCCAGGGGACCGCAGGGATGGCCCTCTCCCTGTGGGGGCCCGCCCCTATGGTCCGTTTCCCATCCCACCCACTTGCGTACCCTCTATGTCTGTCTCAGAGCCCCCCAAGGCCAGCCCCTCCGTGTGACTGTGCTCCCCCTGTGTCCACTGGCTGAGGGTGACCAGTGTGCCAGCCTCAGATCTGCCCAAGTCGGACTGCAGGTGTGGACTCCTGGTGCTGGTTCGCGAGGGGGGCCTGCTGCTCTCCGAGGTCCTGGGGTGTTCCTCTGGCGGGGGCTGGGTCCCCGGAGCCGGTGCCTACATGCGGAACTGCCAGGGGTGGGGGCACGTCCGCCCATTCCCTGCACCACAGTACTCCATTCAAACTGTGGGGCGACAATTGAGCCCTTCATGTGAAGGATGCAGTCCAGGATGTCGTAGTAGGGGGCGGTCCATGCACCGTGTCCAGACTGCCAGTTATTGCCTTTGATGGCCTTGTACCCCCTCTTGAGCTCCTTGATCTTGGAGTGGTATTGGGCCATTGTCCTGTGGTGCCCCGCCGGCTGCATTTCCCACACGATCTCTGTGAACACATGCTCATTGCTTTTGTTCACGGCTAGCTCCGCCTGGTGCTCCAGGGACCCCGAGATCCATATGAAGTCCAGGGTCTCCTTGTGCCCCCATTGCCCCCCTCACTGGTACCGGCGTGTCTCGCGTGTGCCCTCCTCCTACTCCTCTGCTTCCCCTCCTCCGGTGGTCTCCGGGGGCTCTGGCTCCTGGGCCCATTTCCGGGTCTGTGGGTCATAGGGATGGGGGGGTTAGGTGCCTCGGTCCTTTTGCCCCACAGCCCGCCTCCTGCCCCCCTTCCAGCACCTCCCCCCCTTGGTGCCCCTGTGCAGGTCCCCCCTCGCTCTCCTTGCCCATTTCCAGCGTGCCTCCATCCCCTGGCCGGTTGTCGCCTCTGGGGCGGCCTGCCCTGGCTGCTACTGCTCCTCTGCCACCACCTCCAGCACCACCACCGCCTCCCACTCCTTATCTCATTCACCCTCCACTCCCCTCGCCCATCCGCCTTGCTCCATCCCACCACATTCCCCTGCTGCTGTGTGCCCGTTAAATCTCCCTCCCTGGTCTGTGTGTCGCTCGTTACCTGGCAGCGAAGCTGTGTGCTTTTGCCATGGCTGGGGATCGTTTTGTTTGATCCTGCCTGGTGGTTGCCGTTCAGTCGTTACTTTTTGCGGTTTCCTGGTGGGAATCACTCTGACCACGATTCCGGGGATGGTCCCATCCCGACCTCCAGAACTGTGGTTGGGTTTGACCCCTACGGGAGATTTATTTATTTATTTATTTATTTTATAGATTTATATCCCGCCCCCTCCTGCAATGCAGCTCGGGGCGGCTAACAACAATGATAAAAACAATTAAAATCTGTTAAAATATAAATATAAAATGCATCAATAAAACAGGGCTAAAAGACAATAATAAATAAATAATTGGGCGGGGGATTAAAATCACCCCCCCCACCCTCCCTCCCGACGGCCTGGGCAAACAGCCAGGTCTTACAGTTCCGCCGAAATGTCAAAAGGCTTGGGGCCAGGCGAGCTTCCTCCGGAAGGGAGTTCCACAGCCGCGGCCCTACCACCGAGAATGCTCGCTCCATCGTGGCCCCCCGCTTAACACGGGGGACCTCCAGGAGGGCACCCCCGGCAGACCGCAGGAGCCGTTCCGGGGCGCGAAGGGCGAGGCGGTCCCTAAGGTAAGAGGGGCCAAGGCCGTATAGGGCTTTATAGATCATCACTAGGACCTTGAACTTGGCCCGGCACACTATTGGCAGCCAGTGCAGCGCTCGGAGCACCGGTGTAATGTGCTCCCGGCGACCCGTCCCCGTAAGAAGACGAGCCGCCGCATTCTGCACCAGCTGCAGCCTCCGGGCCAAGAACAAGGGAAGCCCCACGTAGAGCGCGTTGCAGTAGTCGAGCCGCGAGGTGACTGTGGTGAACATCTGGATGCCGTCGATCAGACGTTCAGGGCTCTTTGGCCACGCCGTGGGTTTGACCGTGGTTCACTGTGGTTGACTGTGATCTCATAACGTCTGAAATTACCCAATGTTCATCTCAGTTGTCTCTTCTCCAAGCTGAAGAACTCTAACCTTTCAAGCCTCTCTCTATACGGGAGCTGTTCCATACCCTTGATCATTTTTGTTACACTTCTCTGTACCTTTTCTAGTTCTACTGTCTCTTTTTTGAGATGGGGCGATCAGATCTGCACACAATATTCCAGGTGCAGTCGTACCATAGATTTATGTAGAGGCATTACGATATTTTCGGTTTTATTCTCTATCCCTTTCTGATTGATTCCTAAAATTCTGTTTGCCTTTTTGACCACCAGTGCACTCTGAGCTGAGGATACTACAGCTCAATAGAATACTACATTGTCCGCAATCCACATACAGCTCTGGACATGTGTAAGGTCCCCAGAGAAAGTAATGGGAGTCCCCGAGGTAAAGGAAAAACTATATCCCCTTGCTAGGCAGTGTGACTTTCCACCTGTGCACCAAGCGGTCAGCTTTGAGTGACAGCTTGCCCTCCCCTCGGAGCCGCATGCGTAAACTATGGCCCTTTTCACACAGACGCTCGAACTCTGATAAATTGGGTGTTGCATTTTATTATACATGTTGCAGGGCACCATAAAGCACACCTGCAGCCCTGCAACATGTATAATAAAATATAACACCCATTTTATCCGTATTAGAGGGTCTGTGTGAAAAGGGCCTATGTCAATTGCAGCTTTAGCTCCTAAGTAACTAAAACACAAAACAAAAGGATTATCTTTCTCTACATCTTCTGTTAAGCCTAAAACAAAGGCTGGAAATCCTAGATTTATTTTCTAGAGTTTGTAGCCCTTCATTGTATACTTGCACTAAAGCACTTCAAGTATTTTAGTTTAGTCTTATACATTTATTGTAGCTGATCATTGTCTGTGTTTGAGACCTTTAAAAATGTGCTTATCTTTAAACACATGAGTACTCTCATTACCACCAATAAGCTTATTATCCATACACTTAAGTTTCAGCATGTGCGTGTTTTCAGGATCATTTCCTCTAATAATAAGCATCTATGATAAACCCCAGTGACAGGGGCGACTGGTGGGTTTTGAGGCTGGAGGGGCAGTAAGGCCGGCCGGCCTGCTGGCAGCAAAGCCACTGACGGGCAACGGTGGGCGAAGCCAGGGCAACAGTGGGTGGCATAACCCAGCAGCAAGGAGTTCTGAGGGTTATTACATTACTTAATCAAGCAATTTCAGTTAGGTTAGGCAGGTTATAATCACCTCTTCTGCCAGGTTTAAAAGCAGGCAGACCAACCTTAAACCTCATTTACAAGCAGTTTTAGTAAAGACACACAAACACACACACACACGCAGCAGAGGTTAAGAATACTGCTTCAAAAAGAAGGGACTTGCTGTATGTATGTTGGAGGAACCCCAATCCTTGCTTCAGCAGTATTCTTTCCCCTTGCTGCATGTGTGTACGCATTGGGGGGAAATTTCAAGGCCCATGAATCACCAGACTCAGTTACATCTCACGATTTAAAAAGCACCCCATTTCCAGCATTGCGAAAACAGCTAAACAGTTGAGGGTGGGAGCGGGGTGGGGGGACCCTCAGGGGGTAGGGGGACCCTCGGAGGGGACCCTTGGGGGGCGGGGTGGGGGGACCCTCAGGGGTGGGAGCAGGGTGGGGGGGACCCTTGGGGGTGGGACCAGGGCTGTCTCTTATACACATCTAGATGTGTATAAGAGACAGGGAGGGGGGGGAGACTTGGCTTGTTTTAAATTGCCCGCGTGTCCTGCTCCGCGGGAGCAAGGATGCGCGTGGGCAATTTAAGCTAAAAAAAAAAGTTCCCTACCTTGCCACTCCCCACCCCCCCGCCGCCGCCGCTCTGAGCAACAGAATGGGGGAGAGAGCGGCAGAGGCAGGGAAGCGGCTGAGACTGGTGGCATGCTGTTTGAGGGAGAGCTCAACAGTGTGCCACCAGCCTTGTCCCTAGCATGTGCAGCTGAGGCAGGGAGCAGCGCACATGCACACTGGTCCCTGCCTCAGCCGCCCGGCCCAAAGCTTCTCGCCTGGGCATTTGTATCAAGTGCCCAGGCGAGAAGTTTCATTGCAACCATTTGGTGCAATGGAAAAGGCTAGCCCCTCCCTCCACAGCACGCCCTATGCATGCTGTGGACTGAGGGGCTCAGCCGCCCAAACCGCGTTTTCTATTGAAAACGCGGTTTGGGCAGCTGAGCAGCTGAGCTTTTTTGTCCCTTCCAGGACCCACTCTCAGAGCGGCTCTGAGAGTGGGTCCCGGAAGGGAGATTACTGACAGCAGCAGCAGCCTCTGAAGTCAGAGGCTGCTGCTGCTGTCAGAAGCGGATGCGTGTTTTTTGTGTGTGTTTTTTTTAAAGCAGCGGCGGGTCCCCCACGGCGCTTGGGGGGCACTGCCCCAAAATCCCTGGAGGGCCAGCCGCCCCTGCCCAGTGAGCTGTTGCTTGCTTCCTGTTCATGTTTGTAGAGCTTGCGTTACTCCATATGTCAGTCTTACGATGGCAGACCTGCACAAGAGAAGCTCCATGGGGAATCAGAGTGCAGTGCACACAGTCAAACAGGATGCAACAGATACTGTTTGGGACAACCAAGGTCCTAGCCTTATAAGCTGGTACAGTCGCATATAATGCCTCTGTTATTGGTACAACACTTCCATGTTAATTCTGTTTTGCAGTCTAGATTTAATCACCAGTCAGAGGATCCCAACTGCCCTAATGAACGATATCTTCTCTACAGGGAATGGGCTCATCCCAAAAATATTTTCAAATTACAGCCACTGGATCTTGTCAGGTGAGTCTTAATAGAATCAGTACAATGCAAAAGGGCCAAGGAATTCACCTAATTTGATTTCTGTTTGGTACACTAAAGACCGAGGGCTTGATTCTGGTATCAGATATGCACATCCAGTATTCAATTATAAGCATGCTCTGTGGTTTATCTTACAAGATACAGGAGACTAGAACAGACTTCCAACTCCCGGAGGAAGTGAACTCAAATGCAACTTAAAATTAGAATTAGGCATCACATGTAAGAAACAAAACAGTGCAATGTTAACATGAAAGAACACATCCTATGCATTTGCTCCAATGCAATGTAAAGTATAAAAATGGCGGGGGAGGGGGGATCTATTTGTCCCTTAATATTTGGGGTGGAATTACGTATGAAAAAATGTGGATTTGTTTGTATTTTCAAAGACTCTTTTTCCTCTCTTGAAGGAAATATTATGGAGAGAAAATTGGAATCTATTTTGCTTGGCTTGGTTTTTATACTCACATGCTGCTCATGGCAGCTGTAGTAGGACTTGGATGCTTTCTGTTTGGATACATAACAAAGGACAACTGCACATGGAGGTACTCTGTAACAGTTCAAACAAACGTTATAGTAGACACAATCTGAATACCTATGAATGCTGGAAAGTTTGCTAGACATAAAAACGATGAACCTTAAGAGTGGCCCTTGTTGAAGTTCATAGTGAACGGCACTATGGGTGCAGCCACATGAGCTAGGGCTGTCCTGATCCCCTGTCCTCCCTAGGGTGGCAGTCGCCACACTTTGGGTGGACGAGGGGAGCAGGCCACACATCCTGCCCCCCTGCAGGGCTCTTGAACAGGCAGACTGGAGACCAAGATCCTACTATGCTCCAGGACAGACTAAGGAGCCGGCCACGCATGCGGCTGCCTTGCCATGCCCCAGCCACCCACTATCCTACCCCAGCCATGAAGTGGCCATGCGGGGATGGAGTTCAGCAATCTCAAATTTGAGTTCTTTCAGCACCATGGAGCAAGTTGTTAGCGAGCACTATGAGACAGTACAACAACTTTGCTACTTAAATGACGTGCAAGTTAATGCAGGAACCATAACTTACAATTTCCATGCTTCTTGGAACATTTGTAAGAGCCTTAACTTCTCTCTTAAACCAAAGGGTTTTTTATCCAATCTATTCTATATACTTATGTTAAAAAAATAAATAAATCTATATATAACGAAAAAATCTTAAATACATACTATTACATGCCTGTTATTCCCTAACAGAGGGTAACAACCCTTCTATGGGGTGACATTCCCAGTGATGTCGGAATGGAATGGAATGCATCCTGACTCAGGAAAGCACCTTTTTTCAGAAAAGTGTTTATGTGCATGTTTAACTTCGACGCTTATGTACTTTCTTGGATTAGAGAATTGAGGAGAAGCATTCTGAACACCAGGGTCTCTCATTGCATCACACAGAGAGGCTGGAATGAGGCTGTGGAGTCTGTGTTTATGTGAATCTTCTGATCCTGCTTTCCTTTCTGAGGGAAGTGTAGAATCTCTTCTCAACTTCTCAAGCTGTGCTACTGAGTCTTGGCTCTGTTAGGTGGATTTGCCTATTGTGCATTAGCTAAAAATAGTCCTCTTGAATCCATCACATTGTGAAATATTGAATTTGTGTAAGAGCTAGATTGTTTTATTAGTATAATTTGTCTTAAAGAAAACCACTTAGAATAACACAAGATAATCCATTCCATACAACCTAAACGGGATGCTAAGAATGGAGGGAGGGTAGAGCCCACAGTGTGGGAAAGTATGCATTGAGCATCTTCCTATTCCTTAGCTCATTGAATTACAACCCCCATGAGTATCAAATTGTATCTGCTTTCTGCTTGTGTAATGGATTTATTTTATTTTTTTAGCCAAGAGGTATGTGATCCCAACATAGGAGGCAGCATCATAATGTGCCCTCAGTGTGATAAAGCATGTACATACTGGAACCTCACAATCACCTGTGAATCCTCAAAGGTAACAACTCGGCACTTATGGCCTACGGTAATGCTGTCTCAAGTTCAGTTGCAAAGCCAGTTTTCATTTACACTGTAAAGGGGAATGGTTGGAATTTCATTAGGGTAGCATTTTAAGGAGCAGAAGAGATGGAAATGGGAAGAAGGGACCCATCAAGAGAAGGTACACAGACTGCACTGATACTCTAATGAAGCAGTGTGTTCCTATTAAGTAAGTTGGCATCAGCTGCATCAGTTCTTATTGATCAGTATCACATATGTACACTTGCTTTCTAATACATGTGTTAAATATTCCATGCAGGCTGTCCTCTTCCACTATGGCAGTGGGTGAGGGGATGAGGGTGTGCCACTGGCAGGTGGAGGTCTGTATGCAGCCGTTCTCATGGGCGCACACCCACTTCCATGCACAGAGCAACCAGCACGTACTCCCACCTCCCGCACCCCCTCCCGCCACACACCCGCCTGCCGTGGTGTTCACACGGGCGCGCCCCACACGCACATGTGCGGGGAGGGGGTGCTTGTGTGAAAAGGGCCTTAGGTTTAATGTAGTTTTTTGTGTTTTATTTTTATGATTTAATAAAAAGTGATACACATTAGAGAATGAGTAGAATGAAATTGTTTATTAAAACATAGTGCCAGGTACATTGCTGGTGCTATATAAACAAATAATAATAATATAAAATGAAAGTGTTCTACATGAAAACCTTTTTGTTGCTGTGTGTAAAAACTACTAGGACATTATGTTTTAAGCTTTTTCTCCCAATGTCTTCCAGAAACTGTGTATATTTGATAGCTTTGGAACATTGGTGTTTGCAGTATTTATGGGAATATGGGGTAAGTTGATTTCAAAGATTTACTTTTCAGATACGGTTTTGTAACCCAGTCTCAGCCAAACCAGTGGCATCAGTCCAAAAATCTGGTTAAATTTACTATCGCTTCAATTTCTAGTGTACAGCAGTAATACAGGAGGGACTTACTCATGCACTATAGCACTTATCAAGCTTGGGGGAGAGAGACTTTTTTAGAATTTAAAGGGAGTGACATGGTAATGTTACTTGTCAGCGTCTGCTTTACCCTGCAAGACATGGAGTAAAGTAAGAATGAATTAGAACTTTCAGAGTTAATCAAGCACAAGCCACATACTGAAACATCTGGCAGAAGAACTAGTTTTCCACAAGACTGTTGGAGCTGTCTTTTCCTACTAGCAGCTGTGTGACCTGAAGAAATGAGGGAAAGCTGTTTGAATGTATTTTATTTTATTTATTTATTTGTTATATTTATTAGCCACCCCCCTCATGCCTATGGCATCCCGGGGCGGCTTACAACACTAAAACAACAACAGTAATAAATGATTAATTTTAAACATTTTTAAAAAACATCTCCTCCCCCTCCGAAGGCCTGGGCGAACAGCCAGGTCTTGCAGGCTCAGTGGAATGCCAGCAGACCCGGGGCCAGGCGAGCTTCCTCCAGGAGGGAATTCCAGAGTCGTGGCCCGGCCACGGGGGACCTCCAGGAAGGCACCCTTGGTAGACCGCAGGGATCGCTCTGAGACACGGAGGGCGAGGCGGTCCCTGAGGTATGAGGGGCCGAGAGTGTGTAGGGCTTTATAGATCAAAACTAACACCTTGAATCTGGCCCGGTACGCTATAGGCAACCAGTGCAGAGTGTGGAGCACAGGTGTTACGTGCTCCTGCCAACCCGTCCCTGTAAGGAGACCGGCTGCCGCATTCTGCTCTCGCTGCAGCCTCTGGACCAGAAACAGGGGAAGCCCCACGTAGAGCGCGTTGCAGTAGTCCAGCTTCAAGGTGATGAAGGCATGGATGAGAGTGGCCAGGTCGGGCCTGGAGATGTATGGACGGAGCCTCCGTACTAGATACAGCTGGCGGAAGGTGTCTTTAGCCACCGCCTCCACCTGCCGATCCAGACGGAGGTCTGAATCCAACACCACCCCCGGACTCCGGACCTGCTGGGCTACAGGAGGCAGACCCCCCCGCCCAACCGGAGGAGCCAGCACCCCCTCACCCTTCCCAGCACTATCACCTCTGTCTTAACTGGATTAAGTTTCAGTCTGCTCTGCCACATCCAATCCGCCATGGCCTCCAAGCATTGGGAAAGGTATCAAGACAGCAGGACCTGGGTCAGTTGAAAATGAGAGGTACATTTTTCATGTATACATACATCCTGTATGTATCATACATCCTGTATGTATACATGAAAGATGTATCAAAACCCTTCACAACCTGACTCCCTCTTACCTCTCAGCCCTAATCTCCTTACACACTCCTGCACGCACTCTCCATTCCTCCTCTGTCCCCTCCCTCACTCTTCCTCGTTTCCCCTGCTCCCCTAACCGCCTTTGTCCCTTCTTCCTTGCTGTCCCACATGCCTGGAACTCCCTCCCTGCCCGCATCCGCCTCACCCCCTCCCTCCGTACCTTCAGATCCCTCCTCAAAACCCACCTCTTCCTCGCTGCCTTTTCCGACGCCTGTTAGAACTTTCCTTTCAATATTTACTGTCTGTCCTCCCCGCAAACTTCTGCTTTACTACAACCAAGCCAAGCACATGCACCTGAGATTTCGCATCCGCTTGAATGTTGTTTATCCCGTGTCTCTCCCTATGTCCCCTCTCTTTGTCTCCCCCCTCCGTGTCTATTAGATTTAAGCTGTAGGCAGGGACTGCGTCTGTCATATTCTGTAAAGCGCCAGGTACGCAGCTGGCACTGTTTTTTCTTATTTTAAACTTACCTGGTCCGGAGGAAGCCATGTGTTGCCAGAGCCCCTCCAGAGGAGAGATCTGCAGCGGCGTGCGGGGAACCTGAGAGAGAGGCAAAGCGGGGATCCAAAGATCGATAGCGGCCCCATTTGCCACAAACAGCGGACACCTGGGCGCAGCACGGCTGCCTATTTAACATCCCGCCCAGCCGGCGGCAGTATCTGCAGCGGTGTGCGGGGAACCCAAGAGAGAGGCAGAGCGGGGATCCAAAGACCGATAGCGGCCCCATTTGCCACAGACAGCGGACACCTGGGTGCAGCGTGGCTGCCTATTTAACATCCGGGGGCTGGGCTGCGTGCCTAAGGGCTTGCACTTGCAAGGGCGCACCCTTGTGCGCGTGGCCTCAGGCAAGCTGCCGGGTGCGTCGGCCCGTCTCTTTGGCCTCCACTTGGCTCCAGCAGATAGGAAGACCCGGCGGAACCCTCTGCCGATATGCCCCCGCTCCCCAAGAGCCTCAAACAACTGAGGCTCGAGAGTTTCTTCCACAACCCGTCGGTGGGAGGAGGGGCCATTCCAACCCCCCCTCCCCCATCACTACAAGTAACTATTATCAACCCCTTGCCACGCTCCCTGACTCTGCCCCCATACCTCAGGAGGCAAGCCCGCTGGGAAATCCTCCACCCAGTTTGTTCACCAAACTGTCATCCATGCAGGCTAGAATGGATACTGTTGTGGGGTTATTACATGCTCCTGGTCAGACCAGGGGTTCTTGGGTGGACAAGGGGTGTCAGGGGTCCCCTTCTGTTCCCGTTAGGGCCTCCCCCAGCTTACCCCCCCCCCCATTTTGGTTTCATCCTACCCTTTAACTTGGCCTGCGCAGGACCCTCCAGTTTTCCCCCCTAAAATTTATTCTGACAAAGCAGAATCTTTTGGGCTGTTGCCGGCCTCCCTTATTTTTACCGTTTCCTCCTCACGCGGCCGTCGAGACCCACTATGGGGTACTTCTCTCGATGTGGCCGAACATTTAAGGCTGCTTCTAAAAGATATTGTGGTTACTAGGAGAGATATTATCTCAGTAGGTTTTCTTTTAAACTCACCTGATAGACAGGTGATTCTGGTCACTTTTGCTTCTCCAGAACTACCTTCCCATATACTAGCCCAAAAGTCCCGCTTCGAGGACCGGTCAGTTTTTATTGGCCGTGCCTTTCAGGCTTTTTCCCGCCAGACTGAGGGGTGCACAAGGGAGTTGCCGGCCCTGGCCCCAGCTATAGGTATAGGGAGCAGGCATGCCATCCAACTTCCCCATTCTCTCCCCCAGTTGGGACCTCGGGGTCGTGCCCTCCCTTCGGGGACCAGCTCTCCAACCCCGGGATGGTGGAATTCCCCGGGACAGCCCCCTGCCAAAATCCCTCATCCGGTGTCGGGACGCGATTCTATTCTCCCCACTACCCGAGCCTCTAGAATGAGTGGGGGAGGTTCCCCCCCCTTCCCCTCCCAAAGTTTCTGAACCATTGCCTTCATCCTCCCCTTCTACAGCCTTTCAGGCGTTTTTTTACAGTGCTTAGAGGCTCTGTACACCCAATTGGGGGAGTTAAAATCTGGGGCCAATAATCTCGTCCCGCCGGACGATTCTTTAAGACCCATAGTCAAGTCGCAATACACCTCTGTGTCCCTAGTTGGTAGGCTTTCTTCCATCCACTCCTCTACCTGGATCCTCTCCTGGGGGACTAACCAGGATTCGGGGGCCCCGGTGGGGGGAAGAGTGCCTTCTACCATCACCCGTCATTGTGGATACCCAGGGCTATTCCCCATGGGACGCTCCACCTGCCCAGGGGATGAGCCACTTGTGCTCTCCATCAACCCTGAGTCCCCAGTGTAGGCTTCTTCCCTCCTCCCCCGGGGCCCCACAATTGGGGTGGACCACCACTGGGTCCATAGCATCAGTGGGCTGTTCTCCTACGATTTCCCCTATTAGTCCATCAACTGGCAGGCCATCGGACCCCAAGGAGCCCTCTTGTGTAGCCCCCACCCTTCTAGCAGGCAGAGTATTAAGACAGCGGCACAAACCTCCCCCCCCCTCACAAAACAGTGACTTGCAGGAAGGACCGATCTACCCTGCTCCTTAACTTCTTGGAATATCTCGGGGTGGAGGGCCCATCAGTCTGATCCTGATTTTTACAATTTTTTGATGGCCCAGGATATGGTGCTACTACAGGAAACGTGGCTGACGGAGCCTTCGTTTTCTGGAAATTGGAGGGGTTTCAAAACTTATTGACTGAACACGGCCGTCTCCAACTCTCATGGTAGGCCTAGCGGGGCCCTTGCACTGTTTATTTCCTCTGCTTTAGCAGCTCATGTGGAATGTCTCAGTTCTATTCAAGCTTGTTTTATACTTTTTTATTGTTTGTTCCCCTCCGGGTTTGAAATGGTAGTTGCTAATGTTTATATTCTGCCCGCACAATCTGTATATTATAACCCTGAAATCTGGGCCTCTATTATGGACCAGATACACACTGCTATGGAAAGGTTCCCAGCCGCTCTCCTATGTGGAGGAGATTTTAATGCTGGGCTCGGCAACTCAGATTTACTACAGGCTTCCCTTAGATTGGAGGATTCAGCGGAGCCGCTGTATATCCCTGACCGCCATTCACTAGATCCTGTGGTTGGCCCAAGGAAGGCCCCTATGGAGAAATTGCTGCTTGACCTCGACCTTATTATCATAAATGGGCGGGTGAGGGACGATCTACTTTCCACTCCCCCCAGGGTTCCAGTGTGCTCGACCTTTTCTTGATTCCCCCCAGTTTGCTTTCTATAGCACCCAAATTGGAGGTGGTTCCCTTGTATGTATCAAATTACCTTCCTAAAACTTTGTCTGTCGCTATCCCTTTGGCCACGAGCGGTCTAACTGGCCCCAGCATATTATACACAATGGTGGGTGCAGATCCCCCCCTTGGCTCGGGCAAAGTGGTCTGATGAGCAGGCCGATGTTTTGGCTGTGTTTATGGCCTCTCCCCCAGTAACTGCCCTTCTTTCTGAGATCGTGGCTCAGAGCCCTGACTCTGTAGCCCGGTATGAGGACCTGTTAGCCAGGTTGTCCCCACACAGGAATTTGGATCCTTTGAGTATAACTCAACCTCCTAAATCCTCCCCCTGTTGGTTTGATTCGGAATGCCATAGGGTAAGAGCTAATCTTCGCCGTATGGCCAGAGACCTTAAGTCTAATCCATGCCATCTCCTAAGGATCAAATTAGCCTCCCTCCGCAAAGACTATCGCGTGCTCCTGTCCTCAAAGCTAAGTAATTTCCAAAAGGTACAATGGTCTTCTCTTATCAATGCAGCCAACGCTAGGGATTCCCGGAAATTCTGGGCCATCATCCGCTCGTCCCAGTCAAGGGACAGGCTCCCTGGCTTGCCTAGCCTTCATCCCTTAGTGTGGCAAAACTTTTACAAAGCTCTATTCTCCAGCACCAAAGTGGAATTTTTTGAACCTGATGTCTCATCTATAAACAGGTTCCAGAGATGGCCCCCTGTATCCACAGAGC
This sequence comes from Sphenodon punctatus, assembly GCA_003113815.1. Lineage (NCBI taxonomy): Eukaryota > Metazoa > Chordata > Lepidosauria > Sphenodontia > Sphenodontidae > Sphenodon > Sphenodon punctatus. Next base: position 2,587,675 of record QEPC01015474.1, on the reverse strand, counting down.
AGCTGGTAGCACTTATTGTGCACCTTAAACCCGGAAAAGTGCCGGGCCCCGACTTTCTATCCCCTGAAATCCTGAAAAGTAATCCAGTATGGTGGGCCGGGCTGCTGGCTCCCCTCTTTACATACATCAATGATTCTGGAGATTTCCCATCTTCATGGTTATCCAGTACCATTATTCCAATCTATAAAAAGGGGGATCCTAGGCAGCCTGGGAATGACCGTCCTATCAGCCTCCTCAGTATTGTGGCCAAACTATATTCCAAACTCCTCTTGAATAGATTACAAGAGTGGATGTCCAGGAACCACATCATCATACCTGAACAAACCAGCTTCCGGGAGGGTTTGGCCACAATGGATCACATTTTTGTATTATCCGCCCTAATCTCCAAATATGTCTTCCCCCCAGAGGAAACTTTATTTCTGTTTTATAGATCTAGAGAAGGCTTTTGACTCGGTTTGCAGGGAACGTCTTTGGGTAAAATTGAGATCCTTAGCTATTGAACCCAGACTTTTGTTTCTGCTGATAAAATTCCATGAGGGAAATTCACTGCGGGTGCATCTTAACACGCAAGGTGCCCTATCCCAAGCGGTACAGGTTCAAGCTGGAGTGAGGCAGGGATGCCTATTGGCCCCAGCACTCTTCAACCTGTACCTGAACGATTCTGTACATGCCTTAAAAACAATCGATACGCATGCTCCAAAAATCGGTGAGCGCCAAATCCCTCTACTCCTATATGCAGACGACACCGTACTGATCTCCCAGAGCCTTGTAGGCCTGCGACGATCAATGCAAGCATTCGGGGACTACTGCCAGGCTGAATTGTTGACGATCAATTTTTCCAAAACCAAGGTCCTGGTGGTAGGGTCTAGAGGTGTTCAGAAGCTACACCGATGGGTAATCGGCACTAATGTCATTGACAGATTCAAAGCTTCAAATATCTGGGAGTGATTTTTTCTTCCCATGGGGGTTGGAACGGCCACTTTGCGGCTGCCCAAGTCCTAGCCAGGAAAACACCAACGGCAATCACTAAGTTTTTTTTCTGGCAAGTGGGGGAAATTGGTTCTGCCGGCCCTTCATTTATTTAGGGCCAAGGTCGTTAGTCAGCTGTTATATGCATTCCCCATCTGGGGGCTTTCCTTCCTATCTCATTTGGAAACTATACAAAATGGGTTCTTACGTTTGATTCTAGGTGCCCCCCGGAGGACTCCTCAGGATCTTGAGAGCCGAGGCTCTTTGCCTGCTGCTTAGAGTATATACCCTCCAGGCACTGATTATCTATTGGGTTAAGGTGGTTTTTTGTTCACCCCGTGAGGATTCCCTTTTAGCCATGACTCTTGAGTGTGGCTTAGGGGATTTTTGGATACAAGCAGTAATGCAGAAAGTTCGGCTCCTAGGGTTTTCGCCCGAGAGCCTCATCAACTTAGGCCCGGTGGCTGCTAGGAGTCTAATCAAAAGGAGAGTGCGAGATCAGACCCTCCACTTGGAGGGGGAGCGTCTGTTTGCTCAGAAGGTGGCCCCTGTGTATAACCCTTACAGTCCTTTGGCCCCAGGATCATACTACCTTTTTGTGTGGCAAGACTAGAGAGCGTGGACAGCTTTTCTCAAAATGAGAATAAACATGTTTCCATCGGCAGTTTTGGAAGGACGTTATAGGAGGATCCCGTGGGCCTTGCACCTGTGCCCTCTGTGTCATTTGGGGGCTGTAGATACTTCAGAGCATATGCTTTTTCAGTGCCCCACTCTTGTTGGCCCTATATGCAAATACCTGGGGAGGATCCCCCTATGCTATGGCTCTTCAACAATGGATAGCCAGAACCTACTCAACCCCTATGACTCGGAACTAACTAGGGCAGTGGCCAGGTTTTGTTTAGCGATCCAAGGCACTCGCCAGTTATTATTGGGTTCCCACTGAAGGTTTGTTACCAGTACTTAAACCCAAGTCCTATAGTTTCCCCCGGATGTTGCCCAGGCAGTGGTCATTTATTTCTTAGAGGTTTTGAGGGCGTTGGCCCTAATTGGGTGGGGGCCGACTCGCCGCAAGGGGGTTGGGTGGTGTTGGCATTGCTCCATTCCTGTTTTAAATCGATGCCCTTGTTTAGTTATGGGGTACTACTATTACTGTTTTAATATGTTTTCTCACTATTCCTTTTGGCGGGTGTGTTTCTAATGTTTCCCTTATCTGTTTGTTCCCACGTTGGGCCTTTTTCAATGAGGTATCCATGTAAATTTGTTAAGGCTTTGGCCAAACAATAAACTATTGACTTGACAACTGGCACTATACAAATGCTTATAATAATACATACTAGTAATTTTTTCCTTCCATCTTCATTTACTTCATTGATATGCTAAACATGGAAAAATCATAAGCAACAGGGACATTTCAGGACAGTGAAGATGTCTAATTAATCAGTACATTCTTATTACTTTTGTATTGTGTTCAATGGCTAACAGTTTTATTTTCCTAGAAAATGACTTGCATCATTGGATTGTCATTATTTACAAAGTTACTAATTGGTTTAAAATGCCTTCCCTTAACTGTATTATTTGCTATTTGGCGATTTAAATTATTGGCCACAGTCCATTTCTCGCGGCACAGTGCCCTTGTAATGGACATATGCGCGAGTTGCATGCAGCACACGTGAGCATGGGATTGGCACCGTTGTTGATAATGAACAACCTGATCATTTAATCTCTATCTCTCTCATTTACCTCTTTCTAAAAATTGCATATTTTTTGGTTTTAAGTACTGTTCCAAAAATGACAATTGGAAAATTAAATTGCATAGTTATTATTCAAATTGTAAGCCCACTCTGTAAGGAGACGAGTTACACTAGTAACAATTCAGTTGAAATTACTCTAAATTCAAATAAACCACTCTTTGTGGAATTTCAGATGTAGCTTGCATCAAACTGGAATACATTTCTGGACATAGTGGTCCAGACTGTTACATTTCTTGATACATTATTGTGCAACTACCATAAACATATGTTTAAATACCTACTTCTGCAGCAGCATTTCTTCAGACATCCCAAAGCACCATACAAACATTTACACCATTGTACTATAAAGTCCATAGATCACTTCCATGTTATAGCAGGTGGCATGTCCAAGGTCACACTGCAAATCTGTTACAGGGCCATGAATGAAACCCTGATACCAAGACACTAGTTTTAACTAGCGTAAATGCCTTCTGAGAAAAAATAAATAAATAATGCATATAGACAAGAATTCCCACCCTGCTTAAAGGCTTCTTTGAACCCCTTGTGTGACACAAATCAACATTAACATTACCTTAGATTGGCACTGAGGGATTCCCTCTATGTAGACAGTTCACTGGGTGGCACAGAGCTCCTCTAATATGGCTCTCATCATTTATCCCAGAGACGTGTGTGTGGCATGTGTTGACCATAATTGATTTTAAGAAACATTTGCTAGTTGTACTAGTAAGCTATAGGTATTGAAATAAATATGAACGTACCTTTTTCTTATGCAAGAAAAGGATTTCATTGTTAAAACGTTTTTTAATTTTCCTCAAGTTTTTTTCTGATTAACCAAACCCTAAATTTCCAGTGTGTAAGTAAGCTCTGTTAAAAACCATCCTGAGATATAAAGTCTAAATTGCTTGTTTTCTATACCAGTGGCTCCCAATCTGTTGTTCTTGAGGCCATTGTGACTTGTCTGCAGCTGTTCCATGCAGCCGATTGCAGCTACAGCAAAGCAAAATTCCAGTTCCCCTTAGTACCACAGCCATCTCTGGGGCAGAGCAGGGTTGAGGAATGACTGTAAAGCACACACCCTGTCCATGGCCTTCTCTGGTAGATGCATGGTGCTCCTTTAGAAATATTGAGGATGGAAATTTTGGTCCATTAATACAAAAAAATTAGTTATCACTGTTGTGCACCAAATTCAGAAATGAAAAATACAGCAAGTGTATCTGCATTCTTTTCTTTGTGAACATACACCATTCATCATATATCAAAAAATTCATTATATTCATATATCGCTATTCATCAGTTCATAACATAAAAGCACATACATAATAAAAGAATTAATTAACTAAAGAAATAGATCCAGTTATTTTCTCCTTTAGAAAGATTTGGCACTGTCCCAGCAGCCAATAAGATTTTATTCCACATCTTCAGAAGGTGATATAGAAAATTAATAGGGTGGGCATCCACAGGAAGTTACAGATTTGGATCCATTATGGATTTGGATCTGTAATTTCCAGATTTAATTATGGGTTCAGATTACAGATCCGTATTTAAATCTAAAAAAAATAAAAATAATTTTTAAAAATTGAAAAAATTGTGTGTGTGCAAAATGGACGCCAGACAGTTCTGTGCATTTGTGCCAAAATAGCATCAGCGGCAGCAGCTTTGTCACTATTTTGGAAAAGGGCAACCAGTCTGCACATGCTTAAAATGGCTGCTGCACATGTGCAGCTGGCTGCCCTTTTCCAAAATGGCAGCAACACTGCCACTGCCATTTTGGGAAAGGGCACACATGTGCAGAACGGTCCAGCGGCCGTTTTGTGCATCCGCAATGATTTTTTAATAATCATAATAAAGTTTATTGCGTAACCAAGGTCATTGCAAAAACAGAAAAACAAGACAGACACAGATAAACAATCATTTTGCAAGTCAAAAACAGGCCAAACCGAGATAAAGCTAAAATGCATATACATTTTTTTACCCAAACCAAACATAAATTCGGGGTAATCAAGCCCATCACAGGGCTAATAGGAACACAGATTCACCCCCAATTCCCATACTAAAGAAACAGGTGAGTCAAGGGCATAATATTAAAACCCCGAGACCAAAATACAAGGCTTTGCACAAGGCCAGCCCCAAAACCACAAACACAAAACACAGCCATCAGTAGCTTAAAAAGCAAAAATGCTTATACTAAAAAATAATAATAAAGAGGGTCGGGGTCAATAAATGGGATTAGAAAACCGAAGACAAAAGAATAAAATCACTACCAGCAGGGGGAGAAATAACTCCAGGCCGAGAGCCTAGATGCCTGGTAAATAAACTGCAGGTCGCCACCGTAGTAAACATAAAAAAACCCAGTCATAATAAAGTGGCACACAAAGCCTCGCTGCAGAGGGCCATATCTTTTCCCTGCTTGACCTTAGTGGCTAGACTCAAGAAACAAGCAACTTGCTGCGAAATGGAGGTGGAACGATCTCCAAGCATGAAAATTAAAAGAAATTCCTCTGAACACCCTGGAAGGAGGGCCAGCAGCGGGATAAGATGTTTCTCCCGCGGTGAAGCATAGTATGGACAAATACAACAAAATATGAGCCATAGAATCCACTGCTTTCAATGGGCAGTGACACAAACGCTCTGCCAGGGGTATATGATTATATCTACCGGAGGTAAATGCTGATGGAAAAGCATTACACCTGGCCAATAGAAACAATCTCCTAGAATTTGGAGAAAGCCCACAGTCCAAAAAAGGCATGGGGAAAACAATCTTCTTTGCCAACCTGGAATAGAGGCCCGAGACTTTACTAGCACTAAGTTCAGCCCAGACCTCCTGCCATGTGAAGTTCAGTAGTTAGTCAAATACTAATTTCCTGGCCCCTTTAAATCCCAGCGGTGATAAAGCCTCAATGGCAAAGCCCAGATGTCTTATTTTTTCCATTACCAAGCCCAGCCAAGAGTTCGGAAATTTATCACTCATGACCAACTGAGCCCAGGGAGCGGCTAGATTGAAATGGAGGCAAAGATAATATGATATAGCCCCTTGCCAGACCCTTACCTGCAAGGAGAGCAAACCACATTCACGGCAAAGGACTTGGCTCGGGGTTCCAGCAGGGGCTGACAAAATTGCTCAGGCGACGCCCGCTTGAAATTTCTCCAGATCCCGCAATCTACCTAGAGCCTTTTAATTTTTTAAAAAATTCTCTTTTATAGATTTTAATCCAAATTTGCAATGGGCATGTTACCACTGTTGCGTTATGGTATGGATTAATCCACGATGGCCCGTTATGAGCAGTTACAGATTAATCCAAAACTGTAATGCCCACCCCTAAAAATTTATTATCCATATTACAGTGTAGGATGTCAAGCACTTTACAACATAAACACAAGTCTGTTTTATTTATTAATTCATTCATTCTTTGGATAGTTACTTTGTTTCTGGAATTTTGGAAGCGACGGCAGGCTGAGCTGGAATACGAATGGGACACTGTTGAATTCTTAGAGCAGGAAGAACACGTACGTCCGGAATATGAAGCAAGATGCACTTATGTAGTTGTGAATGAAATCACACAAGTAAGGAATACTTTTGTTACCTGCAAGAAAGTTAGAAATTCAAGTACAGTCATTGTAAAAATGATGGAACACATCGTCAGTTAGTGTAAATCAGAATAGTTATGATTTACAGCAGCTGAAGTTCTGTTTCAGTAAGCTGATCTGTGATTAATTAGATGGTGGCACAGAATATACTATATCAGGTTAAAATGTAAGGCCTAGAGCAGGGGTGGTATCCCAATGGGATCATGCCATCTATGGATTGGATCACAACCTCATTGATATTCTTTGTAGACAGGGTGTCTGGTGTCAAGAGATTACATTTTAGTCTCAAAATGAAGCCATGCCAGTAAAAGCTTTATGAACCACTTGTCTAGAGTTCATAGAAAACAAACCTAGTGATTACGTTGATTGTTGCAACCCTTGAGGATTGCCCAGTTCTCTGTAATAAAAAATACCAAGCAAGGGGATGGAGGGAGTGGGGGGGGCAATTACGGAGAAGCGGTTCCTGTACATGTTTAGTTGAAACTAGGGAGATGGGAATGTACTACAGTGATCTTTTTCCACCAAATGGTAATTTCACCCCTAAAATAGGGTTGCTGCCTCTGCAAATTTTTAAGGAACACTTATGAAAAATACATGTTACAGGCCCTGCATTAGTGCCTAAGGTGCCAATGCAGGCCCTGCAAGATGTAGTTTTCATAAGTGTTCCTTAAGTGCAGATGTGCCAACTCTAACCGCAAAGGACACCATGACATTGAAAAAATTGTCAGCCTTGGGACAGGCTGGATCACTGTCCAGAGGCCATGCTGATTGGGGGACTCCCTGCATTGGGAGCGTCCTTGCCCCCCAACCTCCAGTCCCTCCCCTTTACTGTACAAATGCCCCCAGGACGGGCAGCCAGCCACTCCAGGCACTTGTGCAGTATAGTGTAGTGACTTAGGTGAATAATCGTGACACGCTGCTGTGATATCAAGCTTGTTAACCAGATGCTGGCTTGATAGATGCTTCGATTGGTGTGTTGGATAAGGGCATCCTGCATTGGTGGTAGCTTTTGCATCATCCTCACTCGTTTACCTTGGCAAAAGTGCTCCTGTCTCAGGTTGTTCACGCTGTCAAGTGTTGTACTATCATACATACATGTGAATTGTTCTATCCAAGCAAATGCCTCTGCTCTGGCTTCCGGTGGCTTGAAGGGATGTTGTGTAAGGAAGAGGAAACCTTTGGTCGCTGGAGGGTATGTTTTCCACGTATTCCATGCTGATTTCTTCCCCTTCCCAACAAACTATGATGTAGTGTCAAACCCTGTGAAGGCATGAAAAAAGAGAAGTGCTCGTGACTTATTTTCATCAATCTCTTGGCAGATGAAGTTGATATTATGATGCCTGAAGTTTCCCTTTACCAAATGTCATCCATAGCGGGATGGTGAGTTATCCGCTCGAAGAAGATGCCCACCAGAATCACCAAGACATCCGTGTCCACCGTGCTGACCGTAATATTAGTTGCACCCTTTTGCGCAACATCTAAGACATGAAGACCAACTCTTGCATCAGTTTCCTCATGGTCAGTGGCTGGCATCGAGTCACTGCTGCCTTTTGACACAACAGATTGGCCACAGGTGATATATACTACTTTGTCAGCTTGGTAGTCACAGGCAGCCACATTCTCAGTTAGAAGAGCAAAGAGTTCTTCCTTATTCTTGGAATCCCATAGGAAGGAAACAAAGTTTATGGGGAGCTTTGTCTGGTGTGACACCTTCCTCCTTCTTTCCTTCCCTCTCTTCTCTTGAGTGGCTTTCTTATACTCCCTGTCTTGTATATGTCCCAAACCACACTGAGTCTTGTGCAGTTCTGGAGTTGCCTCTTGATCCATGGCAAGAAGACGAAAGCACTGTAGTCTCCAAAAGTAGATGCTTCGCCTTTTGGCAGCCTGTGTACAACGGCTGCCCCATCAAATACTTTTGCATCAAAGTGAGGCGCACCTTGGTCCTTAGTTGGCCTGAAGCAGTGCAGTAAATCAGATTTACAGCTGGAGAGCTGGAGTTTTCCATCTTGAGACAAAGATGGAGGCCATGAATGGTTTTGATGGGGAAAAAACTCACCCAAGTTGCCTTGGCATACTTGACAAGCTATGAAGAGCTGACTGAAGAGACCGTAGTCACTTTTGAGATCATCCGTCTGCTGTTTTGTCTTGGATTTTGTTTGAGGATCTGGTCGCTTGAAGAGTGGCAGCTGATTCTTCTTGTTTGGACTGTAGATGGACACAGTCCTATCCACAAAAACGTACTTTGCATACTTGCCTTTCCCCAGTGTTTCCATGTTGTGAAGTGCACTCACCACAGCTGTATCAACACAGTCATGAGTAACAAGATTCATGAGTTCCTGAGACTCCAGGAATGGAGTCCCATCGAGGACATCAGGTCAAATAAATTGTTGACTTGCATCTTGAAATTCTCTTGTGTTGCTAGACCTTGTTCATGACTATTGGAATCACGGTTGTCAAGTTCTGAGTGATTCTCGAATTCTTGCAGAAGCCATGCTAGTTCCAGACCAGACACCATCCACCTTTTCAATGCCCCAGGGTTCTCTGTTAGGCCCACTACACTGCCCAAGTCCTTTACAATCTTGATGTTTTGTTCATGCACCTGATCCAAAGGCACATAGCAGAGAACTTTATTTGGTCTTAGGGAAGGCCCAACATCTCTGGAACTCATCCTTGATGCTTTCAGGAATAGTCTCCATATCCCTGATACGCACAGGAAGCCAACTGGCATAATTGGTGTGGTCTAAGAACAAAAGCCAGGGAGAAAGTGTCTCCGTTACTTGAACGTACAGGGAAAAGTTATGTTCACGGTGAGAACAAACAAAAATCAGAACCAGGAGTTCTAAATGAAGGATAAGGTCCCAGTACTTGAACATGGGGCTCTTTTCAACCATCTTTTTCTTCTCAAAGGTTTCTTCATTGTGTGGACCATATAACACCTGGCACGCATCTTGCTGCAGGTTGGCAAGTGTCAGAGCGGTCACTTGTTGGGCATGCCTTCTTTTAGTTACATGTGATGCCATGATGGAGTCAACAGTTGCTGATGATACGCCAGCCTTTGTCAGGGCTGTCGTCCACCCAGAATCCTGTAGCAGGTCACCAACCATCCGCCACAGAGCTCTTTCGATATGGAGGCCGCTGACCATAACAACATGGGAATCCTCACCAAACATATCTGGCTTCTGGCCAGCGCAACTGAACATATTTCGCCAAGGCTATCACTGGTATCTGCCTGGGATTGCACTTTTCAGTTATGCCTCTTATAATGGTCATTCCATGTTTGACCATGGCAACAGCTGCAGCCTTCTCCTCGAAAAGAGGCAAAAGAGAAGTTATACCACCTTTGACTGTTACTTCCAGTTGACGAGAGCACCCCAGGCAACATAATCAGCCACCTCAAGCTTTCCTTTGGAAAGAAGAGGAATGCTCTCTTGGACCCATCTTACTATTTCTTTCTTGGCCATTTCCAAACCACCTCCGATTTCATGCACCGCCACCTCTGACACTGTCACATTGTCAAAATTGCACAACACAGCTGGGACAATACGGTAGCTGTCTGGTAGGGATGGTTTAGTGGTGCGTGCAACAGGTGGAACAGTGATCGGTGCCCTGGAAATACCAGAGTTTGGAAGCATTTGGGAACTGGAAAACGCTTATGCTGGGCCCATGGAAGGAAGTAGTTGAAAAGGGGTTGTGGTTGATATTGTGAGGTTCACCGACTGCGAAGAGTCCTCTTCGAAGTTGAGTGGGACAGACCAAATCGTCGTCTGTGTAATGTTGGCATGCAGCTTTTGTGAGCCAGTCTTCTACTTCTAAAACATGTCCATAGCTGACACTGATGCCAAGCTGGTAACGCTGGGTCGCTATTTCCTTGCTCCGTGTGAGGGTATGTGCATCTAGACCTATATATGGGGAAGTGGAGGTTCACGAGACTTTGTGCAGCACATCTTAGCTGTACCGGATGTTTTCTCTTTGTAGTTAAATAGGATCAACTGGCATATGGTCAGGCAGGCTTGAGAATTTGTCATGGTCTGATCCTTGATGTTTGGACCATAGAGCAGCATTGACACTAAAGATCTGAGACTGGTTGGCACTGAGCACTCTTCACAGTCTGAAGCAAAGGTGCCAGAGAATGGAGAAAACTCTCCATCAGACATCTCTTTACTCACAACATTTGAAACACAGGCCATGGAGAGAGCTTCTTGCTCAGTCTCGTGATTCCACAGCTTCCTTCAAAAGTGGCTGTAGCCCCTCATTGAAAGCCAGAAGTCTGTTCTTCCTATTAGACTGGTCTTGACAGTTGGCCATAAAGTGTTCCAGGAGCCTTCTCTTGAGCCTGGACTTGTTGATTATCTTTGCAAATTCCCAAATGCTACATCGCTCTTCATACAGTGCATATAGGTCAGAAAGTTTAAACATGTAGGTTCCCTCTTCAACACTGCTTTTGATATAGGAAACTAGTTCTGCAAACACACGGATTCTACACTTTTCTCGCATTATCAGATGGCACACCAATCTCTCTCCATGCTGCTGTAGCGATTCTTGTAGGCTGTCAAACATCTATTATATTTAACTTCAGTTGCTACTAAATCTCCACCAGCAATCCATGATAACAGATCTGTATCTTGTAACTGCGTAGCCATCTCCCTCAGAGTCTTGTCTAGCATCAGCGTTGAGCAATTACGCAGCGCTCCTTGATTGTCCATACAGATGATACATTGTTTATTGGGCATACTTGTGGCAGAGGGTCCACTTGATTGATGTTTGGACTTTCGCTCCCCTCTGCCATCAGCTTTGTCTTTCCGCTTGTTCTTTTGTTGCTCTCTCGTTCGTTCAAGTTTTGAGCTATCAAACTTTAGCCGGCACGCTTTGTGCCACTGAACACTGTTTTTCAGAAATTCAACAGCACTTTCACGTCCACTGAAGTCCAAATCAATGGTCAGTGCATCAAGTTCCTGGAATCCCTTCACATTTCGTAGGAAATCATAGTATTTCAGTGCTTCCTCATTAGCTCTATCTGCTGGACACTTCAAATCCCCACCACATACATTGCAACTTTCACAATCTATTATGCCGTGTAGAAGAGACTGCATTCATTTATCTGCCACAGGCAAAGAAAAGAAAATAGGACATTTAATTATTTTTTACCATACTTCTCATCTCGCACAATATTAAATTTTGTCATCGTGTAACCTTGGACTTTTTTTTAGAAGTCGGTCACTCAGGTCGGGCACCACCATATGAAATGCTTATGTAGGATGTCTACGTTAACTGTACCAAGTTTGGTGCTTTAATCCAGTGTGTCATGATCTCACTCAAAATCTATGCCCTAAGGCAATAACTGACCCAACCCCTGCCTCTTCCTCCATCCCCTTCCCTCGCTGACTCACAGCTGAGATTTGCGTGGGCACTGCCAGGTCAGCTGGGAGTTGAGCAAATGGGAGAGGAATGCGGGAGAGGTGAAGCTGACTCATTTGGAGGCAGTGTGGAGCTCCACTACCCCTCCCTCACCAGCCGCCCCTAGAAGAGTGTCCGGGTTTTAAAAAGCCAATGCAGTGGTAACATGAAGTGAGGCAGAGAAAAAGAAGTTGTATTTCATAGTCTTTAGAATTCTTTCCCAACATTTTTGCTTTTTGTGTTATTAGTTAAGTGAAGTGCAAATAGGTCCTGGGACCAAATTATGTAGCTGATGATAAAATTAATTAGTGTAAGTTTGCAGGATAATCTGGATAATACACATTCCAGTGAAAAAGGATTCAAATGTCAAGTGAGGATCTCTTTTTAGATCATCGTTTACTATGCATTTTCTAGTTGTTATGGCTCACACCAGCATAGCTGCCAGTTTTAGCTCCGTTCTTTTTGTTAATGTATCGTTGTGGATTCTGTATGAGCACTTGCTTTGCTTTCATCTTTGACCCATATCTGTATTATTTAAAGGTTTGTAGTAGCGGACTTGAAAAGTCCCCAAACTAACATGGCATGATCAAAAAGATCCCATCCCTTCTATAGGGCATATCTTGCACAAAAGGATACTTGTTCTTAGCAAGAAGCTACATTACCATCAATAGAAAAAGATTAATCTTTTTTAAAGGTACAGAATACCAATAAATCCATCTGAACAGAAGCTGCGCACACAGAGCAGATCTCTTCAGCTTGGACAGCCTAAAGTAGTTGGCCTTTTTTTTAAAATGTAGACTCATGTGAAATTTTAACTGGGGTGAAACAGGAAAGATGTCAACTCTGGAAATGGAAACCAGCAGCCCTGACTCCCATTCCTAAACACTGCAAATTGCTTACATGAAAAAAAAATATTCCTAGTACAGTAGATGCTTTCTAATCATTTCTAAATCAACTTCTTTTACAGAAAGAAGAACATGTCCCATACAAGAGCTGTGGAAAGTGTTTAAGGATGACCTTTTGTACAAGTGCTGTCCTATTCTGGGTAAAATTCTCTCTTTTTTTTTTTTTTTTTTAAACATAGTGCAGCTTGTGTGTCAAGTAATAACTTAAAGAAAAACTAAACTACAGACAAATCAAAGTGGCATTTCAGGCTGCATTTTCAAGGGTGGGCATGTAAGTTTCCCTTGCAAAGTACGTGGGCATGTGCATAGGCAGAGAATTGCATTTATGAAACATGCATTTGATGTGCAAAATAGATACTTGTGCATTCAAACATACATATTTTATGGCTACAATTTGCAGTCCTCTGTTTGCAATTTTTGTCTGTTGCTTTTTTCAAAAGTATCAAACAGCTGGAATGAATCCAAGGGTCATATGGACCAGCCACCTGCCATTAAGCAAGATCATACGTCCCTGAAAGATGTCTCTCTAACCTATTTTTGAAGCGATGGGGACTCCAGAAGATCCCCATTATTTCACTGCCGTGCCAATTGTCCTACTAGTTAGAAAATTCTTCCAAAGTTTAGCTTAAATCTTTTCTCCTTTTGTCCATTACCTTTAGTCCTATCTTCAGTGGCCAGAGAGAACAGCTGGGTGCCATTTTGCTTACAGCAGTCTTGTACATATATTAAAACAGTAATCAAAATTGTAATCATATCCTCCTTCAATCTTCTTTTCTCTAGGCTAAACATTTCCAGCACTGGCAAGCTTTCCTTATAGGTCTTCCCTTTCATTCCCTTATCATCTTTGCTCCCCTCTTCTGAACCCACTTTGACTTGTCAATATCCTTTTTAAAATGAAGTGCCCCAAACTGGACATGGTCCTCCAGATGAGGCCTGACCAAACAATCACTTCCCTTGTCTTGGAGACAATACTTCTGTTACTGCAATACTTGTTAATTCAATTATGATAATACTCCTGTTCATACTTCTGTATTTTCAGATAAATGCCTGTCTGCTTGAGGGAACAATGAGTTTGTTTGGGAGAAACCCATTTGCATTCTTCCCTCCTCTTTTCTATTTTCTTTCATGGTTGTTGTGTTGAATATCATGTTCTAGCTGACTGAGTATTTTCAGCTTTTTATTTTCTATCAAAAAAAGCAAAGCTGGGAGCTCTTTAATCTTTCTAAGTTTGCTCCTTTAATTAAAACTAAGAGTTAAATGAAGTCCTGTCAACCATGAAACAATATGTAATGTGTTGGCAGCCCCCAAATAAACTGTTTTTTAAAGGCTCAAGTGTACATTCCTACAGCTTGATTTGTCCCACAACCCACTGAAGTCAGTGAGTTTTTCCATTGGCATCAATGGAGTGTGGGTCACGTTTTCATAGCCAGGAATATGTGCGGTAACTGGAACCCATTACTGCGGGACAGTCTTGTAGCACAGATAGGGAATACTGGGTGTGCTCTGACTGTCGTCTCTGATCACACAGAGTTGAAATTAGACAGGAAAGAGCTTGCAACTTTTCTGTGATTTGGATTATTACTATGTGTGACAGTGCATTTCACTTTATAACACAAAAGAAAAGAAGCCCCTTCCCCTGCACAACTTTTATTCTCCGTAATGCCTAGATACTAAATAAAAACAAAAGATGGTGGGTGGAGGAAAAGCTGAGATGATTAAGAAAACAAGAAGCAGAAAGAAAACTGACCAAGAGTACTATACCAAAAAATACAAATGAGTTCCTTCAGCCAGCTGTATGTGTGTTTACTACTACTACAATAACAACAATAATAAATGTGACATTAGTGTGACATCATCCACATACATCAGAAAGCCTATGATTCTGTCCCTGATCTTGGGAGGAGTGTGCCCAGCTTCATTAATCAGAGTGGCTAACTTGTTTATGTAAAAGGTAGAAGAGCAAAGGGGCCAAAAGACATCCTGGTCTTACTCCTGAGGCAATGGGGAAAGATTTTGAATAATTTCCAATGTTGTCTAGTCTTATAATTGCATCTATTTGTGTATGCAGGGAAATAATCACTTCTAAAAGATGGAGGTTTTTCCCATTCCTCTCAGTTTGGCCCAAAGCCTACCTCTGTTCATGATGTCACATACCTTTGAGAAATTAATAAAGGCTACGTATAATTTCCCATTCCTAATAACATACTTATTCATGAGATGCGTCAAAACAAAGCCATTATCCATGACTGAATGACCCTGTTGAAAATCTGATTGTTCCTCTGCTAGGAGCTGACGATCAGAGACCCATGCTTCCAATTCTTCCATAAGGAAGCGAGAATAAATCTTCCCCACAATAGGTAACAGACTTATTGGCCTATAGCAAGCGGGATCTTTTTTATTCCCACTTTTAAATATAGACAAGACACCATGATAGCCGTATTCTAGAAGGAAGGTGTTGATCTGCGTGAATTAAATAATTTTGCCAGGATAGGAGCCCACCATGTGGCAAAGTCCCCGTATTGCTCAGGTGGCAGGTGGTCAACACCAGTAGCCTTTCCTGGCCTCAAGACCATGATAAAAGTACATCTATATACATACAGAATGCCTTTAGGGAATGAGCTCTCAAACGCCTCCAAAATTCTCTCAAGTTGGGACCAAATGTTCCTATTGTATAAGGGGGAAGTTTCTGGTGGCACATAGGCATGAATCAATATGTATGTCGCTAGCTCAACAATAGACCAGTCTACAATTATAACATTCTGAAGTTTTAAGGGGATTTGTTTACATTTACCTGGAAGATATGGAGAGGTCAAAGTAGCCACTCCGCCAGAATAACGACCTCATTTCTTTGCTCTAGTGCCAGATGAAGAAAAAACCCGATATCCTATAGTTCCAAGTACCTCACAGATCAGAACGGTAAACCAATCCCTGCCATTTATTCCCAGATCCCGACAGAGTTTATATCCCCCAACCTACTTGGCTAATAGCCGTAAGTGGACTTATCCTCCAAGAACTTGTCCAATCCATTTTTAAACCCAGTTATGCTACTGGCCTTGACTGCATCCTCTGGCAACAAGTTCCAGAAGTTAATTGTGCGTTGAGTGAAAACATTCATTATTTTATTTGTTGTAAATTTGTTGCCAGTTTCATGGAAAGTCCCCTATTTCTAGTACTATTTTGAAAGGGTAAATAACTCCCTATTTACTCATTTCACACTATTCATGATTTTTAAAACTTCAACCTTTTCCCTTTCAGTTATTCCTTCTCCAAGCTGAACACCCTAACCTATTGAGCTTCTCCTCATACAGAAGCTGTTCCATACTGTTGTTCATTTTTGTTGCCCTTCTCTGTACCTTTTCCAATTCTACTGCAGTTTGTTGAGATGGCGCAACCAGAACTGCACACAATATTCAAAGTGTGGTTGCACCATTAATTTATATAGAGGCATTGTGATGTTTTCTGTTTTATTTTCTATCCCTTTCTGAATAATACCTAATATTCTGTTCATCCTTTTGACCCAACCACACACACAGCTGAGGTTTTCAATGAACTTACTGTCCATAGTCACTCAAAGATCCTTTTCCTGAGTGGTAACCCCTAATTTAGAAGCCAACATTTTGTATGCATAGTTTAGGATTAATTTTCCCTATGTGCATCACTTTGCACTTGTCAAGTTTGTATTTCATCTGCCATTTAATTGCCCAGTCTCTCTGTCTTTCCAGATCCTCCTATAGTTCCTCACAGTCCACCCTGGTCTTAAATGTCTTGAACAACTTTGTCATCTGCAGGTTTGATCACATTACTCTTAACTCCCTTTTCCAGGTCATTAATGAATAGATTTAACACCACACTGGCATATCTTTGGTCCTCTTGTGACCTTTTTTAATTTGTTAAATCTTCCACCCTTAAAGTCAGTTGGAGTTTTGCGATTGACTGTAATGACAGAGGATTGTGGCTTGTGTTTTGTACAAAGGAGAATTCTCTTTGATAGGTTCTAAATGGATCTATGTCGTCACTGAATGTCTGCTTACTCCCATATTCTAAAGAAGGATAAAATGGGCCCCACATGGTTTACCTTTACTTTGTGATATATTTACTGTTCTTTATTTTTAGATTCTCTTGATTATTTCCTCGGTTATTGGAATAATTGTCTACAGGCTCTCGGTTTTCCTGGTGTTTTCTGCAAGGCTGCCACGGCACATTAATGGAACAGAAGCAATCCAGAAGTACCTCACTCCGCAGGCAGCCACTTCAGTGACTGCTTCAATCATCAGCTTTATAATCATTATGATTCTGAACATCGTCTACGAAAAAGTGGCAATCATGATTACAGACTTTGGTACGGTTATATTGTAGCACCAGTAGATACTCTGGCCCTTTTTACATGTGACTCAGAAATCTGCATGTTCACGAGTGGGAGAGGCCCGTGTGAAGGACACGGCACGAGTGCACATGGCGTGTGGGGGTGTGCGTGCTCGCTCCCACCTAATACACATCCCCACACATCCCCTGCTCATCCCCATGCACGGAGCAACCGGGGAAAACGTCGATGGTTCCATGCATGGGGATGAGTGGGGGGTGCATGGGGATGTGTGTGCGCCTGTATGTACCCACCACACACGCACCAGCATGCCCCCCGACGCATGCACGCACGCACACACACACACACGTACGTGTGGACTGTGTAAAAAAGGCCTTTGAAGGAAATGGAGAAAACCAACATTTTTATAACAAGGACTCAGCTAATGACTGTCTTTCCCGTATACTTCAGAACTTTCCCACCATGACTTGCAATGACTTCTAGAATTGTTCAAGTACAGATTTTCTCTGTTACCAAAGAAATATGATATTCAGCTCCTTGCCTAAGAAATCCTTGTATAGCCAGTATGAAAGATCAATTGTTTACAGCTGTCTATTTGTGAATCAGACAAAGCAAAGAAGATTACTATAATAACCAAGCTTTATGAAAACAGATCAGTACTGCATAACACATTCAATTATTTTTGGCTATTTGTTTATGGAGAGGATAGCCTTTTTTTGTAAATAAATGGGAAAGGTCACTGTTTCAAAGCTAGATATTTTTGTCTTCATATTAAATAGATAAACATTCACAAATACTACTATTCTTTCCATCCAGGCCATCTGCATTTAAGTAGCTATCCTACCTTAAACATCTAAAGTAGGAGTGTTTTAATATTATTTCAATATCATCACTTCAAATGTTCATTATTTATTAAATATGCCTGGGGCATTTATTAGGGCAGCTATAGGGAACTGCTGCTTGTTCCCTTTTTGTGTTAAAAAAAAACAAGTTCTCTTTTATAACACAAGCTGGGAATTAGCATAATGGAGTATATTAGTCCATTTGACTCTATGGAGGTCGAAACGACTGCCCATATAATTTGTGCTTGTAGACTCTACGATGACCTAAGGGTCAAGTTTCGTGGCAACTTTTTCCTTAAATATCCAGGCAGGACCCAGAGTGCTCTGGTTGATCTGGCCCTTGCTGATGTAAAGGAAGAAACAACTGTCCAAGTTGCTTCGTTCCTAACTCAGGCATTTGTTAGGAGGAAGTTGTTCTTAGGGTTTAAAATGCCCCTTGCTATTTGATGTTGTTAACTGTTTTTGGTTTTAAATTCCATGAGTGTTATAGGGTTTTTTTGTTTTGTTTTGTTTTGTTTTGATGTTTATATGACATGTTGCTGGTTTAGTATCCCCAGCAATTATGAGGGTATTATTATTAGTTTTAGTTTTATTTGAATATTTGTTAGCATTGCTTTTGGTTTTCCTTGATTTAACTGGATCGATTTGTTTGACCATTCTATCTATTGTTGTTATGACTATGGCTGCGGCCACATCAATAAAGTTGAATTGATTGATTGAATTTAGTATATTAGGGGATTCTAAACAATCTAAATTATAATGATGTAAATTGTATTCAAGCATGGAAGACATGTACATTTTTTTTACTGAGTTTCCAAAACTGTTCATAGGGTTAATAATTTCTTTTTTTTTTTTTTTTTTTACAAACTACAGAACTACCAAGGACACAAACTGATTATGAAAACAGCCTGACCACAAAGATGTTCTTATTCCAGTTCGTCAACTATTATTCTTCATGTTTCTACATTGCCTTTTTTAAGGGTAAATTTGTGGGTTACCCTGGAGACCCAGTTTATTGGCTAGGAAAATACAGAAATGAAGAGGTAGGAATTGACACTAATATAGTTTTTCTTTTATTATTAATTGGAGTGATTTGTCTATGTCCTCAGCGATGGCCAAGAAGCTCATAGTGTAGCACCATCCTGAACATTGTTCAGTAGGGACTTTTGCACTTTGCTGAGCTTAAGTCAAGTATGTGTTGGACTGGTCACTTGGTATAACAGAGTAACATGAATGTTTCTCAAATATTTTTGTTATCTATTTTAATTTATAAGCAGGGATGCATGTTCACTCCATTTTCTCGTTATTAGGAGGGAATACTAAAAACTCCTGTCCAATGTCCTGGATACACTTGAGAATTTTTTTTAAATGCTTTTTGAAAGACACAAATTCTCCTGAATCAACTTAAGTATACAGAATTACCCCACAACTATTTCTGTATAACCTGAGTAGGGAGGAGTTGAAATTTGGTGCACACCAAAGGCTAAGATGTTACAGACCCAGGGAGGAAGTGAATAAACAACACCTTCCTCCCTCATAGCAGGAGCTTCAAGTTTCTCTGCTGACCACAACTGCAGCAGTGAACCTGTTGATGCTTGGGAGCTATAAACAAAGTTTGTGATTCACAAGCTGTTTACCCCATTGGGTGCTTTTAGACAGACATGGAGCTGCTCCGGAGTGCACCCCTGCGTCCAGCACATATGTAGGGAAGAGGAGGGTGGGTTTTTAGTTGGGGTATTATTGCTGCTTTTATGTATTTTTGTTTTAAATTGTTTTGAGATGTTTTTATTGTTGTATGCTGCCCTGAGCTGCCTGTGGCAGGAGGATGGAGATCTCTCTCTCTCTTTCTCTCCACCTCTTGCCACAGGCAACTCAGGGTGGCGTACAACAATAAAAACATCTCAAAACAATTTAAAACAAAAATACATAAAAGCAGCAATAATACTCCATCTAACAACCCACCATCCTCTTCCCCCTCCCCAAAGGCCAGGCAGAACAGCCAGGTCTTACATTGTCTACAAAAATAGGGGAGGTCTGCAGACAGACCTCTAACGGGAGGGCATTCCATAAATGGACCTGGCAGGTTCCCTGGCCTGCGGTCTGCCCATGCGGCTCCCCCACTCCCGCACCATAGAGTTGTGGGCAGATTACCTGACACTCTAGACTGCTGTACACAACTCTATGGCGTTGCCTGGGGCAACAGCTGATCAGAAGTGGAGCTTTATTTTATTTTATTATTTAAGTTTATTGACCCACCCTTCCCACCAAAGGCAAGTCAGGGCAGCATACAATATTAAAATACAAATATAAAGCAAACAACAAGTACAAAAACATAAAACACCCCACAACCCTACACTATTCCCCAATCCCTCTCCACCCTAACCCCCCAAACTCCTACCTCCTCCTTCCCTAGCCCCCGCTGCCAAATGCCCTTGTAAATAAAGCTCCTTT
This sequence comes from Sphenodon punctatus, assembly GCA_003113815.1. Lineage (NCBI taxonomy): Eukaryota > Metazoa > Chordata > Lepidosauria > Sphenodontia > Sphenodontidae > Sphenodon > Sphenodon punctatus. Next base: position 2,567,457 of record QEPC01015474.1, on the reverse strand, counting down.
ACACCATCTCCTAAAGGTGCTCAAGCCCGGATATAAGCCAGAGTTGCAGCATGGGTCCACCGAGCAGACAGACTGCAGCTCCACCTTGGACTGCTGCCTTGCGTTTGGGCAGCCCACTTCATAGGCAGTGCTCAAACATGTTCCGGAGCACCGCTAGCAGGGCTGGAGCACAGCAGACGGACCTGCCCTGCTCCAACATCTGGTGGCACGCCTTTAGACAGATAAGCCACTGGCACAGCCAGCCCCAGGCAGCCAATCCATCTGTTTACGCCCATAGAAGCCCACAGTGGCTTGTGGATCACTGACTGTTAAACGCTTATTTGACCCTTTATTAACTCATTACAAACTGTTTATAAATGGGAACCTTAAAGTAAAATGTGACCAGAATCTGTCCTAATGTAATTTATAGGCTGGAGAAATGTTTTTATTAAAATATATATTCCTCATTGATAAAGTGTTATACATTTTCCACACATTTTTCATTCCTCTCCCAATCTTTAGTGTGATCCAGGGGGATGTCTCCTTGAACTTACTACTCAGCTGGCAATAATAATGGGAGGTAAAGCAATCTGGAACAACATTCAAGAAGTGCTCCTTCCGTAAGTGCATAGTGCTGATAGTGTTTCAAATGAGGTTTGACTAATGAGCATACAAAGGTCATATATTTGAAGGTTAAGGTTCCGATACTTGGCATATTTTAAGTCAGTATGCATGATGCCTTTAATGTCATTGAGAACCAGCTCAGGGCCTGTGAGAGAAAAGACCATTTTAAAAAGTGGCCTTCACTCACATATGCTTCCAATGGGTGTTATATTGCAAACATTTTGGCCTCATTTGCAGAGGTGCTGAATGCCCATATGTCTTATTAACTTCATTTTGAGTAGAGTGTGTTCTTCCCTTGGAATAGCAAACTGAAGGACTTCAATCCCCAAAGTGCTGCGGATAATAAGGCTACAATCTTCAAACCACTTAATCCAGAGTAGTCACACAAAAGTGTCTTGAGAATTGTAATCTAAGTGACCAGCATAAAGAAAGCTGAAGCTGGGACCAACACAAACTAATCCCCCCTCCAAAAAAAATCTGATACAATGATAAGGTAAAATTACATCATTTATTGACCAATCACATGTCACATATGACTTCTTATAAAATGGTAGAGATCTATTTAAGGAATATCGGTGCCCTAGATACCATGATTATAAATACATTAGAGAGAAACATAGGATGTTAAAAATAATAATAATAATAATAATAATAATAATAATAAATTAAGTAGTTTGGCCTTTATCTTGTGTACTTTATTTTACTAAATCATTTCTTAAATAAGTCATGCAAGACTTTAAAAAGTGTTTGGCTGATCTCTCATTTCTGTTACTGAAAAGAAGATTTTTCTCTTTTTTGTTTTTGTTTTTTGTCTTTATTGTTTTTGCTTTAATGTCCATAGAAATATTTGTTTCTTAAGAATTCTTCTGCTGAAACTTGTTCCAGTGTAACAGATGAAGACCTTTTCGGGTAGAAGGATAAAAATCTATTCTTAGAAATATATTGGGTCCAATTCCTAGTGGCCCAGCTCCTTGTGCAGTCATCTATGACAGTACAAAGCATATGTAAACTGCTACACTCCTGAACTACATCTATTATGCAGTGCTGAATGACTGCTCAAGGTGAAGGACAGAAGCAAGTTGGCAACAAGAAGATTCAATAGGCCAGTTACTGTTAAGAGTGAATATCTAAACTCCTCTATACCACAAGAGTAGAAGTTTTATGTCCATAAATTCTTTGGCAAGATAGACTAACAGTATTCGTTATCGTTTTCCTGGTTGGTTAGATGGGTTAAGAATCTGGTTGGAAGATACTGCACAGCTGTAAGAGCAGAGACGATTATCCCACGCTGGGAACAGGACTATCATCTGCAGCCTATTGGCAAACTTGGATTGTTTTATGAGTATCTTGAAATGGGTGAGTTAGGAATTTAGCTCCAGTTCTTACAATATATTTCTGGATTTATATTTTTTTGTGTATATTTATAAAATCATTTGCTCTCCTGCTCCAAGCAGCCCGGTACAGCTTACAACATTAAAACACACAAAACACATAAAATCAGTAAAAACAATACAGTAAAAAGAGATGGCAAAGAACCAAACACACACAATGTTTTTAGAAAATCTGCAGGCAAATAATGGGTATTTTTAAACTAGATGCCACCCAGGAGCCACTCATCCGACCACCCGTCTGAAGGTGGTGCAGGGGGATGCACACTCCCATGAGCCACTCAGCACTCAGTCATGGCCACTCACAGCGCACTGCCAAGAAATCCAGAGTGCGCCATGCAAGCCAAAAAAGTGAGTGGCAAAGGGTACCCACGTATCCCCTGCCCATATGAACTGGGGTGGCCACCCAGACCAGCAGACAGGTTAGGCACTGTAGGCCAGGGAAACAGTCTTTGTAAGCCACAAGCACTGGGGAGCCCATGTCCATTTCAAAGGCCAGCCTAGCATGATTACCCCTCCTCCCTGATCTATGGCAGGGGTAGTGCAAGGCGGCTGCTGAGGTAGCCACACTGGGAGCTGCCCGTTAGAATCCCTCCTCACTCACTCCACCTGAGTGGCTGCTCCACAACTGTGCCCTCAGCATCCACGGACACACACCCACAATCAGCCTTGCTTGTTTAAAAACACTCAATATCGGATGATTTCGAAGAGAATGTATATGCACATATTTTTGAGTTGACAACTTGTGTGAAATAAACAAAGGAAGTTAATGGTCTAAACCATATAAAGAATCTGATTTGTAACAATTGAGATGTAGCTTCAGTATCTAATGGTTAGTTTCTTAATTTAATAGGTTTTGTTGCTTCTTCACGTCTTACCTATTCTACCGAAAAGTTATTCCAAGAGCCAGGACACTGAAATCCCCAACCCCCCTACCTCAGTTCAGATTCCTAAACTTCTAATGGAAGTTTTACGGCCACTTACTAGGCATTGGTTTCTCGGTAGCTGGCAAAACTCCAATTTTTTTGCTATAAGCTGTACTTTAGTATTATTGTAATCATGCTTATTTCAGCGCCCAATATGAAGGATGTGATTTTTAATTAAGGTTTTACAGCACAGCCTTGAGTTAATTAAATTTCCAAACTCACAAGTTAGTGCTAATTAATTCATATATATCAGATATTTAAATATCCAGAATATTTCATATTTATGATTTTTCTTTCTTACATTGGCTTGCTCACTTTGACAGTCTTGGTTCACACTTGAAATAGGTTTACCCTGAGCTACCTTTCAGGCTTTTCTTGTCCTTTTCTGCATGCAGATTCTCAATAGTCTTATAGGCGACTGTGGCGAACTGCTAAAACCAGGTGTTGCTGACTTGTCACATATTTCATTGGTAGTTATACAGTTTGGATTCGTTACGTTATTTGTGGCATCATTCCCACTGGCTCCTCTCCTGGCTCTTTTTAATAATTTGTTGGAAATACGAGTGGATGCTTGGAAGATTACAACCCAGTTCAGACGTATGGTGCCACAGAAAGCGCAGGACATAGGAGCGTGGCAGCCAATCATGCAAGGAATAGCCATTCTGGCTGTGGTGACCAATGTAAGTACAGTCCTACAATTCCCAAAATGTGTTACCCTAAGCTGCTACACCCAAAGTGAAGATGCTTTGTATTATCATTGTTTTGTATTACGCTTAAATAAGACACCTCGCTTCCCAAGAAAATCTTGCATCCTTCTGAAAATACTCTTATGTACAAGGAATGGAGTTTTTCCTCCAGATTTATGTTCTCTTAGAAGAAAGAATGGATCTTAAAAGAATTTACACGTAAATCCATAGATTTTTAAAAAAGAAATTAGGTTATGTATTTTCTGTATGAAAAAGTGTATCTTCATCACAAAGTTGCTGCATTTAGATTTCGAGGAAATTTTTAATTTAATAAACGTAAATTAATTTAACTACCTAAAATGGTGGAGAAGCTCTTAAAATTAGTACAAACTCTACAGACTGCATAGGGGTTGGGAGCAGGGGTGCTCAAGATAAGAGAAGGGAGGGGAGAGTCCAGATCATGAATCTGTACCATGGAGCCATCCCTAGCCTCCTGGGGTGGGACTCGGGGAGGAATACCAGATTTACTGGTATTGTATCTCCCTGATACCAGATTTTTTTAACTGCATACCGTTTTTTTTAACATCGGTTGGTTTACCTGATTTATTACATTGTGGCCTACATTCTGCAGGGTTCTGCAGAAAGGGGTTAAATGGGCGGGGGGGGGCGTGTTTTTTTCCCCCCTAGAACCTGCAAATTTTAAGACCAGCCCTGAATCAAAGCCCAGCCTAGTGGTAGGAACCTGGCCTAAGCCCCAGGAAGCATCCATCTCTTGTTGTTTTATTATTAGCAAGCATTTATATAGCACAAGCAATGTACCTGTTGCCTTACAAAGTAATGGAATAGACACGGTCCCTGCCCTGTAGCTTACAATCTGAGAGACGGGGGGAGGGGGGAGAGGAAGGAAGGAGAACAGAAGGAGAGCAAATGAGTGTAACATTTCACGAAGATGAGAGGTCTCAGGTGAATGTACTTGGCTTGGTTACATCGAGAATGATGGCTGGCTGGTCCACATGGTGAGGATATGAGTACACAGACCTCAGATAACAGATTGTACTGGATGGAGGGTATCAGCAAGAGTTAGGAGAGGCAGATGTGTGCAGGGATGGAGTTCTAGGCATGGGGGGCAGCTAGGGAGAAGGGATGAAGGCGGTATGGGGAGCAGGAGAGGCATGGGAGGGCGAGCGAGGGAACAGAGGAGAAGGAGGAGTTCACGGACTGGAGTACGGAAAGAAATTAGCACAGAGAGGTGGGGGTGGGCAATGTTGTGAAGAGCTTTATAGGTGAAGACTAGGAGCTTGTGCAGGATTCGTTCAGGAAGGGGGAGCTAGAGAGGAGGGGCTGCACGTGGTTGAAGCGATGGGTGAGGTGGATGATGCTGGCTGCAGAGTTTTGGACAGAGATAAGGGGAGAAAGGGGAGAGCGAGGGAGGCTAGCAAGAAGGAGGTTACAGTAATTGAGGTGAGAGATGAACAAGGGTTTTAGCAGAGGAGACAGAAAGAAAAGGGCGAATCTTAGCAATGTTATGGAGGGAAAAGCGACAGGATTTGGCAACAGTCGATGCAGGGTTTAAAAGAGAGGAGTGAGTCAAAGATGAAGCCTAAGCTATGGGCTTGGGGGATGGGAAGGATGGTGATCCCGTCAATAAGGATCGACAGGGAGGAGAGAGAGGAAGGATGTGGGGGGAAGATAAGGAGTTCAGTTTTAGCCATACTGAGATTGTTGTCTTTGAGACATCCAAGTAGAAATATCAGTAAGACAGCTGGTGAGGCAAGCTTGAACAGATGGAGAGAGAGAGAGAGTTGAGTGTCATCAGCATAGAGGTGATATTGGAAGCCCTGGGATGCAATGAGTTTGGCTAGGGACAGGGTGTAGATAGAGGAGAGGGCCAAGGACAGAGCTGGGGGACACCAACCAAGAGGGGAAAGGAGGTGGAGTTGGCAAGAGACGCATTGAAGGAGCGGTAAGAGAGGTAGGAGGAGAACCAGTCGAGGACGGAGCCACAGAAGCTAAGAGAGTGAAGTGAGTCTAGCAAGAGGTGAGTGGTCAACAGTATCGAAGGCAGCAGAGAGGTCAAGGATGAAAAGAATGCAGTAGAAGCGATTAGATTTAGCCACAAGAAGATCGTCCGTGATCTTAGTGAGAGCAGTTTCAGTAGACTGAAGAGGGTGGAAGCCAGATTGGAGGGGGTCAAGGGAGGAGTTGGTGGAGAGGAAGTCGAGGCAGCAGGAGTAGATAACACATTCAAGAAGCTTGGATGCAAAAGGAAGGAGTGAGACAGGATGGTAGCTAGAAGGGTCAGAGGGGCCAAGAGGGGACCTTTTGAGGATAGGAGAGACAGTGGTGTGCTTGAAGGCAGAGGGGAAGGAGCCAGTAGAGAGGGAGAGGTTGATGATGTGCAAGAAGGATGGGGCAACAGTAGAAGCAATGGAGGTCAGGAGGGGATGGGAGCAAGTGGAAGGGTTGGAGGAGGAGAGCAGGGAGATTTCCTCAGGGAAGGAAGGGGAGGAGGCAGAGGAGAGGAGCGGGAAGTGATGTCTATCTTGGAGGTAAAGACAGAAGCGAGGTCCTGAGCAGAAAGGGAAGAGGAGGACAGGGGGGCTTGAGGAGGGAGTCAAAGGTGGAGAACAGGTGGTAAGCGTCCTGAGAACAGGACTCAATGCGGGAGGCATAGTAATGCTGTCTAGCAAAGGAGATAGCAGAAGTAAGGGAGGAGAGAGAATTTGAAGTGAAGGAAGTCCGCATGAGAGTAGAATTTGAGCCAGAGGCATTCAGCAGCACGGGTGCAGGAGCAGAGGTGGCGAATACTGGGGGTGAGCCAAGGACAGGGATTGTGGGAGCAGGCAGGGCGGGCGGAGAGGGGGGCAAGGGAGTCACGGGTGGAGGGGAGAGAGGCGCTGAAAGCAGAGTCGGGAGGAGGAGGAGAAGACTGAGGGAAGAAGGGGGGAGAGTGGAGGCAAAGTCCAGGAGGTTAATGGCCTGCAGGTCACAGAAGGGG
>QEPC01015474.1:2520209-2559889 GCA_003113815.1 Sphenodon punctatus | reverse complement strand
CTCTCTCTCTCTCTCTCACACACACACACACACACACACACACACACACACACACACACACACACACACTGTATTCCCAGTGGCAGGGGACACAGCTATACCAGGGAGCATGAGCCCTCCTGGACCTGCCACTGCACTGCCTGTCCCTTTTATAGCTACGCCCTTGCACAGTTCATAGCAGGGGATAGGTCGAACAGCAGTGGGAGCCTGCTGATTGGGTAGATGATTAAGGGGAAAGTTGGCATGAGCCCACTGCAACTACCCAGCCTTCTTAGTGAGTTGCCACAGCACTCCCCCTTTAAGGCTTGGCGGGACAACTTGCATGTGTGTGTGTGTGCACGATTGCAAGAGAACATGGAGGTGATATTGTAGTTATCCAAAGAACTGGTGGCACACAGCCACTTATGTCCATAAATGGCTACTAGCTAAGAAGGCTGGGGGATGCAACCTTGGACTGTTGGGAACTGGGGCAGTAGGGAATGGATCACTTCATTATGACCTGTTGAGTACTTCTCCAAAGCAAGCAAGGTTGGCCACTGTCAGATACAGGATGCAGGGCTCAGTGCACCATTGGTCTGACCCAGTATGACACTTCTTATGTTCTTATCAAACATTATAGACCCAAGAAACTTGAAATCAATGTTAAATTTAAATATCCCGAAATATGTTAAGTATGAAAATTCACACTGGGGTCTTCCGAACAACCATAGCAAAGGCTTGCCCTGTAGAAACACCATAAATCGAAGAAAGGTTGTGGTGTAGGGACAATAAAAGTGCATTCATTCTATTCTGGAATCACAAACACTAACATTCCTGTATGCTGTGGGGTAGAGTTAAGGATTCAATTTACCTCCCATTGAAGTGATTGGCAAAATTTCCATTGATTTAAATGAACCATGGTTGTATCCTATGTTCTTTCTGTGCAGATTCATTCTTTTGCTTGTTTGGATTTCTTCAAGTACATGGTAGCATGATAGGACATTACTAGAGTGTTTTTATATTTAGGTTTTGTGCCAGAAGGACACAAGGAATGTTTAATCTGAGATCCAGAATCTTGCATACACATGTATGAACTTCCCCAACTCTAATAGCCTCCCTTGTCTGTTTACCTTAATATACAAAATTTCCATACAATTGATGGTTTTGTTCTGCAGTACTTATGATTAAAGGAAACCTGCTTACATCACCCACCGCCTTACATTATTCAGCTGGGCTAGTTTAACACACCTGTGGTGTGGCGGGTGATGTAGCAACTAGAGGTGTGCAAATTTGTTTTTGCAATTATATTGCAATATAATTATATTACAATAACAAATTTGGCCATTTCCTTATTGTAATTATAATTACAAAAACAAATTTAATAATTCCAAAATAATAACAAAATTTCAGAATTCATAATTATTTTTTCTGACTGTGGGACACACACACTAGGTTGTACCTTTTTTGTTTTGCATCCAATTTTAATAAACTTTGGACTGATTGTACCTCTCACCCAAGGGAAAATGTGTGCCAAGTTTTCGAACGATTGGATGTAGGGTCCAGATTTTATTAGCATTATTGTTTTTAATGCATTTATGGCTGTAATTGCCCCCTTGTGGGAGCAAAAGATGGGCAGGGGCAGCGAGAACCCCTGCTGGGGCTTTTGGTTCCCCCACCATTTTCCAGCGGGTGGGGGAGGAGGTGGGGATTGCCAAACAACTTCGGCTGCTGGGGTTTCCTACGCATGGGAGTTAGGGAAGATCTCGTGGGACATGAGACTTCCCTCATTGATAGTTGAACAGCTTTAGTTAGGAAAAGTACCCACCCACCCTCCCATGAATTTTGGCATTGCGCATTAATATGAGCTGCCTCGGTTGGGGTGGGAAAGGAATTTTCTTGTATATCCCAGATTGGCATTTGGGGGAGCAAGTTTTTTGCCTTTCTTGCAATGTCTATTCTGGGTTGTATTGCTGTTGTAGCAGCCAGCTTGGTGAATTCAGGCTGGGTTGTATTTGGTGTTAGTTAATTTTAGCACTCTGCGTTGGGAGCAGTGCTTATTTCATTATTAGTGGTCCAGGATATGATTAAACTTATCCCATTGAGATGTTTGGGGTTACCTTGAGGGCTGGGCAGTTGCCAGGGTGACACCAAGAAGGGGATCGGTATACAACATTCCTACAAAGGCTGGACGGCCTGATAGGGGTGAGGCAGGCTATAACCCCTTCCCTCCTTACCGGATGGAAAGAGGAGGTCTAACAGGCTGTCCGTGCCCACCTGTTGGACCGGTTGCAGGGTGTGGCCTTCATCAGACCCTGTAGTTTCCTAGATTGGGGGAGAGTTACTCCATTATCCCCTGGGTGGAGCTTATTAGAGGCTTGTCCAATTGGTGCACTGTTCTCTCTTATTATAGCTGATTAAATCTTTAGATTTAATAAAGAGTGCTGCCAAGATTGTTTCCAATAACCTTGTGTCAGTTGCATAATTTCTCTGGTGTGGTCATAACTTCCTTTTACCAATCCAATTTGGATATAGTTATTCCCCTAATACTAGAGATCATCTGTGCCAAGTTTCAGAAAGATAAGATAACTTGGTACTTGAGATTGGGAAATACTGTTATGGAAGAATGGGTTGGGAGGATGAGGGCTATGCCACAGCCTCCTGGTGAGAGTGGGGTACGGGGGTGGTGGTGGAGGGGTTAGAGAGCGGGTTAGTGGGTGTGGTTGGGGTTTTTAACTTACGTTTAACTTAAATTTTTTGTGTTTTTATAATGACACTTTAAATATCTGTTTATAATATTGTAATTCTGTTTGTAATCTTTTTTGTAAGCTGCTCCGATTCCTTTTGGAGAACGGCAGGATATACATAATTTTTGATAATGATAATAGGTCCAGATCTTATAAGCAGTTTTTTTGTGATTTCTGCACACACTTCCAGCTGCAGAAACTTTGTTGTCCATCCAATACGGATGAAAGTTGAACTCAGTGTACCTTGCATGGAAGGGGTCATCCCAGCCAAATTTCAAAAGGGCCCCAATTTTATAAGCAATTGAAGGTTTGTGATTTTAACAGAAGTTGTGCAAATACAAGTCCTGAAAATTTTGGGACAAAAACTAAAATTGCAGGATATACGAGAGACGCCAGGCTGCAAGGGAGAGAGAAGGGGGAAGCATCTCAGCAATCAAGAGACATGATTGACATATCCAGGCTGGCCAACTGGCAGCCCAAATACACCCTGCAGCACTGTGACAGAGGACATAAGAGAATATTTTTTTGGCTCTTCCCTAAGCAGATGCTTCCAACTTCCTACCAACAAGCAGGGGGCCTTGGAGTGGGCACAGCACAGAATGAAGAGACATGATTGACATTTCTGCTGGCCAATTGGCATCACAAACCCATCTTGTACCACTGTGACAAACGTAAGAGAATCTCTGGTATAGACTCATTCTCTGGAGATGTTTCCCAGGCTTCTAACTTGCCAGTACCCAATAATCTGCAATCAGGGAGGCTTGGAGGTGGGCACTGGGGAGCAAATATAAGCTCCTGCCAAGCTGCACAGCCCCCACCATGGCTAGTTCTTGTATGCTGTCTCAGTGCTGTGTGCGTGTGACTGTGCTATAGTCTTCAGCCTCACTGCAAGCGCTCAAAAAAGCAGAACTCTGCACCTACGCTCCCCAACGTATGCCCCCACAGATTTTGGGGTGCCAATGACTGAAGCCTGTCAGTCTGCTCCTTCTCTGCTCTGCCCACCTCCTCCTGTCTTCTTCACTCTCTGTACAAATACTCCAAAAAGCAGATGTCTGCATCTAGTAAAACCTCTATAGTTTAACCAGAAGCAACACCTGCAAGGGATTTAAGGAAATGTACAAATTCTCTTAAAATCATGAAAATTATATTGCTTATAAGATTTGAACCCTTAATCCAATCTTTCTGAAATTTTGCAAGGATGCTCCCTTGAGTGAGAGGAACAACCCTTCTAAAGTCCATCCAAATTGGACAGGAAATAAAGACGCTACACCTGGAAATGTGTTTACAAACCATGAAATGATTAAACTGCTAATAAAATCAGGACCCTTTATCCTTTTGTCCTAAACGTTGGCAGGGATGATCCATTTTAGGATGGGTATAATGAGTACAGATTTCATCCAAATTGTATAGAAAACAAAGGCATGACAGCTGCAAATATGTGCGTAAACTACACAACCTCAAGTGCTTGCAGAATCATAACCCTATATCCAATCTTTATGAAATTTGACAGGGATGATCGTCTGGATGAGGGGTACAATCAGCCCATATTTCAAGCAAATCAGATTTTAAAAAATGAAGGTACAGCCAGAAATCAATTTCCCATAAAAATCAATGGAAAAACAAAGTTCAATAATGAAAGCAAATTTATATATAACAAAATTAAGAAATCCAAAGCTATATAATAACATAATAACTAAATGATGAATTCAGTAATGAGTCCCTGGTGCACACCCCTAGTAGCAACCTGCTACTCTCTTCTTTGTAGAGTAGACAAGGCCTATCTGTCTCTAGGTTTGCAGTTAAGCCAGCAGAATTTACATTACTGTACAATGTCAGGGCATCTGTTTTCAGTTAGAAGATCAGTTCTAATTTGTTCTGGTATAGATGGAAAATTATGTTCAGTATAGCCTGGGAACTAGGGAATGCTGTATTTGCCTGTATTTTTCCAGCTTGATACTCTAAAAAGCAAAAAACCCACAATCTTTCCTTCTATAGAACACTGTGAAAATAGCTTTCTTGCTTATGTCCTCATAGCTCTGCTCAGCACATCTGGAAATCATTTTGACAGAAGGAGAAAGAATTAAACTAACTTCAGATTTAAGATTGCAAAACATTTAGTATAAAAACGATTTAAAATATGTACATACAGCTTTCCATAATTTATTTTATTTTATTTTTTTAAGTGAGTGTAATCCTTCTGAAGAGAAGCAAAAAGTTAGTTTCATTCTAGGGAAAGGTGTTGCTTTTCCCCTTTGTTAGCTAGTTGGTCATTTGTAAGCCTATTCGCCTTTAGCTAGTTGGGGTCTATCTAGATCTAAGCCATATATGTTGAATAATGTAAAATGATATTTAACTGAGAGGCTTTTAATTTCCTGGTACGTAATTCAGCTGTCATGTTAACCTTTCCCACCTAATCTCCTTTGGAAAATTAAAAGTCATGCATATCTTTTTTTCTAGCTTTACCCTTTGGTGAAGTGTTGCATTCTAAACACAACTAAATTTAATCTTCAAATAAATTCACAGAGTGTTCAGTAGTTGCATTTCACAGCAGGTTGGTAGTTGCTGTTTGAATATATTTTGTAAAGGGGCACACCTTAACCCAATTTATGTGAGAATACATTGTTTAAAGTGTCTTCATTTGGAGTTATTTACACCTGAGCAATCCAACAAGGTTCTTTTAGCCTTAGGCCACTTCCATTTTCTTTTCTTTTTTTGGGCGGGGGGGCGGGGCGGGGGGGAATCAAATGAATGTAGGTTTTCTCAGGCAAGTTTTATGTATTTCATAAGTGCAGGACATCAAAGGTTTCATGATGCATAAAACTAAAGTTTACAATAACACTGTAGTACTGAAGCTTATACCTGTAGTGTTGCAAATCTATGAGAAATGTCTTACGTTAATGGATTATTTCACTCTTGGTTATGCCACCTTACTCGTTGCCTTCCTCATCCAGAAGCCTCCGCTGGGCCTGCTTGGGGAGAACATAAGAACATACTGGGTTAGACTTAACCGTTCATTGAGCCGAGCATCCTGTCTCCGACAGTGGCCAACCTTGGTCACTTGGGAGAAGTACCCAACAGGTTACAATGGGGCAATTCATTCTCTGGTCACTCCCAGCTCCTGACAATAAGAGGTATGTGCCCCATATCTACTTGGCTAACAGCCGTTAATGGACCTACCTTTCAAGAATTTATCCAATCCTTTTTAAAAACTAGATCTACTACTTGCCTTGACCACATCTCCTGACAGCAAATTCCACAAGTTAATTGTGTGCTGAGTAATAAAAATTCTTTCTTTTATTTCTTTTAAATTTGCTGCCAATTCATAGAGTACCTTCTGAGGGTAACTAACCACTCCCTATTAACACATTTCGCATGATTTTATAAACTTCTATCATATCCCTCTAGTTGTCTCTTCTCCAAACTGGAGTCCTAACCTATTGAGCCTCTCTTTGTCTTGAAGCCGTTCCATACTCCCTATTGTTTTTGTTGCCCTTCTCTGAACCTTTTCTATTTCTACTATATCTTTATTGAGATGGGGCGACCAGAACTGCACACACTAGTCAAGGTGTGGTCATACCATAGATTTATATACAGATATTATGATATTTTCAGCTTTATATTCTGTCCCTTTCTTAATAATTCCTAACGTCGTTTTCTTTTTTGACTGCCACCACACATTGAGCAAAGGATTTCAATGTATTGTCCACAATGACTCCAAGATCCTTCTTTTGAGTGGTAACGCCTAATTTAGAACCCAGCATTGTGTACATATAGGACATTTTCAAACATGATGGAGTAGTATTGCACTGTAACGCTTTGATCCTGCCCAGGGTGTGGGCCCTCACCCCAAGCAGGATCTGTCCCAGCCACTGAACAGACATGTCAGGGCCCAAACCAAGGAGGGGGCAGGGTGACGTGCGGATGGCCTTGCCCCCTGTGCTGCTGAGCGCAGCCCACCTTCCTCCCTGATGTGCGGACGTGGCAGCCTATGAGGCCGCCATGCACGTTTGGAACAGTCCTGGCCCCAGACGGAGTCAGTTACAGTGGGCCATCGCACTTGACAGTCCTCTCTGCCCCGGTCTGAAGATGGCTTCTCCGGACCGCAACAGCACTTAGCCCGGGCTGTGACTCTGTGATGGAAACCCCTGATCCATTCCTGGGAAACATCTGGTGACCCGGATCGGGGGTGGGGTGGGGTGTATTTTTACTGTTTTTATCGTTTGTGAACCTCCCTGAACCTACGGTAAGGGCGGCATAAACATTTGATTAAATAAGTAAATAAAATAAATAAATTAAATAAAACTAGTATAAATAAACTGAAAGTGAACTGGATTTTGTAAAGGGAAATCAGGCATTACGAATCTGTGATCCATTTAATATTATGACTTGGATTTCCAGAAATCATTTGCTAAGGTCAAATAAAATTAAGTAGTAGCAGATTTAAGAAGGGGGGAGGAGTTTTTTCACTCAGCATGCTATTAACCTGTGGATCCCATTGCCAGAGGATTTTAGAAAGACCAATAGAACTTGTTTTTAAAAAGGATTTGATAAATTCTTAGTGGAAAAGTCCATCAATGGCTATTAGCTAAGCTGGTCGGGGCGGGGTGGGGGGGGGAGAAGAGCTCTGTCAGGGGCTGGAGTGAATAGGAGGAAGTGGTTCAGTCCATTATCACCTATTGTGCACTCCCCTGAACCAAAGCTGATCACTGTTGAAGACATGCTGCTGGGCTAAATGGATTATAGGTTTGACTCAGTATTGCATTTATTAACCTGAAACTTCTCAACCTCATGAATGTACTCTCTTCTCTCCTGATGTTTGCCTTTCTCTCATCTCCCAGATTGTAAACCTCTTAGAGGTAGGGACCTGGCTGTAGCTATAGATTGTACAGTGCCAGGTACATTGCTGTCACTATATAAATAATAAAAATAATTATTATTATAATGCTTTGCATTGATTCCCAAACTGTGGTCCGGGGACCCCTGAGGGTCCGTAACGCACCCCCAGGGGGTCCACGGGCCTCCTCTTGTGTCCTGCTTGGTTGGTTTTTTTGTGTTGCTGAGCCGCGCAGCATGGTGACTGGGCTCGGTGTCGGCATGGCACAGACTCCGAGCTCAGCCACTGACACAAGCGGAAGAAGTTTAAGGCACTTCTGCCCTCAGCAATCCCTTCAAAGCAGTGGGTTTTAAAAACTAGCAGGTGCAGGCTGCAAGCGGGCAGTGGGCACGAACTTTGTAGTGTGGCTTGCCTCACTCCTGGGAGGGGTGTCTGTCTGCAAGCCCAGTCCAATGAGCCTGAGGCTGCAGCGTTCAGCCTTGTGGGGGGGAGAGCGCTTCCCTCCCACCCTACTTAACCGGAGCAGCCAGCAGCAATCCACAGAAAGTTGTAGCCACGAGGAGCCACATCCTCCTGGAGCCGGACCTGCTGCGGCTGCTGGGCTGGGCTGTGGGACATCAGCATCACCCACCCGCCGCCCACCTCCCTGGCACCATGTGACAGCGGCAGAGCAGAAGAGGGGGCAGCCGGGGGGGTTTCGCTCTGAATCTCCCGTAATTTTAGCCTGGGCTCGAAACTCCAGTGAAACTGGAGCATGGGAGGGAGCCAGGCGGTGGGCGGGTATGAAGGGGTGAAATTAACATGGAGAAGGGATGGCTGTTGATTGCAGGGTAGTAAGAGGCTGGCAAACATTGCTGTTGACTTTATCTTCTCTTCTGCATTGTCCTCTTAGGCTGGTGAATTGATACCATGAACTGGTGGCTAAAGAAAGTGAGGCTCACGGGGCAGGAAGGACAGGCAGCAAGCTTGCCAGATAAGGAAGGGCAGACAGAAATAATTAATGAAGTTTCCAGCACCAGTCGAAAACGTCAAAGTAATGATTCTATGGGAGGCATCTGTAGCTCGCAGAAAAGTTAGGCGCTATGACCCAGACTACATAAAAATGGGTTTCACGTCTACTGGTACGGCTGAAGAGCCACGTCCACAGTGTGTTCTGTTATGAGGTGCTCTCAAATGAGAGTATGAAACCAGCTAAACTTCGTCAAATTTCACAAATACGTACGTTCACATTTGTTGTCGTATGTAAATGTAGGGGGTGTCTTATGCAAATGTATGTATATTTGGTGGGGGTCCACAGCTCATTGGGAAATTTGAAAAGGGGTACTTGGTCACAAAAAGTTTGGGAACCACTTAGCGTATTTATACCATGATAGAATAATCATTTAATAATTTTTATTTCTATAGCTTCCCACTGCCAGACAGCGCTCAGAGTACTGTACAACATAAAAATATAACATAAAATCCATTTATAACATAAAATCCATTTAAAAGATAAATTATCTAAAAAAAAATTGAAAACGGGGAAGGAAGTAGAGAAGGACAGCACACATTAAGGGGAACCAGGAGTGGATCCTAGAAGCACCTGGAGAATAAATATGTCTTCAGGTGCTTGTTAAAGGTGAGGAGGGAAGAATTAAGACATGGACATCTGGAGGGAGCGAGTTCCACATGGAGGGGCCCACCACAGCAAAGGCCCGATCACCCGCCAACTTGAGACATGATGGTGGGATCCCCAAACAGCGGGTGATTTCTGAGCACAGATAACCATCAGCGTGAGGCTCTAGGAGCTTGTCTTGAGTATAGGCAGGGCCTATATTGTTTGGGGCCTCAAAGCCAGCAGCGCAATCTTAAGTGCAAACCATCACTCTACAGGTAGCCAATGTAGAGAACGCAGGGCACTTGAAGAACTAGTTTTAACTTTACCTGCAGTTTTTTGTTTGCTTGCTTGTTTGGTTTTTAAGTAACAGACGCGTAAGTGCCGTTTTGGTTTAATTTAATTATGTCGTATCCTTTAAGATATATGATAAGCACAACTGGATAAAAAGCATGGTGATTTAAATGGAATATACAGCACTGCACATTTGGGCTGTTTGCTGACCTGGTCATGAGGAAAAATGTTACTGGAACAATTTTTCAAAAGCACACACAGCAGAGAAGGTGAAATTTAGAAACTACGCAGCGCCCACTCCAGCAAGACACCATTTTATGACTCTGAGAGAATGTGTGTTTGTTTACAGAGAAGTATTGAATGGCAAATGATCAAACTTCTGGTTTTTAGTTAATATGTATCTAGTGCAATTTAAAGTGCATAGAAAAGTTACTCATGTTTTCATGTTTATGCTTTTTGTAAACACTGCTCTCTCTCTTCCTCTTTTAAAATGCAGGCAATGATAATTGCTTTTACATCTGATATGATTCCTCGCTTGGTTTATTACTGGTCCTTTTCAGTCCCTCCCTATGGGGAACACAGGAGTCACACCATGAAGGGATATATAAACAATACACTTTCTGTTTTCGACATATCCAACTTCAAAAATGAGAGCAAGCCTGATCCACTTCCTTGGTTTGTAAATCAGACTACATGCAGGCAAGTCTTTGTTATGCATTTAATATCATTATTTGTGTTACTGGAAAGAAAAACAAAAATGTTCTATTTTCTTTATAGAACTGCTCAGGAATGTAAAGATACATCTAACCACAGGGATAGTCAGTGGGAGAAATTAAACAATATTCATCAGACTTTTAAAATTCTTTGATTAATATTTATTTTCCTCCTGCACTCAACTATTCATAATGCAAAATAAGAAAAAGAAGAGTCAAACATTTCTGGACGCAGTTAAAAAAATAGCTGACCAAACTTTGCTTTCTCTTTAGATGTTAAATTTATACATCATTCTAATTCCATGCAGCTTTGTACTGTAGGTTATAAATGTAACATATTTTGCTCCATCGTCTGGTCAGAGTGCATTACTGCAGAGGTTGTTGAAATTAATTCTTGGTGTTCTTAAACTGTCTTTTAGATACCGCGATTTCAGATACCCTCCAGGGCACCAACATCAGTATGAACACAATGCATACTACTGGCATGTGATTGCAGCCAAATTGGCTTTTATCATTGTCATGGAGGTCAGTTCAGTACATTTTGTCCTGAATTTTTATAAATTAGTGTTTTCCTTCCCCTAACAAAAATGTTAAATTTGCAATTATTTGCATTCATCATTTTAAACTGTACAGTTTATTTTATTGTATGCTTTCTGCTAAAACCCCATCCTTAGTACATGTCAATCAATACAGTTCGATTGCAGTCATAAAAGTTGATGATCTGAGCCTGTGTGGTGTATTTAACAGCTAGGGAAGAAAGTCACTCTAATAAAATCACATCGGTGTCCACAAACTTAAACCTTCAAAAATTATCAATCAAGCCCTTAAAAATCATGATTAGTCTAAAATCATGATTTTTTTTTTTTGATTTTTTTTTTAAAAAAAGACCACTGCATTTTTAAAAGAAAAGTTTACCTTGTGGATGCACTCTTAGAATACCACACAGCCACATTTTCAAGCTTTTCTACACAATTGTAAGGACAACTTGGATTATCACATAATCTCAGTAAATGAAGCTTTAAGAGACAATTACAAAATATGTTAAAATCACAAGATTGACAACAGTGATTATAAAAATATTCTTAATTAAATGTGTAAAAATCATTTAGTTTTTAAATGATACTGTTCAGATAAAAGCCAATATGACCATACCACTATTCATTATAGAGAGCCTAGGCGCGAGCCCACAATCCCCAAACATATACCTGTGGCTGGGAGTTGTAATCTGTTGCACTCTCGGTGGGTTGAGGATGTGCAGTTCCAGAGGTGAAGTTGAAGAAAAACACCACAAGGAATCTGCTTAGTAGTAACTGAGAAGAAAGTTACTGTTGGTAAAGCTGGCAGAGACTTCTCATACAAAGTGGGTTTCAGTGATGCTTTATGAGGCACTGGCATGGTAGCGTGGCTTTGAAAAGCAACCACACTCCCATCGAGGAAATAAGAGCCAGAAGAGCTGTGTTGAAGACGGATGCTCCTGGTTTCTCTAGATGTTCCAAGAAAGTTAAGACCTTCTATTGGTTTATAGGTCCAACTTTCCTTCCGTTCTACTGTGGATTGTAGAGCTAATGAGTAAGAAGTTAAATGATTCCTGGATTCTGACCTATTTATTAGTTCCAAATAAGAAAGTTCCCATCCTACACATAAAAAGGCTATACAGACTTGTTCATGTAGCTCTGAGATTCGGTTTCTTCAGTTTTCTTGCCAAATTATTTATCAAAAGTCTTGTCAGTGGTGAGGCAGCTGAGGTTCTGCGTCTGCTCTTTTTTACACTTATTACTACTGTCTCATTGCTGTCATGTCCGGCTATAGTCACTTGTTTATTCTCATATATTGAGACTGTAAATTCTTCAGGGCAGGGACAGTCTTTTTCTTGTGTGTGTGTGTACAGTACCTAGCACAGTGATGCCTCTAAGCACCAACACAATACAAAAGAACATGAAGAATAATAAGAAACTAGAGTCCATTCTGGACAGTTGGATGTCATGGAAAGTCTGTCCAACTGTTTTTTAGTTATCTACTTATACTTCTGTAAAATAAACATTACATGTTCGACATTTATTCCTCTGAGAAGTGTTCTTTGGAGGGAATATACTTCAACCAAGTTATGGTTTCAAAACAGAATTTTCTTCTTTTTCTCTGTTATCCCAAATGTTTCAAAGGCCAAAATCCAAAGAAGATAAACTGACATCTTTTCTGAGACTTATCTGCAATCTACCACCTAAATCCTTTGGGTGGCTTCTCCAAATTCTATATCAGAAGCTGGCAAACTATGGCTCTTTGGCTCTACTGTGGTAAATGGATGCGGCTCTCAGGATTAGGAAACGTTACCCACCCCCTATCCTATAGTAATTGTTAACTGTAGAAAGAAACATTACAGTTATAAAATCTATATTAAACCTTTAGTAAGAAGTTAGTGTTTCCCTACACCTTCAGAAGGACACACTTAGGACCCTATCCAAACCACTAAAGTGAATGAAAAGATACCCACAACATCAGATAGGTTTTGGATTGAGGGTCCTGGTTAGAGTATATATGGACAAGTCTTACCCAGCTGTAACAGATGCAAAAAATGACTCTGAGGCCAATTGTTTTAGACTGGGATAGAAGTTGCGCCCCCCCACCAAAAAAAATAAAAAAATAAAATAAGTTTTCTATTCTCCTCTCTTCTGGCTAACAGGAGAGGCCATTGTCAGAGATAATATTAGAGTTCAGGACTTGCTAGCTCTCAGTTTTGTGATTAATCCATCTATTAGGCTCTGCTGATTTCTGTAGTACTGTATTTATTGGGGCATTTTCTTGTGACACAAGGGAGTATAAGAATCGCTATGAAATTCTTGGCCATGGCAAAAGCTAGTGCCATTAATAAACTAAACAAAACTGAACTGAATCGCTATGAATGTAGTATTCTATAGTGGTCTGTATGTCTGACAGTCTTATTTTCACTTCCCCCAGCACGTCATATACTTTGTGAAATTTATTATTTCGTATGTCATTCCGGATGTATCGCAAGAGACCAAGAGCAAGATCAAGCGAGAGAAATACCTAACACAGACACTCCTGCATGGGAACAGCCTCAAAGTTATAAAAAAAACTATGGGGGAAATAGCCGACAAGCTTGTAAAAGGAGCAGACAGTTCTTTCAGACCTAAAATTGAATAAGTATTTTTCACAGTGACAATACTTAACCAGTAAGCTCTAGCAAAATGTAGCTTGTAGCTAATCAATAATTTTGGGTTAAACTTTCTTTAGCAAATGGAGTTTTTTGTACTTGTCGCCTGTGTGATGTACATCATTTGTCTGTTTCAGCCAGCGATGCAAGGACTGGAAAATAAAAGTTCCTAGAGAGCTAGGGCAAAATCACTGGGGGGGAAAGCAAAACTGTTTTTGAAAAGTTTTGGTATGACAGCAAAATATTTCATCATGTTTTCTGCAGACTCTTTCCTTGCTAGCAAGGACAGATTCATTTTGAAATACAGCAGAGTATCTTCAGTTTAATTTCGCCACTAGTTATTGGATCTGCTATTCAATGGGTGTTTTTAGACGGACGGGATGCCCCAGTGCTGGCCATTCAAACCCGCTTCACCCCTGGTTGGCCCGTCTGTCTAAAGACACCCTGCCAGATGTGCAGGTGGAGCAGGCACAGAGCAGGCTGCACCTGCTCCAGGCCAGCCCCACTGCCAGCACTCCAGAACCTCCCAGAGCACTACCAGCAGAGTGGGCTGAAGTGGAGCAGCTGTCTGTCTGATGCATGGACCCGCAATGCTGCTCCGCTTCCAGCCAGCCATCGCCCCGGACAATATCATAGCGTTGCGGACGCTCTAGCCCTCAACTCTATGGTGTGGGGACAGGGGTGCCACATGGACAGATCACAGGCTGTGGAACCCACCAGGTCCATCTGATCCTGGCATGGGTGGGAGTGGGAGGACATGGGGGGTGCATCCCCGGAACAGCTCCGGGGCCAGGCAGCCCCGTGTCTGTCTCAAAACACCCAATGTGAACAGAACCTCAGAAATGGAATCATTTGTATTAAAATGCAGCTGCTTTTCTTATCACTTTAAACAGATATTATTGGATAACTCAGTCATTGACTATATAATTAAATAAAAAGATAAAACAAAATTGGAATGAGAGAGAGAAAAAGAAAGTGGGCAGTTAAGTATTTGATTTTTCAGCCATTGCTGTTGCCATGCTGAGTGCTAAGAGCTTGCACACTCACCAGCAGAAGTTGGTCCAATGAAAGATATCGGAACTACTTTGGCTCCATCTATGCAAACTAAGTTTTATGAGGATAAGAAACAAAGTGATAGAGTTGCATTGTCAACCCAGGAGAACACCACTGAAATTGTGAAGCAGGAGAACACCACTGAAATAAAGAGCTAGGAGAATCCGCCTCTATGTGGTAGCCTTTAATTACTCCACTTTACCATTTCCAAACTGTGTGTTCCTACACGTCCCCTATGAAGACCTCATACCTGTAAAGAGCAGAGCAAAGCCACCTATATCCAGACAAGGCATCTGCCCATGGAAGAGGCTTCCAGATATGGGGGTGTGACTCAGCACTAATGGGCGCTATCGGTGGGTATTTTCATATGTGATGCCACCACGAGTGGCCACGCTTTACTCCGCTTGGCCATCCGCGGTGGCATCACATTTGATTCTGCTCGCCAGATGTTACTGTAAGTGGGACCAAGTCACTCCCTGGACCGTAGCAGGATTTAGCCCACCACGGTCCAGGGACGCCATCCCCGCACTGGGGTAGAGTGGGCCATCATGTATAATGGCCTGCTCTACGTAACTCCAGCCCCTGGTTGGAGCTTTTCCAGGTGGGTGCGGCGGCCTCATAGGCTGCGGCACCCATCCGTCAAGGAGGAGGCCTGGCCATACTCAGCAGCGCAGGGCCATTGCCCCCTCCCCAGCCCAGGCCACTGGCACATCTGTTCAGTAGTTGGGCCAGATCCTACCTGGGGTGAGGGCGCCATGCACCGCCACTTCTGAGAACATTCAGTGTTGATCAACTGTTCAGCGCTCTTCTGTTCCAGGAGTACTTTTTATTTCACTCCAAAATAGTGGGAAACTAACACGTCAGAATTAGATAAGGATTTGGATTACAGGACTCCTGATTTCAGAGGTTTTACTGTGCTACTTTTAGAAAAGGTTCTTTTCCTAAGGTAATGCATAACCTATAGAAAGGGGCAATCTTCTATTCTCATTCGGTAGTAGTTTTGAGTGCTATGGATGAAGTAAACAATTTAAAGTACTCTGTCTGGTGAATATAAAATATTTAAATATAGATGTTAATAGAAGATTAAAGAAGTTTCTCTTGCAATCAGTCATCTGCTATTTGCTAGCCTACAAAATCTCTCACAAATTTGAGAAGTAAAGATTACACATATATACATAACTCATTTTAGAGCACATACTTACCTGCTCTTTCAAGTAATGGTTACAGAGCACAAACTTTAATTGCTTCTGAAACCAAATGTTCTGTTATAAATATTAATGCATTTGAATGTGTATGCTTTGAAAGCCAGGTCAATAATAAGTTCTTTGGTTGTTAAGTTTACATACGGTGCATATTTATTACAAGTTCCTAAACAGTTTACTCATAACTAGCTAGAATGACATCTTAGATTGTAAGCCTGCTGGGGCAGGGACCGTGTCTCTTTCTTACAATTGTAAAGTGCCAGGTACATTGCTGGTGCTATATAAATGCTTAATAATAATAATACTAAAAAGTTTGAATTTGCAGTAGTTAAGTAACATGTTGATTTAACGACATTTGTATTTTAACATTATAACAGAAAACAATTGTAATATCCAATTTTGTAGATAATATCAAATACTGCTACTTTAGTTGCCCCTTTCTTACACTGCATGTCATATCAGTTAGTGTACCTGATGCAAATATACCTGTAATAGTTGTCCATGTACCTGAAATCTATGAACAGAGAGGGTAGCAGCAATCAACATGAAAGGGGTAAGGCTACTTCAGCATGAAAATAGGGCTGCAGTCCTGAAACCATTTACTGTGGTATAATCCTATTGACATGCAGCCAGCACAGCTGCTCCCTTGGCCGGGGTGTGTGTGTTAATGATGGTGGCCACCACCCTTAGGGCCGGGTCAGGGCACCCAACACACACGTGCCCAACCGAGCCGGTCGGCGAGCCCCCGTTCCACCCCCAGCGGGGGACCAGTACAAATGTGGCCCCACCCCCTGCCCCCCACCATGACAGGCAGCCATGGCGATCCCCAGCAGGGATCAGGCCACAGACAGACATGCTGGCCTACCTTGACACATCTGGGCAGCCCTTGGGCTGGGCTATGGGCACACAATCATCTGGGGGAACAATTCTCGCCCAGCCGCCTGCCAGGGCAGCAGCAGGTCCACATCTGGCAGCCCAGAAACTGACATGGCAGCGAGTCTGTGGCCCAAGCAGGCCCTCATGTTTGTCACCCTGCAGTGGAACTACTGAGGTGGTGTCAGCATTACAGCCCAGGTTAGGTGGATTGTAGTTATCCTGTGCCTCAATTCTTTGCTGAGAGAGAAACAGACAGATGTCTGCATGGTTCTCAATACAGAATTGGGGTCTTAATTATTAGAATGTGATAGGGACCCTGTATTTCTAAGAAATCACCTATTTGGTATTAACTAAATACAAAATGCTACTTTTGGGGCTTCCCCTACTGCAGCATTTAACCAATGAACACCATTTCCCTGACTCTGAAGAGCTAGCAGAGCTCTGCTAGCCTTAATCTCCTTTTACAGTAGATCGTGTGGGAGAGGGAAATCTCGGTTTACCCAATAAAGAGCAAAATCTCTAGAAAATTAAACCAGACTAGGGTGAAGATAATCCTCGCAACATTTCATGTGCCATTTTTTTAGCTAGGAAGACTGCCACTGACTGCGACACCCGGCAAGTCACTTACATTTTGTGTCTGAGGTGGGATTAGCAGGGAGTTTCTCCTGGTTTGTAGTGTTGAGCCCATTCTTCCTGTCACCCAATAATATTCTCTCAAACCTAGTAATCCTAAACTATCTTTATGGTAATCGTTTCTCAAATTCTGGTCCTATGCATGTGCCAATTCATACTCCTGCATTTTGATGCATATATGCTGTTTACAAGAACTTCTGTTTAACTTAGTTTCTAAAAATAATAATAATAATAATGGAGCTGTGTAAGTCCATAATTATTACTAAAATCCTAGTAAACTCTGACTTCAGAATAGTGTTTCATTAGGAATTAATTCAACCTATTAAACTGCATTCACAGTGATGTTTTGAGCTCAGTTATGAATTACTGAATGCACGTTACGAGTCTGAGGTCTGCTGACCTTTTTGTTTTAATGATTTTGTACAGAAGTTACCTGTACTAGCAAAAGATGTAGATTACTAGACTATTACAAATTCTGTTGAAGGAAACGTTCAAGACTGATAAGCACAGTATTTTTAGCTCTTCTATAAAAACTGGGCCGCATGGGTAACATTTCACCGCCCTTTGAAAGAGAAAAATTAAGATTTGAAAATCTAGAAACGTTTTTCACTTTTAGTGTGGTAAACCAGATACTGGGATATGACCACTAATCAAGTTTACCGAGACAAAACGCATTCATGGTGTAAATCCATTGAAGTGAGCAAGATTACACTATGAATTAATTTTGTTCATTGTTCAATTATCTTGCCTTAAACGTACAATAAGATTTTTTTTAACTTTATAAACTGTTTCAGTATGTTAGAGGGTTTTTTTTAATAAGCAGATGTGATTTGATTATTAGGAATGTAAATTTTGTACTTGTTTATAAGAATGTTTGCTATTAGTTTCTGACCATGAAGATACTACTTTATATTTATTATCATTTAATAAAGTTTATTTTAAAGTATATTTAGTGACTTAGTTGAATAGCATTGCTAAACAGAGTTATTCAAGTGTTTTAATCCATTTTCAAGCTCTTATCACTAAACTTTGCTGATGCTGAGAATTCTCTGGATGGAAGCCCTCTTTTTAACAGTAGTTGAAAGAAAAGGGTGAGAAAAGGAGTAGAAATATTTTCATGATTTTTAATCACTTTGTTTAGATTATTTTTTTGTCCACATTAAGAAAAATGTTTAAAAAAAAACAATCCATCAGCATAGAGAAATCTAAATTACATTTAATGGCCTTTCCTTCATATTGTTGTTAACAAGCATAATGGCTTTTAAAAGTTTTTATTCAACTAAAAGTATCCCATTAATAACCAGTCTCCACCTAATGGTTTCCCTATTTCTTGGTTGATGCTCAGAATGAGTCAGTAAGACATCTACACATGTGTCCACAAAGATATTGCCAACTATTTTATTGTCTTTATTTCATGCAATCCAATTTACACCTTGGTAACCATCGTCTCCTGTTACCAGCATACCTCCTTATTCATCCACTTATTTTCTTAACTACTTGAGTTATTCAGCACCACCCAAACTGAGCTGAATCACACTTATTCATCTACAAACAAGTAACAGTCATGCCTTTGTTTGCTCTTTGTTCATTTCCAGTGCTTGGAAATTTGGTGAAAGTTAATAAGAGATCTAGAGGCCTTCCCTTAACCACTGGAAAAATTAATTAACCTCTCTCATAGGGACTTGTTAAATCCTTGGTTTGGCAATTTCAGTTAAGTGTCATGGTGAGAGTGGAGGGGAGAGGCAGAAAAGAGGGTTTCTCAACACTAGGGGGAGCAAATCCTGACCTGCTTTGCACACTTCCTGAGACGTCTCTCTCTTCACAAAACTAGTCAACTGGTTTGCAAAACAGATAGGTCTCATCTCCCAGAGTGTTGGGTTGTTTTTTTTACTGAATCTGTCTTGACGCTTCCTTGATTTTCTTATTCACGTCACATCCTATGTATGACCTTTAAGATTCTTTAATTACAAAGATGTAAACTTTTAAGGGTGTGTTTGACTTGAACTGAAAAGGATAATCTTTCTTTAGATGAGTTTTCAACATTGAGCCCTAAATCAGGACGTTGGGGTAAAAACAGACAGGATGGCGGCAAGGTGCCTCCCTGGTCCTCGGGGTGAACCACTGCAGCTGCTACTCCTTGTGTTGGCAGGGAGGGCTGTTCACACAAGCAGCCTTCACCCCATAACCTGGGTGTGGGGGCTGGGCAGTGCAGGTCCCTCCATGCCCCCGGGCAGTTCAAGGAACTGTCCACAGAGGACATGGCTAATGCAGCACAGCAGGATCAGGCCCCAGAAGAGCTCCTGGGGGGCCCCCCAATCAGCTGTTTGGTGTGTACATCCAGACCACCAAACAGCTGACAAGGGTGCTCCCAGCTGTTTGGCAGGCCAAGTGATCAGATTCCTGCAGGCCCTCCCAATCAGCTGTTTGGTGGCCCGAGAGAGCATGCTCCTTCACCCCTCACCAGCTGTTTGGCAAGCTGGGTGAGCATGCTCTTCCAGGTCTCCCCCTACCCAGCCCCCCTGGCCTGATCCACAGACCTCCTTGCAGAATGTCTACAAGCTTCTCTGGAGAACACATTCCATACCAGCTGGTTACCCACCCTGGGGCATATGCAGGAAACACAGCTCTGCATGTGATAATGTGTTACAGTAACTTTAGAAGTTCGCTGTGTTTTTGTGTGTCTCCATCTGGCAACTCTCAGTAAAATGATAGCTCTCACTGATGGGGGGATGCTCTATTCCCAGACAGAACTTCAGAACTGAAACAAG
This sequence comes from Sphenodon punctatus, assembly GCA_003113815.1. Taxonomy (NCBI): domain Eukaryota; kingdom Metazoa; phylum Chordata; class Lepidosauria; order Sphenodontia; family Sphenodontidae; genus Sphenodon; species Sphenodon punctatus. Next base: position 2,540,030 of record QEPC01015474.1, on the reverse strand, counting down.
AAGTTATTTCAAAGGACCATTTGTGACAATAAGGAAATTTGACCAAAAATAAATAGCTATTGTAGCTACATAGTGGAAGGAACAATGAATTGATGGCCGGCTATGTGCCTATAACCATTGTTATTTTCCTTGACAAGAAGAGGCATTAGGGGAGGAGCTAATTCTGTCTCAATCTTAGTTAACTTTTTTCAACTTCACAGAGATACGCCTATCATATCTCGGTTGTTTTTTAAAAAAAACTATGCAGACTCTAGATATATCATAATCCATTTTTTCTTACATTGCATGTTACATAATTACTTGCCCCAAAGTGCAGTTTTTAAAAGTTGAGAACTAATATATCTTTAATAACTTAACAGCCTTGGTTGGAAGTCATAAACCCATCATATAATTTGATTCAAACTGCTTTGGATCATTCTTTAGTTTCCTGCTGTCTGTGCCGGAAAGACATTCATCATCATCTCTTGGAGCAATTCCTTTTTTACCTTCTATTATAGTGAGGTGATAATACTTTATGGACAACATGGAAAAGTATACTGTCTTTACTGAAAGCTCACTACTAAACTTGGGCTGTTCTCAGGACTCCAAGCCAATTCGTGAAAATACTTTGCCATAAATCAAAGACATGGCTTCACTAGTTCTCTCTGGTCTTCTAATAGTCAAAAGACCTGTAGAGCTCACTCAGGCCATATTTATACAAGGCTTAAAATTACCCTAGGGTTATTTATCGGGGGGGTGGGGAGGTGCTGAAACAAGTTCCTGTACTCCAAGTATCTCTGGCATTTAGGAGGTACGCATCCAGCCCTGTTTAATAAAAATTACACCAGGGTAATATGCAAATGATTGTGTGGGTGGTTCCGTTTGCCTGGGAATTTGGAGGGAACTGCAAGAACTAGACAGGGCAGAGCCACAGTCCTGTTTGCTGCCTCTGAAAAAAGGTTACAGTATAGGATGAAAACAGACTTTACTTGAAGTCTGATACTCAGGGTTCTGACAAACTTAATAACCTTGAGTACACTGAGGTGTCACCAAAGGTAAATGGCATTTCATTCTAGGAGCAGAGCCTCTGTCACCATCACATTGAGCAAGGTGAGCTAGATTACACGAGGGATGGTCAGGTATAAAATAACTAATACACAAGCTATAAGAACATAAGTGTCATACTGGATCAGACAAATGGTCCATCAAGCCCAGGGCCTGTCTCCGACAGTGGCCAATCTCGGTCACTTGGAGAAATACTCAACAGCAACAGGTCACTATGGATCAAACCATTCCATGTTGTTTGCTCCTAGCTCCCGACAATTACATTCCCCAAACCTACTGGGCTAATAGCTGCTAATGGACCTAGTCTCCAGAAACATGTCCAACCCTTCCTTAAACCCAGTTATACTACTGGCCTTGACCACATCTTCTGGCAACAAATTCCACAACTTAATTGTGTTGGGTGAAAAAATGTTTTTTATTTGTTTTAAATAGTCCTAGTACTATTTGAGAGGGTAAATAACTGTTCCCCATTAATATGTTCCATACCACTTGTGATTTTTATAAACGTCTATCATATCCCCTCTGTCGTCTCTTCTCCAAGCTGAAGAGCCCCAACCTGTCTACCCTCTCTTCATAGGACAGCCGTTCCTAGCTTCTTATTTTTGTTGCCCTTCTCTGTACCTTTTCTATTTCTAATCTATTTTTTGAGATGGGGTGACCAGAACTGCACATAATAGTCAAGATGCGGTCGCACCATAGATTTATATAGCGACAGTATGGTATTCTCAGTTTTATTCTCTATCCCTTTACGAATAATTCCTAACATTCGGTTTGTTTTTTTGACAGCCACCTCACACTGAGCTGAGGATTTCAATTTATTGTCCACAATGACTCCAAAGTCCTTTTCCTGAGCGGTAACTGCTAATTTCGAACCCATCATTGTGTACATTAAGTTTGGATTGTTTTTCCCTCTGTTCATCTCTTTGCACTTGTCCACTTTTAAAATTAATCTGCCATTTAGACGCCCAGTTGCCCACTCTTGCAAGATCCCGCCGCAATTCTTCACAGTCTGCTTATGTTTTAACTACCTTGAATAACTTGGTATCGTCTGCAGGTTTGATCACCTCACCTCTTACACCCCTTTCCAGATCATTAATGAATACATTATACAACACTGTCCCCAATACAGATCCCTGGGGCACTCCACTAACTACTTCTATCCACTGTGAAAACTGACCATTTAGTCCTACTCTTTGCTTCCTATCTGTTAGCCAGTTACCAATCCACAATTGGACACTGCCTCCTAATCCCATGACTTTTTTTACATTTCCTCAAAAGTCTCTCATGAGGGACTTTTCAAATGCTTTCTGAAAATCCAGATACACTGTATCAGCCAGCTCCCCTTTGCTACATCCTAGAGTGAGTATAAGGGGACAACTATATGGGATGAGGAAAAGATGGGCTTTTGTGGATCAAAAATGATAATCTGAAGGTACATGATGCTATAAAGTGAAAAAACAGAAGCACTTACAACCTAAAGGCACGGAAATAACAAGCTGAAACAAGACGTTATACGCTATTGCTGTCATTAGTATTTCAACGTTAAGTGGAAATCTTGGGATTTCCTTTTCATTTTTTATATCTATGTTTATAAAAACAATATATGCATATTGCTAGGAACAAGGTAAGAAACGCAGTCAAATTCACTTCTAGTGAGGAATACCCTTTATCTGTCTGGGTTGTATCCTCAATACAGCTCCTGCTTTCTTTTAAAAGACTTTTAAATATCATCCCTCTTCAGCAAAGTATAGAATTTAAAAGTGGATACATACAGCCTCTGTCTTCTCCTGCCCAGGTGACTAAGTACTCCTAAAAGGTTACACTTTCCCAGAAACTAATCTGTTTTTGTGGATGTGAATTAAGCGATGACATGAAGACTATACAGATTGTGGCTACAATTCACAAACCGCTTGTGAACCAGTGGCTTTTGAATCACAGTCCATGTTTGGTGGGCAGAGGTAGCCCATAACCAGAAGCTTTAACTCACATAAGGCTTGGACTAGAACACTCAAGTCTGAACATGATGTGGTGGTGGTTGTTGCAGCCCTGATTCAAAGCTAGAAGTGGCTTAACTATATTTATTGCTCCTAAGAGCAACGGTGCCAAAATCTCATAACTGCTGTTCTCACTAAACATTAAAGACAGCACAAATCTGGCAAAAGGTTGGTACATCTTGTGAGATTACTGCATTTTGAGTCAATATGATAAAAACAGGCAGTATCAGATTTCAACCGATATCTGTAAATTCGATTCAAACTCTCCACTCCCACATGGGTTATCTCACCCCAGTGTTTTTATTCCACCGCAAATCACCAACAGAAATTACGCAGTGTCCAAAGCATAACCCAGAACCCCAGAGTCTTCAAATCCTCAAGCAGGGGGAGAGTTCCCACCAACTCTAGGGAAGCTCACTCTTCTTGCCTTCTGGGCCTCGAGACCGGCCATCCTGCCTGGCAGCTCCTTTGCGGCACAACCAGTAGGACAAGAACTGTAGCTCTGCCTCTTCCTGGTAAACCCTCCGTCTAGGCTCACAGCCCAGAGTTAAATAAGGGTTATATGGTCACCTGACCTGTACATGTAGCCTCGCAGCAATTAAGGCCCTCACCTGTGCAACCCCAGCCTGGCCCGCCTGCTAAGGAGTTAACCCTTCCTTTGCCTGTTTTTTTGTTTTTTTTACCAGTGATGGTTAGTAACCCATCACAGGGAACTCCAAATCCTTAATTCTGATCTGAATTCAGATCTGAGCACTACCATCTTGGTTCATCTCTACTTGTAATTAAACCATTGTGTTAGTTTACCTTAGTCTCACCACTCAGCACAGAATTCTCACTCTGGTCTCTCTGCATTCATAAAGATTTCTTTTACTCCTTTTACACAGTCTGACAATGAAAAAGGTTAGGGTGCTCTTTAAACAAGTTACTTTGATTATCTGCTATTGATATGGTTAAAAAGTTTCAAACGGGGTATCAAAGAAATTAATTTATTCTTCAAGAATGCCAAGAAGCTAGTTCATAACACTCCTTTCAATCCAGGAGGCCTAATCATTTATCCTCAATTATGGTTCTAGTCTTGGAACAAAATACTAAATTTGGTTACCGTTTTGCAAATGGTTCAAAGCAGAATGTGATTGATTCTCTAATCTATTCAGTATTTCTAAATTTAGCAGCCTACATCACACACAATCTATAGTCCCAGCACAGGAATCCCAAAGTTTAATGCATACCTGCTTTCCTGGCTGTAAAGACGTATAGTTTCCTAGTCCAACATAAACAGTTTTTCCCATTCCAAAATGCTTTTCTAATCTGTGTCATTTCAGTGGAAATAAGAAGGAAGAACTATGCAAAATTAAGCACTTTGGCAGTTTGCAAGGGGTTCAGTCACTTTTGCTTACTGATGCTGTTTGCAAAGGTGCAGCAGGGTGAGCTTTGGTTCAAATATCACCCTGGACAGGACTAGCACAGGGTCATTGTATGAGGTCAAGAATGTGTTGCTTTCAAAATGCAAAGTGCTACATCTCTGTTTATACAAGCTGGACCTGGAGATTTAATTGGCTGTAGAAAAAAACAACCTTAAGTGCTCCACTTTCTAAACTGATGAGATAATTACACTTATTAATCAACTTTGGTATTTAAAATATCTTAGGAAAAATAGGTCTGAACTAAGATACAAAAGCACTGCCAAATGAAGATGAGTAGGCAAAACTACAGTGCTAAAAAGATGAATCAGGTACTCTGAAGACTGATAAAAGAAGTAACTGACCTTTCCCTTCAGCATCACATGGAGTTAATGGGCCTGCTCCGGAGGAAGTGGTCAGAGGATAGCAGCCCATGTTGACAAATGTTTACAGTTTTTCTGAACAACTCAGTATATTTTGTTACTCTTTTTGTCAATCAAGTTATTCACCCTCATATCTTATCAATTGTGAAAATTAACCTTTCCTTCATTATTTGCAGAGATGAGTTTCTTGGTACATACTTGTGTGCATTCTGCTCTATGCCAAACAGAGAGTGGAAACAGACAAGCACGTAACTCCACTTTAACAGTCCTTACGCATGTTACTGGGCTGTACTGCAGGCCTATGCAGCCCTGCAATATGCATAAGAAATGTTAAAGCGTTAAAGCGGAGTTAACATGTCTGTTTTCACCTTAAGAATCTTAATCCTGCAGTGAACTGCTCTCCAGATATGAGCAGAATTATCCCTGGCCATTCCTTGAACCTAAGCTACAGTACAGAGGGGAGACTGTAAAATCACATGGGCCATGTCCCAGTTTCACTTACCGAGCATGATAATCACACACATTTGTATAACATTGTTCTTAACAGAGGTGGTTCTCGCAGTGATCCTTAATAAAGAGGAGAACAGCTGAGAATAAGAGTCACAGGAGATATTTTGAGTCAGCTATTGTTCTTCTACTTGGCCAGTCTCTTTGCAGCCTAAGGGTATAAAAGGAGAGACTGTCGAGGGGATTAACAGATTTTCTTTTCAGCGTTACTGATGTGCCAAAGTGATGACTCTACTAGCATTGTTTCGCATCTTCAGAAATCGATCACAAAGGCAAAAAGCACTGGGAGTTTGTGTCCATTTTCGTCCTTCCCTGAGGATGGGCTGAAGCAGATTACCTGTTAGGTTAGTCAATGCCCATGGAAGAAGATCTAAACATCTCGTGAGTATTGTGGCAATAGGTTTAGTCTTACAGCCTCCAAATGCAGTTTAGAACAAATTAATCAAAGGTCTCCCAACACCACATAATAGCAGTGTTGCCAGCCACAAAAGTTCAGAGATCATGAGTCAAGCCCCAATAAATCATGAGCCTGTCTAAAGATCACGATAGTATATAAATAAATAAATTTGGGTCCTTTTTACTTGTATTTTTGTTTTCCCAGCCCTTAGGACACACTGCCATCATGTTCTCAACTTTTTCTCTGTAATCCAGAAGGCTAATAACTTACTTTTTAAACAGGTAAAATCTGCAACTCAGTATCTCAGCTTCTTCCATTTATGGGGCTTTTAGCAAACACTCTGGGAATTCACAGCAACGAACTGTGAGTTGGCAACCCTGCCAGAGTCGGGCTGTTTCTGAGTGTGATGGAGTGGCCTACCATCTCCTGGCCTATACCAACAAGACTTTTCAGCACGCTGTAGCGGATTTGATCAGATTTAACTAAAAAGTGTATAGTAAAAGGCAGCTGACACTATAGTCATTTCTCTGTCAAAAAGGAAACAAAACACAAAGAACACAAACAAAATGTTGTCCTAAGTTTTTTCTCCCTGAAGGGAGATACCTATTTGATAAAAATAAAATATAATAATAATAATTAATAATAATAAAATGAGCAATTGCTTTTCAACTCTGCTCTCAAAGCAGCCGTTGCTGGATTTAAGATACATGGTTTGTTTCACTGAGCTTCCAACTTCCTCATCTTTCAGCTGGGGAGAAGTTATATCTTCCCTATAATAATTATTAGGGGATTCTCCCCCTAGTCAGAATCTGCTAAATGTTTGTCCATGAGGAAAAAAGAAGAAAGTGCTTTATCACTACTTCCTGTCAACGGCCATTTTTAAATGGATCGCGGTGAGTGGGGGGATGGGTGTGTGTCCGTGGTGGGTGGAGGTGGGTGTTCGCCTTAATTTCTATGTTAGCTGTCCATCTGAATGCTGCAAAGATTAGGGGGGAAATCAGTATTTATAAACCCTTGATTGTTAGGGTTTATGATATCCAGATGTCAAACTAATCCTTGATTGTGTCTGTGTGAACGACTATCAAGGATTAGTCAACTCATCCTTGATTAAAGCCACAGAGTCCAGCGTAAAGACCTGACATCCTCTCTGGGCATTTCCTGCTCTATTTTACATAGGGGCACATGACTGTGGAGCGATCGTATTACCCCTGTCATCATTCTGCAATACGTTGCGGAGCACCAATTTTAAATACCCACAGAACAAAGGGATGAGTTTCCATTTTCTTCAACTCAGAAATCAGAAAAATTTTAAAAATCAGATTTTCTACAATCCCAGAAATCAGTGCTATGAGCATGGATGAAAAGCACCATGGAATTTAAATTAATCCTAGAGACTCTAATTCCTGATGAACAGCAAGGTTGTGTTCCCAGACTATCAAGGATTAACCTTATCTAGCATTAAAATGTACATCTGAACAAACAGAAGTTTGTGAATACTAGATTATAAACTCTGATTCTATCAAGGATTACTCTGTCCATGTGAAAAAGCCCTAAGTATGTGACTGTTCCCAATGAAGTCAAAAGAACAGCTCATGTGCTTAAAGTCAAATGAGTGTTTTGCTAGATTTTTACTTTTGTTACTTATTATGCTGAAAAAAAATTGTTTCCTAGGAAAAGGTGATAAACAATTTTGCCCTGATCCCAGAAAGTTCTTGAGCACCTGCTTAGATGTAAGGGCATGTAAGTTGTGCCTTGTATTAAATGACAATGCCGAGTCAGGGCCAGAATGCTCAGCCCCTTTCAGGATCTGACCCTTCAAGTCTATTGGACTGTTCAGCTTTAAATTTTCTTTATTGCAAAAGTTGGATAATCACCCCTGACATAAGAGTTATTTTGACTCCCCTGCCCCCCCTTTTGGTACAAGATCCGATCTGCATATTACAATCAACTGAATGATCCACTGTGCACATGCCACCTACTAAAACTGCAGTTAGAAACAACATAGGGTGAAAACAAACAAGACAGTAGCCTGTGAATCACCTGCTCATCAGTTCATTGGCTACCAGATGTTTGCCCACTTCTTCCTCAGGGTGGGCGGGCGGCTGCTAATGGACATGTTGTCTAGAGAAGGTCAGCAACACGGCATGGGCCAAGGCTCACCCAGCTGGGCTAATCTGGGTTAAGGTGTGTCCTCCCATTTGTCAGGCCCTGCCCAGTCCTGCCACGAGGCAAGGTCCAAGGATTGGGCCCAGAGGAGCATGCTCACCGGCCCACCAAACAGCTGATTGGAGGGGGCTCGAAGGAGCTTCTCTAGGCCCCCCTGATCAGCTGTTTGGTAGAAGGTCCTCCTGGGAGCCCCTGCACATCAGGGGTCCAGAAATAGGAATGAAACTCGATTCTTAGTTTCTCAGTTTCTCGTGTTTCTCAATTCTCGTTTTATTCTTGCAAACGAGAATGAGATGAGAATCAGCTGGATTCTTGCTGAGAAACATGAGATTCTTGAAAAATAAAATACCCATGCTGATGGGGGGGGACAGGGAGGGAGGAGAAAGCCACTCTGTCCCTCAGCTCTTTTTCCTTGTTTGGGGCTGGCAGTTCAGGGAACAGAACCTGGGGCCGTGAGGAGTCTGTATGGGGACCTCCCAATAGAGAATTATCAGGTATGGGAGGGGGAGAGCTGGAGGGAGGGGCTGACTCAGGAGACATGTTCAGCATTCTATTGGCTAGCAGGAGTCCACAGCCAATAGAATGCTGAAGAACTGTGCTGAGCCTGCCTCTTACCTTCAGCTCCCCCCCCCCATCTGAAAAGTACTCCCCCTTCCCATCTTTCCAGATCTTCCCTCCCATCATTCCTGATAATTCTGTATCCAATGCTCCCCACAGACTGCTCATGGCCCTGGGCCCCGTCCCCTGAGCTGCCAGCACCAGACAAGGTAAGAGAGCTGGGGAGGGGACAGCATGGCTTTCTCCTCCCTCCCCCCCCCTTCCATACCTTTAATTTCTCCGGGCTGGGAGACCAGTCTGGGCATGCTGGAGGAGAGAAATCTCACGAGTTCTGAATCATGGCTTATATGTTGTAGGGTCAGATCTCGACCCTGATTCTTGATTCTAGCAAGATTTTAGTGAGATAATTTTTTATTGTCTTTTCAGTCCTATCTAGGAGTCCTGCCTGGTGTGGACAGCTCCTCAACTGACCCATAGCATGGAGAGACTTGTGATGGCAGCTCTCCCCCCGCCCCCCGGGATTCCCCTGGGGAGCTTCTCATTTGAACTGCCCTCCCCACCGCCCGCAGTGTGGTGGCTGCGGTGGCCCTCCCCAAGGTGGCATGGATCTGGCTTGACGCTGGCTCATTTGTTTTTCCCCAACTGTGAATTACAATGTAATAATTCACGCCTGAAGCATTGTGAAACACAGGCATGAAGGCTGAGAGCCATCTGAGCAGCTAGGTGTAAATTACTACAGTACACCATAACTCAAGGCCCGTGGTGTCTCCGATTAATCATGTATACAGCACCATATTATTAATAGATGCAGAAGCAGATGCCTCTTTCACTGGTAGACTATGCTCATATAAGCAATTAGAAGATCAAATAGAATATAAAACGAAGCCCAGGCAATGTAGTTCTAACAATAAAAGAGACAGACACCTCTGCCCACAAAAAATGTGTTCAACATCCTCACCATACACTTTAACTTCCACTACATATACGGATTGTTGAAAGAAACAGGATCAGAGCCAAAGCTTGTGCAAGCCATTGACTTCACCAATTTGCAGCATCTTAGACTGGGGCCAATATTTTTAAAATGTAAAGAACTTAACTCCACCAGTAAAAAATCCATTAGATGGTTCATGCAAGCGACCGCACAAGACAGGGTGTGCAATAGGTAGTAATAATAGTACAGCTTGAACAGAGCTAAAATGCTGATATTGCAGAACAGTGAACGCATTAGATTGCCTTATTCTACTTATCAGAGATATTTCCTCCTTTTTAAAAGTGACTACACCATGACTACCATTTTTAGGATTTTCTTCACCTGAAGATTGAATCTCTGCAGCCACTTTGAAAATTAAAAAGCAATCTTTTAGTCTTTTGAAAGACACATTGGAAATGGCAACCTTGGTATTTATTATGTGTTTAAACAGGAGGAACAGATTTCAGGAAAGCCATTTACAATGTCTTAGTGTAATCCATTTCAAAGCAGTAACATCAGCTAAAATATATAGAGAGAATGCTGCATAAAGGTAATTTCAAGAGTAAAATAATTTCTTGGCCCCCATTGTTACTCTTAACACCAATTAAAAAAAGAAAAACTATTCTTGCATATTTTATATTTTATTCCGTACATTCTGCCAAAAGCAATTTCATGTGAGGTTAATGACAAAACCTCATTAACTTTGCCAAAAACAGCTACTTTATCATAAGTCTGTAATACATGAAGTGTAACTTGATCATTGCCACTCCCAGCTTTCCTTAGTATGACTTTTCAGAAACTGAATAGAGTGTAATTAAGCTAAAAGCATAGCTTTTCTTAAGTAAATCCTCCCCACCTCCAACCTCCTGCCAACAAATCTGATTATCATTAGAGAAATTAACACTGCACTGTTCATGAGACTACCCAACCTTTTTTAAAAGATGTATCTTAAATAGTAAATGTTCTAGCTACAGGTGTAAAAAATACCATTTTTAGGCTGGATTTTCCAGGTGTGAAGAGGTGACCTCATCTTTAAAGAGTTGGAAAGTATGTTTTGTCTTGAATTTGAAGCAAACTGTTGTAAACTTTGTGGATAATTTGTTGGGCTACTTTTTAATTTGGGGAGGTTGGGGGGAATCAGGGGGAAACACTTTTCAGAGGTTAGCAATGTCAAATAGAAGCCTTCTGTCCTAATTGAGACTGAACTATTCCCTAGAGGTAGGTCAAAATTTAATTCCAAATCAAGATATCAAATATTGAAATTTCAAACTCCAAATTCTGATTGGCATGTTAGACCAGCTCTGCTACTACTGAATTGCCACATTCAAGACTGAATCTTGAGCTTTCCAGCTCTGCTCCAGGAAAGCAGATAAGTATGACTAATGTTAAGCTCTTGAGCAGTCTCTTCTGCAAACATTGGGTGTTTTTACACACACATTTCTCCTGCATGTTTGCTGTTACATCCTGAACTTTGTATGTCTAAATCACTCAAACATCCGGCTCTTTGAACTTCTGCATAGAATTTCTCCCAGAACTTTTGTGTGTAAAAACTTCTCCTGGTAAACAGCTTTGCTCCAGGCAGCTGTGGTCACTTGGTTTCCATGGCAACCTGTCATGTCTACAGCTGCGCCTACTTTAGGCTGCCTCAGGGCAGTGTTCATGTGAAGACTGCATCCAGGAACTGCCTCAGGACAGCGTGTGTGTGTGGAGAATGCATCCAAGAGCTTCCTTGTGGACTTGTAAACCCAGAAGACTGAAAAATCCAGAACTTTGAGGTGTGTGTAAAAACGCCCATTGACACATTTTATTTATTTATTTATTTATTTATTTACGAGATTTATATCCCGCTCTGTCCTGCCAGAGGTGGCCCAGAGTGGCTTACAACACAATATAAATATAATATAAAACATTTTCGAACCACATAAAGCATAAAAACACAAACAAATATACCCTCTCCCTTGCCAGCCCACATGAAGTGTAGGTTACATGTCTTTCTCTGTGCCACATGTGAGTCTGTTACAGCCCAGTGAAAAAGCCCAGCAGTTCAATCTACAGAGATGCCTGTTTTTAGTTTTGGAGATTTGTAGTTCACTCCCCAGTGCGGTGGTTGAGGTGAGGGCTTCTCCTCAAACGCTGGAACCAGTGCAGCCTCAGCCACTCAGATAGATTTCCTGAAATCTGTTCCTCCTGTTTAAACACATAATAAATACCAAGGTAGCCATTTCCAATGTGTCTTTTAAAAGACTAAAAGATTGCTTTTTAATTTTCAAAGTGGCTGCACAGATTCAATCTTCAGGTGAAGGAAATCCTAAATGGTAGTCACGGTGTAGCAACTTTAAAAAGGAGAAAATATCGCCTATAAATAGAATACGGCAGCAGCACACTCTAATGCATTCACTGTTCTGCAATATCAGCATTTTAGCTCTGTTCAAGCTGTGCTATGATTACTACCTATTGTACACCCTGTCTTGTAGTGTTGCTTGTGTGAACCATCTAATGGATTTTTTTCTGGTGGAGTTTAAGTTTCATGGGAACAGAGGTAGGAACTATGTATGCCAAAACTACAAGGAATTTGTCAATGTGTTGGAGCCTGCTTGCAGGGAGTCATGTTTTTAGTTGTGAAGGTCTCTTCTTATTGTTATCAGGTTTATCAACTGCTGCAAACTTGCCAACGCACCCCACAAATGAGACAGGACACATCATATGGGTTTTAAATGGCCGCACTCTTTATTCAAATCATCCCTACTTTAGATTGGAATGGGTGGGGGGCAATCACTACGGTGATCCGGGTCCAGCACTTCCTTCAACAACACAACCATAACTCAGGCATTGGCCGAATGTACCATTCGGTGCCAATGTCTCTTAACTTGTTCAAACGTCTTCCCCCTCCCTCGCAACGGGCTCTAAGAGGGGGAGGGTAGTGCCCTCAAGCTGGGGACAATACATATCCCTACAGCCCTTGCAATCACTTCTCCCAGGGGGTTGACTCGACCGCTTGCCATACCCTGTCAATGCGGTCGATGTCGCACCCCATCTCTTAAGGAGATGCCTCATTCTAAATATCTCCTATCCCAACTTATGTGCTAGACCCCTGCNCCTTCCAGGCCCTACTAAGCAACCATTACCACCTTGTTGATTGGGTGGGTGGGCGGGTGCTGCTCGACAGGTGGCTGACTCCCGACTAGGGGAGGTAGCAGCCATGTGACTCATATCACCGTCTTCCTCTGAAGGTGCAACAATCCTGGCAAGCGCTCTTAGTGCTCAAACCCCAGCCAGGGTTGCCTAGCAACCCTGGCCGGGCAATCCATTCCCTGGCAGCTGCCTTCTTCCTTCCCCGTGAGCGGATCACACGGGGGAGCCCTGACTGCAACCTGATGTTCCTTCCCCAGCCTGTCTCATTTGTATAGGTGAGGAGTGTGGCAAGTGGTCTATCGCAGCCACAGGGCTGTGAAGGAGCAGTTGCCGACGCACCCCCCCAAATGAGACAGGACACATCATATGGGTTTTAAATGGCCGCACTCTTTATTCAGATCATCCCTACTTCAGATTGGAATGGGTGGGGGCTGGGGGGGGCAAGCACTATGGTGATTCGGGTCCAGCACCTCCTTCAACAACACAACCATAACTCAGGCATTGGCCAAATGTACCATTTGGTACCAATGCCTCTTAACTTGCTCAAACATCTCCCCCTCCCTTGCAATGGGCCCTAAGAGGGGGACAAGGCCCTTTCCAGGCCCACCCCTCACCTAAATTCCATACTCCAACACCTCCATTAATCTCTCATTTATGGCAAATAAATACAACTCATTCCCCACTGGGGAAAGGTGGACTCCATCCTGCCTATGCAAATCCGGCTTCTTGTGCGAGATGACCTGATGGCCAATAGTAGCCCCACCCAGGTCCCTAAGTCACCTCCCAATCTCCCAGTTGATAGTTTTCCTAGTCCTGTCTATCTTTCCAGCTGGGATCCCATTCCCCCATGACATCCTCTCTACCCAATCTGACCATACTACCTTTACCCCGGGAAACATTCGTTTCACCTCCCATATGTCATTCCTGATGTTTTTTAACAGCTGAACTCCCTTCACCTGGACCAGATCATTTCCCCCCAGGTGCACCTCTAGGTTGTCTGGACAGACAGCTCCACCTTCCCTCCTCAGCATAGGGAGCAACTGCCACCACCACATACCGCTGCGCCCCAGCCAACGTATATGCACACATGCAGACAACTCCAGTTGGGTTCCTCAATGTGAGTGTTCCGCCGCTTTAGCCATCCAACAGGACCAGACATGGCCCACGATCCACACCAAGCTCCTTGGGTGACGGGAGAAACCTGGTGGAGAGGCGGGGGGGCCCTGACATAGGCCCGGTAGGCCCGGGATCACCACCTCCCTATGTCCCTGATTTCCTGCTCCCTCATGCCTGCTGCCGCTGCAAAAATGACCCTACCAACCCTAAAAGAGTGTGTCCCGAACAACCCTGCCGGTTGACCTAGGGCTGAAAGGGATGCTCGCGTTATTGCCATCATCTGATATCTAGTGACAAAGCTCGCATCTGCATGACGGAACAGCTACCCCAGCCAGGCATGGAGGCCATATTTCCAGATACTGAGCTATTGCCCTGACTGGGCATAATCCTGGGGTGCCCACCAGGGAGAGCCGGACTATGCATCCCTTGCCTCTCTGGTCTGTCTTGGAGTGCCGCAGACAGAGAGGAACCTCAGACTCCCGCAACCTGACATCCTCAATGGCTAGCACCCTTGCCGACCTGTCTATCACAGAGTCAGCCACCAACTCACTGACTCTGAAAGCTCCAAAGAAGGCTACAATGAATACTGCTGTAAACAACCTGGCCTCCCCATCCAATAAGCAAATTCGCGGGAGGACTCCACACATATCAGCCAGCAGCTGTGGTGTTATAGGTGACCTCCTATCAGGGGGAGTCCCTGTTCTCTAGCCCATGCCTCTAGCAGGCCATCTCGCGAAAAAACCCTGTCTGGTGACAGATGGTCGGCGAGCCGGTTCATAAATGCTAATGCTGCCACTCTGATTCCGATCGTCCCCGCTGCTGCCCCCTTACATCTGAGGTCAAGCAAAAACTGAAGCATTTGTGGCTCCGGAATGGGAAAGCCCAAATCCCAGTCTCGGTACAAATGGTAGCTCTGGAATTCCGCGAATGCCCTTGCGTATGCCGCTCTGGTCCGTGGCACCAGGGATCTCTGGATGGTGTGGACAACCTCTAGCATCCAAGGGTCCATGCCCAGAGAGGTAAGGGCTCCGGGTCCGGTCTGGCTCCAGGTGTGAGCGAGCGAAACCGCTCCATCTGGAACCGAGAGAGGGCATCAGCCACACCGTTGTTCACACCTGGGACATGCATTTCCTAAACTTTCCAGTAACTTTCCAGTTTTTATTCCGCAAGTACAATAACAAGGAAGCAAATGCTTCCAAAAGTTATGGTAGATGCATAGGTGATGGTATCTGTTGATAGTGAGGGGTGGCACAGGTGTGGGGGATAGGCAAGGGGTTGGGCAGGAGTTCTATAGGGCTTCTGAAAATCTGGGGGACACATGCCCCTCACGAGTCGCCTATGGGTAGATGTCTACAGAGTCATTCCCTCCCTTCCAGTAACTTTACTAGGATATATATAATTACTCATTGATCCTCTTCCATAAGGATGGGGAGCCTCCATCTTCTAGTGTACGTTCTGATAGCCAAAGAAGGAGGAACGAATTCAGAAAGGGCCTGGCAGAGTGAGAATGCTGAGCACAACACAATGAGTTCTAGAAGAGGAGAGAATGACCACAGGCTACAAGTTGTGCAGGCTCCCCTGTGGGGGTGAGAAACCAAGCAGTAAAATATTCAATGGCCATTTTGACACGGACGCTGCCCACCCATCTCCACCCACTGGGCCTGCAGCGGTGTCCATGTGAAAACAGCCTACGACAGGCCCTTTTCACACAGACACTCTAACGCTGATAAAATGGGTGTTACATTTTATTATACATGTTGCAGGGCTGCAGGTGTGCTCTATGGGTGCCCTGTAACATGTATAATAAAATGTAACACTCCGGGTCTGTGTGAAAAGGGCCAGGCATATATGGACCAATTGCATTTCTTGTTACTGGTGTGGTTTTGAAATCAGAACTTTAAAATAACATGGAGGAAAATAAATAATTACTTGAAGAAAAATACCTTTAAAAAGAAACACTTTCCCTTGAAAGACAAAACACTAGTGCACATTTAAATTTCCTCGTCTCATTGTGAAAAGCGCACACATGGTATAATGGCAATATGGTGAACCTTCTTCCATTTACAGAACATCCTTATTATAAACATCCTCTCACAGGAATGTTTATCCCTAGAAAAAGGTGTGGGCGTGGGCGTGGGCGTGTGTGTGTGAAGGCTCAGGGCAGTTTATTACAAGGTAAAAGCACATAAAAATACATTTTAAATCCCTTTTAAAAACCCAACACCAACCCTGCCTGCCAAACTCTTTGCCAAAAAGAAAAGTCTTACATCATCTCCAGACTATGCTGCGGCTCAGGCTTTGGCAGGCCTTCAGGGGAAGGGGGCTCCACCGCACGGGGGCAGCAACTGAGAATGCCCCTCCGCACCCCCTCAGAGTGGAACATACCCACTGTATATTCTTTATATAAACACCCAATTTTACAGCAAATATTATCCATCTTAAGTCCCATTTGTCACTGCGTTAGAAATTTAGGCCATAATTTAAAAGCCATTTATTCTGGTTTGGTCCCATTGAATTAGAGTAAGATCTCCACTCTCTCTATTCAGCACCGATCATCAGGCCTCACCCTGGAGTATTGTGTCCAGTTTTGGATGCCTTATTTTTAAGAAGGACACTTGGCAAATTGGAGTAGATTCAGAGGAGGGCAACAAAGATGATAAAGGATCTGAGAAGCAAATCTTATGAGGAAAGGTAGAAGGAACTGGGTATAGTTAGCCTACTAAAGAAAAGATTAAGGGGTACATGATCGTCTTCAAATATCTAAAAGACTACCACAAAGAAGAAGATATGGAACTGTTCTCCATTACTACAGAGGGAAAGACTAAAAATATTATTTTTTAATTTAATATTTATTATTATTTATTTATTTATATATTTATATAGCACAAGCAGTGTACCTGGCACTGTAGAATAGACAGGTACCTACCCCAGGGGGCTTACAATGAAAGAGACAGTGAGTAACGCTTATTCATTCACATGAGTATGGATGATCAGTTTTAAAGGCAGTGAGCGATATTCTTTTCTCAGTTGTAGCAGCAAATAGGGCCTAATCCAAAATGCAGTGAAACCACGGAAAGCTCTTTGATCTCAAAAGGATTTAGATGGTGCCCATAGTTCTACTGTTAAATTTGATACAGTGCAAGTCTGTTTTGGATCATACCCATAAACAGTAAGCAGTCCCATTTCTTTTAATTCTTCCATTCTGACCAGCCACTTTTCTAAAGACTAATTTCAGTCACAGGAATTCTAAACAGGATTTTAAAAATAAAATAAAATAAAAAGACATTTTCCTAATATCACAGTAGTAGAAAATTGGTGATATCCTGGGAAAACCTTTGTTGTGTCCATTTTCGTAGATACCAATTTAAAAAACAAATAAGAAACCACAAAGTTTGAAGTTAATTTTACATAGGTACTTACTAGCTATTCCTTACTCCGAAGTAGTTTAACTGTTTGCCAGTTCAACTACAAATCACGTATATACACACACTCATGCGCAAAGGCATTCAGACAGAGCAGGGATATGGAACCTTAGGCCCGGGGGCCAAATGCGGCCCTCTGCAAGTTTTTATGTGGCCCCTTTCCAGTGCTTGGCTCTGGCCCCTTGAGCCAGTCTCTATTCCCAAGCACTGAAAAACTGAGCTCAGGATAATGGGGCAGAGAGGAGATCTGGGGTTGGTTTGTTCCCAGGGGTTAAGATAGTGTGGACGGAGTGGTTAGAGAGGTTTTCTTGCTGCTGCTGCTGCTGCAGCTGCTGCCACCACCAGATGATGTAAGGAGTAATTGCTTGCAGAGTCATTCCTGATTCACACAGGGGAAGTGGGGGAGACTGGGCCCTTCCTATGGGCAGTGAGATTTTCAAAAGCAGCGAGACTGGAGTTCCATAGGGCTTCCAAGCCCTGCTAGGAAAATCAGGTTGGGGGGGACATGTGATCCTCCTTTTCTTAAATACACCTGTTAAGCACCCCCAACCTCTATATGGCCCTCAGAGCTCATACTAACATTTTTAGTGTGGCCCCTGGGCCAGAAAAGGTTCCCCACCCCTGAGATAGAGACATCAAGCATGGAAAACGTCCACCAAATAAACAAAACTTCCAGAAAATGCTATAAATAATGCAGGAAAGTGAGTTAGGAAACAAAGGATTGTGCATCCTTAGCTACTGTAGTTGTCACAGCTAGTAGTGAAATACATGGTGGCTACTTGCAGAGAATTGCTTTACATTCTACCCTATTAACTATTACTTCCCCTTCCTCAAGTTTTCAGTGTCTCTTTTCAAACACATACAGTTATACACATAAGTTAGAATATTATAAACAGATTCAAAAAATCAGAGGGCAAAGATAAGCATGTGTAAAAGTACTTGTAGGATCAGGACCCCGACATTCCTTTCCATGATTAATGCTTAGCCACTTAAAGAAAGTAGTATGGTCCTCACCTTTCAAGTATTTGTTTTTTTGCCATGGGTAGTTCCTAGAAAACCTAAGTATTTGCATAAATCTTTGAAGGAACNGAGTAATTGCTTGCAGAGTCATTCCTGATTCACACAGGGGAAGTGGGGGAGACTGGGCCCTTCCTATGGGCAGTGAGATTTTCAAAAGCAGCGAGACTGGAGTTCCATAGGGCTTCCAAGCCCTGCTAGGAAAATCAGGTTGGGGGGGACATGTGATCCTCCTTTTCTTAAATACACCTGTTAAGCACCCCCAACCTCTATATGGCCCTCAGAGCTCATACTAACATTTTTAGTGTGGCCCCTGGGCCAGAAAAGGTTCCCCACCCCTGAGATAGAGACATCAAGCATGGAAAACGTCCACCAAATAAACAAAACTTCCAGAAAATGCTATAAATAATGCAGGAAAGTGAGTTAGGAAACAAAGGATTGTGCATCCTTAGCTACTGTAGTTGTCACAGCTAGTAGTGAAATACATGGTGGCTACTTGCAGAGAATTGCTTTACATTCTACCCTATTAACTATTACTTCCCCTTCCTCAAGTTTTCAGTGTCTCTTTTCAAACACATACAGTTATACACATAAGTTAGAATATTATAAACAGATTCAAAAAATCAGAGGGCAAAGATAAGCATGTGTAAAAGTACTTGTAGGATCAGGACCCCGACATTCCTTTCCATGATTAATGCTTAGCCACTTAAAGAAAGTAGTATGGTCCTCACCTTTCAAGTATTTGTTTTTTTGCCATGGGTAGTTCCTAGAAAACCTAAGTATTTGCATAAATCTTTGAAGGAACAGGCCTAACACACCTGTCTCCCAACATCGGCTAATCAATCATACCATCCATTTAAACCACTATGACTTTAATCTGAACAATAATTCATTTGGAGAGAGAGAGAGAGAGAGAGAGACTGGGGTTCAAGCCTAGCCCAGAAGCCCCACTCTTTAACCACAGAAGCATGGAGGATATTGAAAGTGGCTGGTGGAGCTGCCCTGCCAGGGCCTCAGGATCTCAGCAACCTCTGTTCCTGCTTTGCCAGCCCTTGCTTAAGGCTGGCTTAACTATGATGTGGGCCAAAACGGGGGAACTCTCCTTTCTGATATGATCCTGCTCCTTTGGAGCGTTGCAATATTTTGATGCTCTCTCTAAAGGGCTGTGGCCACAATCCCTTTGTCCTGCCTCCTTTCGGCGTGGGCCTGCTTCTCTTGGAGTCAAAGCGTCTCGGAAGGTGGCAGCGCCTTGGCAACCTTGGCTGCAACTCCTTCCGCTTGACAAAACACTTTGAATTCCACGTTTAGAAAGTGCCAGGTCTTAAAAGTGTAGTAAGCAAAAACCCCAATAGAGTCACGCACACAGGGAGCTCTCCTGAAAACCATGAAATACTGACATGATCACAGTCTTTCTGCAGCTTCTCTGACAACGGTGACAACCGTTATCTTAAAAATACAGCAGATTGTCTTTTCAGTATAGGAAGGAGCATCAGTTTGCAAACTTGCACTTAATTCTTTTTGTGGAAGGTAATAAGCATCTTATTTGGAAGGTCAGTAGGCTTCAGTCTTTAATTCTAACACCCAAATCTTCTTTTAAATGGCTCTCTGTCTAGTTACTTGCTTTCGTGATTGATTAGCATGATATATCTGAGTTGCTCCGGCTTAGGGGCCTGCAGTAAATACTTCAGCCAGTGGCAACACATGGGGGGGGGGGG
>QEPC01015474.1:2467380-2506475 GCA_003113815.1 Sphenodon punctatus | reverse complement strand
CAGGGCATGTGTAATACTAGTGCAGCTAATGCAGGAATGAAGAAGCCTTACTGTAGGATGCATAGCAAGGGACAGAGTGATTTTTTTGGTTGGGGTCCACTGAGCACTGAAACGGAGTGATTTGGGGAGCCAGAGCACTGAAATGAGGGCCAGTACCCCCACCAGTGGCAGTCTCCCCCCTGCCATCCCCCCATAAACTCCTGCTCACCCCTGCCAGGCTGCTGAGGATCTGAGTCTGGGGACTCAGCTCCGATAGGCCCCAAATCTTGTACACTCTGCCCACCCCAAGCCACGCCCCCAAGCCACGCCCCCTTAGCCCGTTTCCGGCGCGCCGGCGGCTTTGCCGCCGGCACAGGGCCACTAACACTATATTTTCCCGGGCCACTTTGATTTCCCAATCCGCCCCTGCCCAGCAGCAGCCTAAGTATAAAAGAGATACAAAACACTGCAAGTCTTTATCAAATAAGGTGTAGTCGAAGCACAAGAGAGATACAAAGCATGTAATTCTCCAACATGTAAACTGAATTTTGGTCCTGGGGAAATCTTGGACCTAATATCAGGATCTTATTACTTTGGTTCTCTTGTACCTGACTACCCTACCAGGAGTGAAACCCTTTTCTTACCAAATTGCAATAAAGTCAAAGACTCAGATTTTAGTTATTTTGCTTTACTTAATAAGATGTAAAAGTATATTACAATAGAGATATAGAATTTCAAAAGAGACTTAAAATACTAAGTATTAGGGGTGGGAAGTTCAGTTCCCCCGGTATCCGATACTGCCGGTATTTTGCTGTACCGGCAGTATCGGATTAATCTGGTTATTGGGGGTACCAGTACTGGTTCCCCGTGCCGGATTTGTTTATGTTGCGGCCATTGAAATGAATGGCCACAATGTAAAAGAAAGAAAGAAAAAAAAAAAATTCCCCTCCCCCGTCCAGGCTGTGCGGGTGGAAGGGGGGACACCCCCCACCTACTCTGCCCAGCCTGGATTTTTAAAGATTTTTTTTTAGCCAAAGTCCCTGCTAGTGCGGGTTCTGGGCATCCCCACCACCCAGGGAGTGTAACACCCCCCCATCCCAGGGATCACCCTACTCCCCCCACCCAGAGATCGCCTACCTTTTGCGCTCCGGGCAGCGGCTGCACAGCGGTCCGGCAGCTTCAGCGCTGGCTGGCTTCAGCGCTTGACTAGGCCTTTTCCATGGAACTTCTGGGTTTCCCCGGTATCCGGGTTTTTTTGGTGAAGTCCCACCCCTACTAAGTATAAAAGAAGATAGTTCTTAGAGCAAGATAGAAAAGTAGTTCTTTGCAAAGAACGGTGGAACAGTACCAGGGTCCAAAAAGGACACTACTTAGTGAACAAAGAACTAACACTCCAGCAAACCTTTTACAGGACGTCTGGCATTATAAGAATGTATGACATGAAACAATATGGGAAAACATCCAAATTGTGCCAGTTCTATCTGGTTTATCATGATCTCCAGATTATTATTATTATTATTATTATTAGCAAGCATTTATATAGTGCCAGTAATGTACCTGGTGCTTTACAAAGTAATGGAATAGACATAGTCCTTGCCATAGGGCTTACAATCTGAGAGGGGGGAAGAGTCAAAGGAAGGGGAACAGAGGGAGAGACAACATTCACGAAGATGCGAGGTCCCAGGTGCATGCACTTGGCTTGGTTACATCAAGAATGCTGGCTGGTTGGTCCATGTGGTGAGGATATGAGTACACAGACCTTAGGTAACAGATTGTACTCAATGGAGGGTATCAGCAGGAGTTGGGTGAGGGGAGCGAGGAGTGGGGGATGACAGAATGGAAGAGGTGGGACTTGAGGAGGAATTTGAAGGTACGAAGGGAGGGGGTGAGGCAGAAGTGGGCAGGAAAGGAGTTCCAGGCATGGGGGGCAACTAGGGAGAAGGGCAAAGGCAGTTAGGGAAGCAGGGGAGGCATAGGAGGGCGAGAGAGGGGACAGAGGAGGAGCGGAGTTCACAGACTGGAGTACGGAGGGAAATTAGCTCAGAGAGGTAGGGAGGAGCAAGGTTGTGAAGAGTTTTATAGGTGAAGACTAGGAGCTTGTCAGGATTCATTCAGGAAGGGGGAGCCAGCTAAGAGAGGAGAAGAGGGGATGCACCGAGACCTCTTACTTAGTTCTCTTAAATAAATAAAAATTCTATATTGCACATAGTTTTTATATGATGACAAAAGGGATCAAAGATGATCTAAAAGAGGCTACACTAGGCAATTTTTTCCACTGTTGAACAGCTCTTATAATTAGGAAGTTCTTCCTAATGTTTAACCGAAATCTGCTTTCTTGTAATTTGAGCCCATTATTTCTAGTCTTGCCTTCAGCGGCAAAAGAGAACAAGTCTTTGCCATGCTCTCTGTGATATCCATTTAGGTAGTGGAAGACAGCTAGTATGCCTCCCCTTAGTCTTCTTTTCTCTAGACTGAACATACTCAGCTCCTTCGACCTATCTTCATAGGACTTGGTTTCCAGATCCCCACCATCTTTGTCGCCCTCCTCTGAACCTGTTCCAATTTGTCAATGTCCTTCTTAAAATGTGGTGCCCAAAACTGGACACAGTACTCCAGATGAGGTCTGACCAGCAGAGAATAGAGTGGAACGATTACTTCTTGTGACTTGGAAATGATGCTTCTGTTAATGCAGCCTAAAATTGCATTAGGATTTTGTTTTCCGGCTGCATCACACTGTTGGCTCATGTTCAGTGATCAACTACAATCCCCAACTCCTTTTCACATGTATTGCCAAGCCAGGTATCCTCCTCCCCCCCGCCCTCCCCCCACCATTCTGTATTTGTACATTTGATTTTTCTCACTGAAATGCAGAACTTTACATTTATCTCTGTTGAATTTCAATCTGTTAGTTTCAGCCCAGTTTTCCATAAGCATTCCATAATAAGCATTCCCTCTATTCCCTCATCCAAGTCATTAATAAAGATGTTGAACAGTACTGGGCCCAGGACAGAGTCCTGCGGCACCCTGTTTGATACCTCCATCCAGATCAACAAGGATCTCATGGGGGACTTTGTTAAATGCTTTGCTGAAATCAAGATATATTCCTTCCATGGCATTCCCATAAT
Organism: Sphenodon punctatus; assembly: GCA_003113815.1. Taxonomy (NCBI): domain Eukaryota; kingdom Metazoa; phylum Chordata; class Lepidosauria; order Sphenodontia; family Sphenodontidae; genus Sphenodon; species Sphenodon punctatus. The sequence continues at coordinate 2,503,371 of QEPC01015474.1, read as the reverse complement.
CCACTAAACTAGTAACTTGATTTTAAAAAAAGGAGATAAGATTAGCCTGGCATGACTTATTCTTGACAAATCTATGCTGGCTTCTAGTAATTACTGCATTGGTTTTTTTATGCTTACTAGGGATGGGACTCTGGGCAAATTTCGGTTTCAGTCAATTTCGGTTTCGGTTATCATTAATTTCGGTTCTTTTTCAGTTTTGGTACTATCGGATCTTTTGCATTGATTTTTGTACCGGATTTTTAACATTGCGGTTTGTCCCCCACTGAAAAACCGCAATGTTAAAAATCTCATACAAAAATCAATGCAAAAGATCCGATAGTACCATAACCAAAAAGAACCAAAATTTCGGATTAATCCGAAATGGCAATTTTTGGGTACTTTTGGTTTTATCCAAAACTGAAATTCCCATCCCTAATTACAGATTGACTGCTTTATAATCTGTTCTAGGATCTTTCCATGTATCAGTCAGGCTAGAAGACGGAGGCAAAATAGGAGTTGAGTAGTTCAGCCTTCTCTTTTTCACTTGTTAACATTTCACCATCTTCACCGAGCAGTGGACCTACCACTGAGAATTCCTTTTTTTTCTTCCTCTAATGCTAAGAACATAAGAAGTGCCATAGTGAGTCAGACCAATGGTCCATCAAACCCAACACCTGGCTCCGACAGAGGCCAATCTCGGTCACTTGGAAGAAGAACCCAACAGGTCACAATGGGCGATCCATTTCCTGTTGTTTACTCCCAGCTCCTGAATGTAAGAGGTTACGTTCCCCATACCTACCTCTGGTTAATAGCTGCTAATGGACCTATCCTCCAGAAACGTGCCCAATCCTATTTTAAACCCAGCTATACTACTGGCCTTGACCACATATCCTGGTAACAAATTATTCCACAACTTAATTGTGCATTGAGTGAAAACATACTTTCTTTTATTTGTTTTAAATCTGCTACCTGCTAGTTTCATGGAGTGTCCCCTAGTTCTATTACTATTTGAGAGGGTTCCCTATTTACTTCCACACAACTCATGATTTTATAAACTTCTATTATATCCCCTCTTTGATGTCTCTTCTCCAAGCTGAAGAGATCCAACATGTCTAGCCTCTCTCCATAGGGGAACCCTTTCATACCCTTTATCATTTTTGTTGCCCTTCTCTGTACGTTCTCTACTTCAACTATATCTTTTTTGAGATGGGGCAACCAGATCTTCACACAATACTCAAGATGCAGTCACACCATAGATTTATATAGTGACATTATGATATTTTCAGTTTTATTCTCTATCCCTTTAAGAATAATTCCTAACATTCTGTTTGTTTTTTTGACCATGGCAGCACATTGAACTGAGGATTTCAGTGTATTGTCCACAATGACTCCAAGGTCCTTTTCCTGAGTGGTAACTTCTAATTTAGAACCCATCATAATGTACATGTAGTTTGGACTGTTTTTCCCTATGTCCATCACTTTGCTTTTGTCCACATTAAATTTTATCTGCCGTTTAGATGCCCAGTGTCGCAAGATCCTCCTGCAATTCCTCACAGTCCACTCACGTTTTAACTACCTGGAATAAATTTGTGTCATCTGCAAATTTGATCACTTCACTCTTTACTCCCTTTTCCAGATCATTAACAAATACATTAAACAGCAGTACAGATCCCTGGGGCACTCCACTAGTTACTTCCATCCACTGTGAAAACTGACCATTTTGAGTCCTACTCTTCCTTTCCTATCCAAAAGGGTTTGTATGCAAGAATCTTATTCTTGTGGACACACACACACACACAAAAATAGTTTTAATGATTAGTTAAGACAGAGGTGTATACTCTCCTCAAGTTTAGCTACAGACAACAGCAACAGCCTCCCATATTACATGTTCATGCTTGTAGCAGAGCCAATTGTGGGAAGAGGTGTGTACTGTCTGGCTAAGGGGGGGCAAGGGTTGAGCAGCTGCTACCACTGTGTCCTTTGCAGAGAAGAGGAAGTTATTCTGGGTGCTAATTGCTTTAAATTGTCCCCCAGATCTCCACTATCAACAGTTATGTGTCACCTATGGCTTCAGCTAATCCGAAAAGGAGAAGGAGCTACAGCCAAGCAGACGACTGGCTAGTTTTGCAGTTATTCCCCCTGTGAATGCTCATAAATTAGAGCTCCTTTGAAAGACAAAAGGCTAGGTTCTCACCTCAACAGCACAGGAGATTTAAGTGCAAACTTCCAATTAGCAGCTGTTAACAGGAGTTATCTGTGTAAATCCCTGCACAGTAAAACAAGAATAAACTTCAAAAAAGGGGAAGAACACTTAAGGGAAGAAAGTTGAGTCAAAATTGAAGAAAAATAGAAGGGGCACTGAGAGCACAAGCCAAATTTCTCCCTCTTGCTCCAACACTCCACATGTGCACGTCCCTCACAAGTCCATACAATTCAGTGGGAAAGCTGCAAACATGGGGGCAGTATGAAGGCACGAACTACCTCAATTTACTGCTGTCTACTCATGCCCTAGGAATGACCTAGGAACATGAATGTTTCTTTATGTTATGAAAACTACTTGAAACCCATGTTTATGTGCACCTTTGAACATGCACATAAGAATGGCTACCTGACAAACCCGGGTCCATTGCTCCACATGTAGCCAACATTATATGTGGACAGCCAGCTACAGGAGTGGGGGGCTGGTCTGCTTCCTGCTGTGAGCAGACTAGCCTCTTCCCCAGCCCCTTTCTTCCTCCTGCAGAGATTCGGTGCTTGTGGGGGCTATCCCAGTCTACTGGTAGCATTACTGGTCTCTTGCTGGAACTGCTGCTAGCAGAGCCTACAGTGTGATGGGTTTGTGGGGGTCTTTCTGCTGTCCCACCTCCTGACTGGCTGTGACTCAGTTTCCCCACTTAAAGTCTCCACTGGCCACAGCTCTCTCCAGAACTGTCCCAGGTTGTAAAGGGGTAATGATCCTGCCATCCAGGTCCCTGCATGTTCCCACTCACTGAAATAGTATTAAGATCCACCCAAGTATCTAACCTGGGATATCCCCTCATCTGTGTTACCCAATGTCCATATCACACACGTTGTGCCAATGCTTGGTTAAAATAATTTGTATTTATAAATTCAGGTTAATTACAAGACAAAATTGATTCAAGAGTGCAAATCTAATAAAAGGATTCAAAAAGTAATCATATCCTAGATTCACTAGAAATCCCCTAACTAACATCTTGCCCTACTCAAAAGTCTATGTAACACAGCTAGATGTCGTAGCGGGGCCTTCTTGTTGTTTTCTTATATTGCTTTTCTCTCCATGTCTTGGCTGGGTCTGGTCCAATGGGTGTGTGTCTTTTGGCTTCTCTTGGTCTTCTTAAATACTTTCTAGATGGTTCCTAGAAAGCTCTCCTTTCTTCTGTTTCTGGGCCATTTGCTCAGTTTCTGGAACCTACTGGTAAACTCAAGTACCCTTCAGTAGCATGATCTCAGAAAGTTGTTTTCAAAATTTACAAACTTTTCTGAAGTGAAATATATTATTCTGCCTTGTGAGTGATCAGGAAACACTTACGCTCTGATAATAAATTTCCTTATTTTGAGAGAGCTTGGTTGCCATGTTAGTCCCAAACGTGAAAAATGGAGACAAAGTAGTTTGGATGATATATTTTATTAGATCAACTTCTGTTGAGAGTATGCATGCTTGCAGGCCACACAAGGTCCTTCCTCCGGCATATAAGTGTCGTATGGACTAAGAGAATGCAAGACAGATACATATAGATTGTAAGCCTATATAGGGACCTCTCTATAACTATTGAGTGTACAGTGCCAGATACACTGCTGGTGCTATACAAATGAATAATAATAATAATAATTAATAATTAATATAATCATCGTCATCACCACCACCACTTGAGAGGGAGCCTCAGCTGAAATAAATTCAGCTGAGGATACAGTTCCTTGGTTTTAATATAAATATAATTCCTTGAAAAGCAGCAGTAATACATCAACAGATGTAAAACCACAGAACTGCAGCAAAACAGGTCAGGGCCAAATTAATCCCTCGAGTAATCCCACTGAAATCAATAGCATTACCCCAAGAATGATTTCACTCCTCTCCATTTAAACTCCCAGCCAGGGAGCAATTTCTGTAGCATTGTCAACACTAAAAATTACTTGTTGCTGACAACAGGTGCAGCTGCACTGATGCTGAACACCATTTAACCACAAGCATAGATGAGTACAAATATTTTGTAGTGTTTAAAAAAAAAATGCCATTAACCCAGATACATAGGAATTGCCATATTGGATCAGAGATGTTAAATCAGTGTCCAGCCTCTGACAGGCAACAGTTACTATTCTAACCCTGCCACCCTGAGGGCTTGAAAGCACGTTGCCCTGGGGGGGGGGGGGTCACAACAACATTCCTATTTGCTTTATCCCTTGCCTCTTTGTTTAAAAAAAAAAAAAAGCATGTTCCAGACTGTTACGGTTGCAGAGAGAACCTCCGATACGAGAACCAGAATATAAACCAATGCAGTGATGCCTGTAGAAATCTAAAACAACAGCTCTAAGAGAGTAAGCTTCCCAACAGTCAAGGTGAGGAGGACTTTTATTCTGTGCCTAAACTGACATTTTTCTGTGAGGGCATGAAATGGGTTTTGGGCTGTGGGTCTCAAAGGGATTGCAAGCGGATGACGTGTAGGGATGGGCGAACGCAGTTCGGAGTTCAGATCGAACTCGACCAGTTCGGTCGACCGAACTGAACTTCTAAACCGAACTCGATTTTCGAACCGAACCAAATTTCCGAACTCGGTTCCATTCACCCATCCCTATAAGATAATATTCCATTTAGTTCAATGGGGTTTGAATTTCCGAACTCTGTTCGGAAGTTCTGAGTTCGGACTGAACTTGAAGAGTTCAGTCGACCGGACCAAACTTCTGAACCGAACTTGATTTTCAAACCGAACCAAATTTCCGAACTCGGTTCTGTTCGCCCATCCCTAATGACATGGGTTGCTAGCACACATAATTAAGCTGTGTGTTTTGGGGGGAGGAGAAGATTTAATCAAGGAGAGGCAAGAAAGGTCCTGACAGACTTGCTAGAGAAAAAAGGATTATTTCAGCATGGAAAATGGGCCCCCATTTGGAAAACGTGGAAAAAACATTCTTTAAAGGAAGATGCCAGAAATCTTGTAGTTGACAATGAGGGTATGATATGAACACATGGGTGGATTCTTTATTATTATTATTATTATTATTATTAACAAACATTTATATAGCGCCAGCAGTGTACCTGGCACTTTACAAAGTAATAAAATAGACACGGTCCCTGCCCCTAGGGCTTACAATCTGAGAGACAGGAGCTGGGGGAGAGACTTAGGAAGGGGAACAGAGGGAGAGACAAGGGGTCTAACATTCATGAAGATGCGAGGTCTCAAGTGCACGTACTTGGCTTGGTTACGATGAGAATGACAGCAGGCAGGTCCATGTTGCAAGGATAAGGGTAAACCGATCGTAGGTATAGGAATAGTGGCTCAGCAGGATAAAGAGTCAGACAGAGCAGAGCGAAAGAGGTGAGTTTTAAGGAGAGATTTGAAGGTATGAAGGGAGGGGGCAAGGCGGATGTGGACAGGGAGGGAGTTCCAGGCATGGGGGGCAGCAAGTGAGAAGGGACGAAGGCGCTTAGGGGAGCAGGGAAGGCGTGGAAGGGTGAGAGAAGGGACAGAGGAGGAGCGAAGTGCACGGGCTGGAGTATGGAGGGCGATAAGTGCAGAGAGGTAGGGGGGAGCAAGGTTGTGAAGAGCTTTATAGGTGAAGACTAGGAGCTTGTGCAGGATTCGTTCAGGAAGGGGAAGCCAGTGAAGCGAAGAGAGGAGGGGCTGCACATGGTCGAAGCGACTGGCGAGGTAGATGACCCTGGCAGCAGAGTTTTGGACAGAGATGAGGGGAGAAAGGTGAGACCGGGGAAGGCCAGTGAGAAGGAGGTTACAGTAATCGAGGCGAGAGATGACCAGAGCATGAACAAGAGTTTTGGCAGACGAGACAGAGAGAAAAGGGCGAATCTTAGCAATGTTATGGAGGGAGAAGCGACAGGATTTAGCAACAGAGTCAATGTAGGGTTTAAAAGAAAGGGGTGAGTCAAAGAAGCCTAGGCTTCTTCCTAACCTGTGAGTTAGGGACTGATTTATGAAGACAAAGTAGTTCAGATTATATCTTTTATTGAACCAACTTCTATTGGTGAAATTTAAAAATGTTTGGGCCACACATGATCTTCCTCAGGCATGTATCAAGTGGCCAGAGCCACTTAGCTCATCAATCACTGACTTGTTACATGCCTGAGTAAGGACCCTGAATGGCTCAAAAGCATGCATAATCTCACCAACAGAAGTTGGTCCAATAAAAGATATCATATGAAGTTTTGGGACCAACATGACGTTCACCCCCCCTCTCTGGACAGACTTGTGTCTTCGGTGATGTTGAAGTAGGCATGAATTTGAACCAATATATTATGTGATACTATTAATAGCACTATCAATACCTAGCTTTTTGAGTTCCTGAAGCCTATTTTTATTGTCTTCAGAGGCTTTGGATCAAGCCTTTCCAGTATAAACCACAAAGCACTTAACCAAGGAAGTAAGTAACTTTTTCCCACTATACAGTCTGAGAAAGTGATGCATAGAGAGAAGTGACTTGTCCTTGGTAACAGAGCAGGCCAACAGCAGAGCTGGGAATAGAACTGCACATTACCAATTGCCACTCATTTATCTCACCTAGGTAGACCTAGGAATAGGTTTATCTGTAGCTGATGGTGCATGCTAGTGCTCTAAGTCGTTTCCACAATGCAAATAAATATATAAAATAAATGTATAAAATATATTATAAGTATATAATAAAAACAACAACAACAAATCAAATCAGTGTATCTCATGACTTGGATATCTGTAAGGTTGTCTCTCTTATCTAGCTAAAGGTATTTTTATGAATTCTCACTTCAAATCCAATATCCTTTTAGCAACATTATCCACTAGAAACATTTTACAGTGCTTCCATACCTGCCAATATCTGAAACTTATAAATAGGAACAACTTGTGAGAAAAACAGGGACACACATGTTAACACTTTTGAAATACATTGAGCTGGAGAGTTTGGGGGATGAATGTAACTGAGGAAAAATAGATATATATTACCTTTGTAAAACAAAATCCTAGGAAGATGAAAAAGCTTTTCCTTTCCCTTGGCAATGAAGCATGGCAGGCAGTCATAGTGGAATTTGTTTGAATCCAACAGCTGCAGAGGGGTTTAATGCTACTTCTTCAGTTGCAGAAGGGACTCCTCTCAGGAGACCAGAGCAGCATGTTGCACCTATTGATGCCTGTGCTTTTTGGGTGCTGTCTATACTTGCATTCTTGAATTGTTGCATGAAATACTATCAGGGACATCGGGAGAGCCACCTTGTGTCTATTCCCCTGTCTTGCTCCCCTCCTGTCTCGAGATATTTGGGGGTTTAGTCTAGTAGAGCCCCTGATTTGAAGCTGTTGCTGCTTAATGCGAAGTCAGTGGCAAATAAAACATCTTTGACCTTATTCAGGATGAGACCGCTGACCTCATTTGCATTACAGAAACCTGGCTGGATGAGGCATCTGGGCCTATTTTTTCCCAGATGGTTCTAGCCGGATAGTCAGTGAAGCGTCAGCCTAGAAGCAGGAACCGAGTGTGTGTACACGGAGTGGCCGTGATCTGTAAAGACTCCTTGATCTTTCAGAGGTATCTGGTGCCTGACTCATCCAATATAGAATGTGTCCACCTGGTATTGGATTTGGCCAAGGATGGTTTGGGGATTCTCTTGGTGTACTGACCACGCCGATACACAGTTGATTCCCTGACTGCTCTAACCAAGCTGGTCTCTGGAGGCGGTGTTGAAATCGCCTAAACTTGTTGTTTTGGGTGATTTCAACATAAATGCTGAAGCTGGCCTTTTAGGGGCAGCTGGCCCCACACATGAGGTGGGAAACTCATTCCATTCCATTCCATATTTATTTGATACCCCACACTCTCTCCCATAGGACTCAAGGCGGCTTACAACAACATAACAACAATTCTGGAGATTTCCACGCAGGGAGCCCAAAAAACATTTCAAAAAACAGCGAGCTAACATAATATGCAATTTAAACATACATTATATTCACAGCACATTTCCCAACCTTCAGCTAACGTCCCACTCTATAACCTCCCCCACAAAAATGGGGTAGGTCCCATCCACCACCAACTCCTCCCCTGCTGCCACCAGGGAAAGCCTGGCCACCTCCACCCCTCTCTCACCAGGGGGAGGTGGCCCCACCAAACCAACATCAGCAATCATAATTAGCTCATCTAATTCCTCCCACTCTCCCCTCTCCTTTGCCAACCCAACTCAGGGCACACCATCAACACGCAGCTCCTTACCACCTCCCTTACCCATCTCATAACTCCTCTCCACAACCCCATCCTTTCCATTTCCACAGAGCATTGACACCAGCCCCAGATGGAAAGCGTGCTAGAGTCTTTCTTTCCCCACAGGTGTTCTTCTCCAACCGGTGGCCTTACCCGGAGTCTGCTCTGCAGCCTCTGCCACCAGGGATGATAAATACAGCAACTGGGAGCTGACGACTCTCATGCAGAGCGGGCCGCCTCTGCCTCCTTGGCTCTGCTAACGGCTCCGCCAACGGCTGCTTCGCCCTTTGGCGGCGCCCTTCGGCCGCCGCCCCTGAGGGCACTGCCCTCAGGGCAGCCCTCTGCTATAAGCAGCTTACCTGGGGGAGGAGACAGGGAAACACACAGGTGTAGGTGGCTATCCTCCCTGCAGCTTCTGCCTCTAGGACCAAGCTCTCTCTAGGGCCAAGCTCTCATTGGCTGTGATGTTTTGTGCCAGCCTGGAAACAGGGGTTCCGATTATTGGGGATGTTGCTGTGACACCAATGTGACAGTTGGTCCATTACCTGCTGATGGCCCAGATCCCTGCCCTCCTATGCCCTCGTCAGGGTGGTAGACTGGTTAGGTTGGTCCACTCTAGAAACTGATGGATCTAATTGGTTTCCAGAACTCTCTGGGAGATTTACCTACTGACCTTCACAACTACACTGTTGATGGCCTGGTCACCTTGTGAAATGACATTCTGACCACGGCCATCGATGTAGGTTGTACCCAGGCATCTGTTCCCACCACTGTGGCAGCACAGGTGCCCTGGTATACGAAGGGTCTGAGGTAACTGAAGCAAGAGGGTAGGTGGTTGGAACACTGACTGGTTGCGACATAGATCATTTTTGAAGGACTATGCCATGGCTTTGATGGTGGCAAAGAAGGCTTTCTTCTCCGCCATCATAGCCTCTGCAAAGTCTCATCCAGCAGAGCTGTTCCATGTGGTGAGACGTCTGTTTAATTTGGCCTGTCTCCACCAGGAATTAGAATTTTCTACAGCCCTTCACAGCCAATATCACTCGTATTCACCACGACTTGGGTGCTACTGTTTTAACTGCAAAGTCAGAGTTTCGGGTTATGGAAGCTCAGTCTTGTCCTGTTTATTTGGATCAATTTCAATTGCCATCTTCCACCAATGTGGAGGATTTGTTTGGGGTACTGTGAACAACCAGTTCTGAATTAGATCCCTGCCTGTCCTGGCTGGTGAAAGCCAGCTGGGAGACACTGGGGCTGTTGCTGGCCGGGGTTGTCAATGCCTCTCTTCGGGGGTGGGGGCAAGCTAGGATGCTGGACTTTCTTAAAAATGCAGTTGCTTGACCTTTACTTAAGAAGCCATCTCTGGCTGCTGACTCTCCGGCTACCTATCCCCCTGTCTCTAACCTTCCCTTTTTAACCTTCCCTGGTCGCCTGCCAGCTCCAGGCTCATCTTGACGTTATTGGATTCTTGGACCCATCTCAGTCAGGCTTTTGTCCTGCATATGACATGGAGATTGTGCTTGTTGCCTTGGTTGATTATCTGTGCCTGTAGATCGATAAGAGGGAATTGTACCCTGCTGATCCTGTTATGTGTTTCAGCAGCCTTTAATACAGTTGATCATGAAGTGTTGTTGACATGTCTGCAGGATCTGGCAGGGGTGCACGGGATTGCTTGAGTGGTTCTGTTCATTCTTGTTGAGAAGGTCTCAATGGGTGGCAATGGCCAATTGCTCATTGTCCCCTGCGGGGTTCCACAGGGTTCCATCTTGTCTCCCCTCTTGTTCAACGGTTATATGAGGCCCGTGGGTGAGATCATTCAGAGGTTTGGAGTGAAGTGTCATCAGTATGCTGATAATACCCAGCTCTACCTCTCTTTTTCATCTGACCCAGGTCCTGAAGTCTCGTTGCTTACCCAGTGACTGGCAACTGTTGGGGACTGGATGAGGATGAGCCGATTGAAGTTGAATCCTGATAAAACTGAAGTGGTAATGGTTGATTGGTCATGTGACTGAGGGGGAATTGGGACTCCTATTATTGATGGGCTTTGACTCCCTTTGGTCACTCAGGTCTGTGGCCTTGGAGTGCTTCTGGACTCTTTGCTGCGCCTGGATCTTCAAGTTGTGGCGATGGCCAGGAGCGCTTTTCACCAACTCCCTGTGGTGAGGAAGCTGGGGCATTTTCTTTCTGATTCAGACTTGGCCACTGTCATCCATGCTTTCATCGCTTCGAGGCTAGATTACGGCAATGCGCTCTATTTTAGAAGTCTCATTCTCTTTTAGAGCGCAGGTGATGCCGGACTCGAGCTGAATCTGACTGATTGTGGCATAGATGGATTTTGAAAGACTATGCCGTGGCTGTGATGACAGTGAAGAAGGTTTTCTTCACTGCCATCATAGTGTCTGCAAAGACGCGTCCAGTGGAGCTTTTCCAGGTGGAGAGGGTTTTGGTCAGTCCAGCCTGTCTCCTCTCCTCCAGGAACTGGAGGTGTCCAGTGGCCACTGTGACATTTTTATTGATTACTTCACAGTTAAAATTGGTCGTATATGGTGTGACCATTTCTGGTGTAGAGTCAGAGTTGGGGGTTATGGAAGCCCAGCCTTGTCCTTTTGGGGGGAGATCTATTTCAGTCATTGTTGTCCACTGATGCGGAGGAAATGCTGGGGACTGTGCAATCCACAAGTTGTGAATTAGATCCATGACCAACCTGGCTAGTTAAAGCCATCCAGGAGACATTGGGACTGTTGCTGGCTGGGGTGATCAGGAGGACAGAGTGCCGAGTTGCCTTAAGGCAGCAATTGTTCATCCTCTGCATAAGAAGCCATCATTGGATGTTGATTCCTCTGCCAGCTTTCTCTGACTTTTTACAAAAGGTTATTGAACAGGCAGTGGCTCGTCAGCTCCAGGCGCATTGGAATGCTATTGGATTCCTGGACTTTTCGCAGTCTGGTTTCCATCCTGGGCATGCACGGAGACTGTGCTTGTGGCCTTGGTCGATGACCTTCGCCTGGAGTTAGACCAGGGAAATTCCACCATGTTAATTTTATTAGATCTTTGATACCATCGATCTAATTAGATTATTTGATACCATCGATCATGAGGTGTTGTTGACTCGCTTGCAGGACCTGACCGGAGTGGGTAGGACTACTCTTTCTTGGCTGGGAGGTCTCAGAGGGTGGTGTTGGGCAATTGCTCATCATCTCCTCGGGCTCTCTCTTTGTCAATATTTAGAGAATTAGCTCTCTTTGGATTGGGGGACCCACACACCCTGGTTTGCAGATACGAGAGAGATTCAAATAGATGGGATCTTAATCATAGTTATACATTTATTTAGTTGTTCACACATTTATAAAACCCAGTCTGTAATGATCCAGCAGCAGTTACCTAGCTATACAATATCCCAGACCCAAAGTCAGTCTTACATGTCTTGAAAGTTCAAAACGGTGGATGTCAGGAGCAGGAGATAGGTGATGGCCTGGTCTGGTCAAGATGTAGGACCCCCTATGGAGGGGTCCCGGAAAGGGTCAATAGCCCACGGACACCAAGTTAGATGCCAAGCGCTGAAACGATGTTCTGGTCTCTGCTTTTATAGTCTTTTATAGTGTTTTGGGGAGAAGATGTTCTTTAGTATGCATATTCCAGGGTGCTTGATTGTGCAATGTGCTTGTTGGTATTCATCTAAAAGGGTCTGGCTGTCATCTCCCTTTCCCATCCATCTGGAGCCTGGGTGCTAATGGTCATATTAGCAGTTTGTTTGTTAGTCAGGGTGGGCACTTGATAACAGGACATCTTTTTCCCTCCCTTCAGGCAGGGAGCAGATATGCTGATGTGTATGCCTTTGTTGTTTACTGAAGTTGACCATCTGAGTGTCTACCAGGTCTTCGTCTTGTCTTTGCTCCAGCACTGAAAGTTTGTTTATAGTTAAAAGCAGGATACAAAAAGGGTGATGGTCGCTTGAATGGCTGCAGCTTGTCAGTTGGCATCTCCCTGAACAGGAACATCTCCTCCTTCCCCTCCAGGCGTGAAGGAGATATTCTTCAGGGGTGTTCTTTTTGTCATTCCAGCTGTTTTGGGTTGCGTACATTGCATACAAGCACCCTCTCATCAAGCACCTTTGTTTAGTCCTTGTCAGTGCTTTGTTCCAGGCTGGGTGCAGTTGGTCAGCAATATGATGTAAATCACTGGTCTTGCAAGACATGATGATGTGGTTGGGAGTTTGTGAAAGACATGTGAGATTATTTCCCACACATAGCCTACCTGGCTATTTCTAGAAACCCTGCCTACTGGATCAGTACAGATAATTCAGAGATTTGGTACAATAGTTACATGCATTTTCAAATATGGTCATTGGTTCCAGTATATTAATTCTCATAGTATATTACATACAATCAAATTGCAACACCTTGTGGGGTTCCACAGGGTTCCATTCTGTCCCCCCTCTTCTTCAACGTGTCTATGCAGCCACTGAGCAAGGTCATTCAGAGGACTGGGGTGCAGTGCCATCAGTATGCTAATGACACCCAGCTCTATCTCTCCTTTTCATCCAACCCAGGTCCAGCAGTCTTGGTGCTTACCCATTGCCTGGCTGTGGTGGGGGACTGGATGAGGGCAAGTTGACTGAAGCTGAATCCTGACAAGACAGGTGATTATGGTTGGCTGGTCTTGTGCCCTGGAGGGAATTGAGACTTCTCATATTGATGGGGTCCGGCCCCCTCTGGTTGACTGGGTTCGCAGCCTTGGAGTGCTTCTGGATCCTTTGCTGTGCCTGAAATGCCAGGTCACGGCGGTGACCAGGAGTGCTTTTCACCAACTCCATCTGGTGAGGAGACTGTGGCCTTTTCTTTGGGACTTGGTTCTGGCCACAGTTGTTCATGCTTTCATCACCTTGAGGCTAGACTACTGCAATGCACTCTGATTAATAAATTAATATGTGTGGCTGCCCTTGGTGATGATTTGGAGGCTGCAGCTGGTGCAGAATGTGGCAGTTCGCCTCCTTACGGGCATGCGTTACCATGAGCATAAAATACTGGTGTTCTGTTTGCTGCACTGGCTACCGATAGTTTTCTGGGCCCGATTCAAGGTGCTGGTGATGACCTTTAAAGCCCTAAATGGCCTAGGTCACAACTATATGAAGGATTGCCTGGCTCCCCTTGTCCCATCACGGTCTCTGCAATTGGCTGCGGGTGTCTTCCTGGAGACTGATTTTTTGCCAGGTCTCAACTATGAGGAGGGCATTCTCAGTCACACACTTTTGCTATGGAACTCCCTCCCTCAGGAGGTTCACCTGTGTTCAAGCCTGCTGGAGGCAATGTAAGACCATTTTGTTCTGTCAGGCTTTTGGCAGCGGGGTTTGAATTTGTGTGTGTGTGTGAACTTAAGGGGGAGAATGGGGTGGTGTTGGGTAGGGGGCGGGGGATTCGGTGGGTAGGTTGCCAGGCTTTTGGTAGGTGGGGATAGGGTGGGATGGGATGGGATGGGTGGTGTATGGGGTGGATTGGGTGGGGTATTATTGGTGTTTGTGGTGGTTTTTAATGGTTTTTATTCTGTTTTTATTATTGTGAGCTGCCCTGAGCCTTTGCGGAAAGGGTGGCATAGAAATAAATTAATATGTGGGGCTGCCCTGGATGACTGTTCAGAAACTGCAGCTGGTGCAGAATGTGGCAGTCCGGCTCCTTTTGGGGACGGGTCGCCGGGAGCACATTACACTAGTGCTCGGGAGTATGCACTGCATACCAATACCTTTCTAGGCACAATTAGGGGTATTCTAAGTATTTTAAAACAAATTCTAGTATTTCCAAGGGTCCTCTGACCAGTCCTGAGCATTCGGCTCGTCCTCAGACCCTCAGAGAATACTTGGAATTTAGGGGGGTAGGTTGGGCGGGGGGCCAGAGGGGAGCCCGATGGGAGGAAATAGACCAGTAGAGACCAGGGAAGAGGGGGTGGGGACCTAGCAGGGGATAGGGGTAGTGTGCTTCCCCTCCAGAGGAGGTCCTGTGATGCATGGCCTCTTCCCAGGCTGGTAAGTTAAAAGAAAACTGGGCCTCTGCTCCCCCTCTCCTGGCCCCTGTTGGCCAGGGATAGAATAGACCAGTAGAGACCAGGGAAGAGGGGGTGGGGACCTAGCAGTGGATAGGGGTAGTGTGCTTCCCCTCCAGAGGAGGTCCTGTGATGCATGGCCTCTTCCCAGGCTGGTAAGTTAAAAGAAAACTGGGCATGCTCAGAAGGGCCTGAATGACCCCTTCTGAACATGCTTAGACCTTTCCAAGATGGCACTGGCAGTGTCAGCATGCTGTGGGCACTATCTTGGACATGGCCAGCCGGTTCTGGGCATGCTCAGAAGAACCGGCTGGCCACATCCAAGATGGCGCCCGCAGTGTGCTGATACTTCCAGTGCCATCTTGGAAAGGTCTGAGCCATTCAGGCCTTTCTGAGCATTGTCAGGTTTTTGTTTTTTTCTTTTAACTTACCAGCCTGGAAAAAGGCCATGCATCGCAGGACCTCCTCTGGAGGGGAAGCACACTACCCTTGATCCCCTACTAGGCCCCACCCTCATTATATACCTCACCCCTGAGCCCCTGCTAGGCCCCTGCTAGGTCTCTACAACTTTCCCCCCTTTCCCAGTTCCACACTAGCCTAGTCCCTCCCTCCACTGGCTCCTGCTACAGTATTCCCTCCACTTGCTGCCCTCTGCCCCCTCCCTCCCGCCTCTCTGCACTCGGCTGAGGTTTGACCAAGGACCACATCTTTGGGGGGTGGGGGAGGAGTCCTTGAGAATTCAGTACCCAGCAAACCAAGTCTGAATAACCTGGTCCTCAGTAAATTCCAAGGAAAATCGAGGACTGAGTTGCACAATTCAAGGTGCTCGTTCTGACCATTAAAGTCCTAAATGGCCTGGGCCCGACTTATCTGAAACATCAACTGTCCTACCATGCTCCATCGTGGCCCCTGCGGTCGGCCGGGGGCACTCTCCTGTGGGTTCCACCTGTTACTCTTGTCCATATGATGGGGTGCGTTCTCAGCTGCTGCTCCAATATTGTGGAACTCCCTCCCCCTGGAGGTACATTTGAGTCTGAGCCTGGGCGTTTTTTGGAGGCAGTGTGAAAAATTCCTTTCCCAAAGAAAGGAATGGGAATCTTGAAGCAGCAAAGGAATTGATTTGGACCAGTTTGGAGGTTTTCAGCACAGAGCAGACTGGATTTTTCACGTTTTGGTAAGCAAGGATTTTATTTGTTTATTTATTATTATTATTATTATTATTATTATTATTATTATTATTGTTGTTGTTGTTGTTTATTATTGTTATTATTATTATTATTAGCCTTTGCTTCTCTTTGCTATAGTAGCCCCTTTGAAATTCACCCCCCCAAGTGATTTGAAGTTTGAAAAACTTTTTTGAACTTCTGAATTATGTTTAAAATTGTTTGACTATTTTGTATGCTGAGTAAAACATTACATACAGAATTTAAGCTTTTCCAAAGGCTTTACTTGTTGATTTCTTGTTTGTAATCTTTCTGCAGTAGTGTGAAACTGCACAAGTACTTGGTTTGCATGCAGCATTGTATAGTCTTACAGTATTTCTGAAAGGGCAAAATAATGCAGTTCTTTGTTGTGTTACAGTCCCTTTGAATTATGTTCCGCCATACCTCTCAAGTATCATGGATTTTCTGGGAGGCTCCTGATTTCATACTTCTTTTGTCATCTGTCCCACAGTCCTGGAAAACTGCTTTTAAGTCCAGCATTAGAAAGGGAGGAGTGCATTGATTGCAAGACATCAGTGGGGACAATGAGTTGGATTCTCCAGCCTGAAAGTTTCAAGCAGGTTTCTCCAGGCAGGCAGGTTCAAAGTAGCTCCTCCCATGCTATAGATAAATGATTCTCTATTGTCCTCTCCTTGATTACTCTTAATTACTCTTCTCCTTGCAGTCTCTGAAATTCAAATCAGCATGTCAGACTTGGCCGTTTCCAGGGTCTGATGTTGTGATTTCTTTTAAATTTCGCTTTTAAGAAATAAAAAAAATACAGACCAGCTTTTCCGTTCACACAGGAGAAATGGCTAGAGTGGGAGCAAAGCTTTACTGGCAGAAGGAGGACTGTATAAACTGTAAATTGTACAGCTGACTTGGCATGGGGGTGTGGAGGCCAAGCAGTTAAGGGAAGTGCTGGGATAGAACTTGGATATAAAGATTGCCAGGACAAGGTTTTGTAGGAAGGACACATAGCAATCATAATAATTAATAATGAGTCTGGACTTTAATTAACTGTGTATTCCAGATACCAGAATATCTGCTTGAACTGTACCTAAGTTACTGCCTCTCTATTTGGAATTCTGCAGATGGAACTGTCCCACATTGCTGCACCAAGGGCCTTTGTTTCTGCTTGCTGCAGAGTTGCCAATCAGCTTTGCCCTTCCAGGCAAAAGGGCCCTGGGTTAAACCTTTGGGGCATCACTTTGGAACAGGGTATGTAAAGAGCGAGAGGTTCAGGAATATAGGACGTAGAAAGAAGAGCAGGAATGGGAGGGTCTAGTCTGGGGTTATAGATTAGGGGTAAGAGGAATGCAGCACCATTCTCCGGTGTGAACTCTACCATTCATACCTTCCTCTCTCCCAACTGCAGCAGAGGTGGGGGTGGAATTGGGTAACTGTTGTTTCTTTGAGGTATACTAAGACTGAAATTCACACTGAAGCTTTTTCCACAATTGGGCATGTATGGAGCCTTTCTTCTGTGTCGTGGATTCTTTGTTGTGTATTTAGGGTTAAATTCACCCTGTAGCATTTCCCAGTAATGGCATATGTAAAGATTCTCTCCTCTGTGGACTCTCTGATGCATATTGAATATCCAACTTCTCCTGAAACTTTCCTCACATACCTGGCATGTACAGGGTTTCCCTCCTTTGTGGATTCTTATTTTAAAAATAGCAAATTTTAAAAGTGAAAGAAATCACACATACATATAATATCCCCTTACCTAAAACATATTTGAATTCTTAACCTGCAAATTTTCTTTTCTGCTTCCAGACTTACAGGAGCAACTGCTGGTTTCCCCTTTTTAATTTGCTCACAGAAAAGAGCTTGGCATATTGCTCGCATACCTTGCATGCCACCAACATTGTGTAGTCCTTGGATCAGTATTCATTGTGTATTTAATAGTAATGTGTCAAATTTTAAAAGTGGACCCACCCACCACGACATCAACCCAAAAGTCCCCCAGCCACCACTGGTCTGGTGCATGCTTCATCTCCCTTTCAGAGCTTCCCAAACTCGTGCATCAAAACCCCAAGTGGGATTGTACCATGTGTGGATGGAACTGCAATCCCAATTGATGTGTGATATACTTTGCATGTCTTGATTGCTTTCTGGGTTTGTGGGTTTGTAGTTGTCTCAAAATGGGGACACAGAAAACAATTTGAAGACCCACTGCTCTGTAGAAACTATTCAAGAATCCAAGTGTAGACAGCACCCAAGAAGCACAGGCATCAATAGGTGCAGCATGAGTCCACCCAGCCTTGCCTCCAGCCCCTCCCCCTGTGCTCAGCTGGGCACGTAAAACATACTCCTATTCCTGGAGTCCATGAATAAAGGTGGAATGACAACATGTTTAAGAGAAGCACTAGCTTAAAATAGGGTCCTGCAGAGACTCAGACATGGGAGCCTCAGCCTGTGGGGGAGTCCCACAGCATATGAGGCCCATAAGTAAACTAGAAACAATAACATATGTGTGATATCTTGAATTAAAGGTTCATGGGCTATGTGACAATGTATTATATATTGTAGCATGTATTATGAAAATAAAATAAAATAAACCATATGTGTAACATGCAGGCCTGTAATACAGGGAGCTCTGGCCTCTGAAGAGGATATGTTTAACAGAACATCAAAAATGAATGATGGCAATATTTTCCATTTTTAATGGGCATCTCAGGGTGTGGGTGAAAACAAATGGGATGGGGGCCAGGCAGCTTCCCAGGGAGGGCAACAGCAGCCACCAGTCCCCAGGCCAGCATACAGCGCAGACCAAATGTGTAGGTGAACCTGGGTGGGCAGAGAGCCATGCCACTATCCCCACACTGCTGGTAGGGTACAGGAACTGAACACATGGGCCGGCATCCTGCCCCGCCCTGCTCTCAGTAACCTCCCCACCCCCTCAATGATGTACAGCCATGGCAAACTGAAGGCAAAAGAAGCCACAGTAGCTGCATCCACCCACCCTGCACAGGACTCCAGGAGGACAGAGGTAAAGGCCAGGGAAGCAGCCCCTGGCATCACTGCTGGGCTGGCACACAGAGGTGCCAGGCAGTCACAGGAGGAACCAGTCGCCAGCCACAGAAAGTGGGGGGTCAAAAGTATCCCTGCATGCCAGGGCAACCTGCACTTCTGGCTGTGTCCAAATGTCAAACAGGGCACGAAGCTTGACTGCAGTCAGTTCTTCCTCCTGGTAGGCAGCTTTCCCCAGGAGGTTTTGCTCCAGCATCCAATCAAGACACACGTCCCCTCACTGTCAGGAGAGCAGTGGAAAATTAAAGTGGCAGAGCGGGTCCATCCACTGTAAAACACAGGCGAAATTGGAAGCTCAGAAATCTGCTTCAAAGCCATGCTCTCATTCACATCCCACAGTCCCATCATCCCCGGAGGGGGGTGCATGCCAGCGGGCTGCAGCATCCAGAAGCCTAGCTTAGCCATGTGGTGCTTGCACTCTGTCCCGCACATACAGTACCCAGCCCCTGGAGTTGCATATACCAGCTCACAACCCGATAGCCAGCCTCCATGGAGGATGTGTCAGCCAGCAGCTCCTGCACATCACTCCTCAGACACACATCAAGTCAGGGACAAAGTGTCAGACACCCCCCCAAACTCTCCGTGCCCCATACACTGGGCAGCAGCAGCAGGCACAGGCTGGAACACCAGCTACGGCAGGCCAGGCCAGGGACAAGTACACAAATATTTATTTATTTATTTATTTATTTAATATATTTATAGTCTGCCCCTCCTGCAAATGAGCCTGAGATGGCAGAATGAAGGCCAGGAGCAGCACAGGCTGCTTTCAAACAAGAAAAAAATGTACTGTACGCAAGATAAGGAAATACCTGAGTCCTTGCCAGTCAAGTGGGAGCACAGCTCCCACAGAGCAATCCCCAGACAGAGACCTAGAGTATCCCAAAGAGCTGCACACTTGGCCACTTTGTTACACATGGATCTGTTCTGACCCCCCCTTCCTCCCCAGGAGAGATGCTGTAATCTCACGGTAACCCAATAGGCTAAATGGTGCAGTATAAGCTAAAACTGAAACAACAATGAACTGCAACCAAACTATGGTAAGACTTACAGTTCTTTTTAATGGGGGCAAAAGTCCCCTAAAGCATAATAAAAATACAGTCAAACAAGAAGATATCGCATGACAAATTACGTGTAACAATACGAGTGAGGAAAAGAATTTTTAAGGTACCCTTATGAAGATGTAAATATTGTATAAAGAAACGTACTACTGGAAAAGTCTTTTGTTGTATTATGAGGAAGGTCCTGTAGATATTTTCACCCAACGTTTCGCTACATGTGTAGCTTTCTCAGGGGTCTCTACAGAGTTAACAGGATATTTCCTTAATGTCAAGACTCAGTAGTCTTCACAATATCAATGGAAACATAGTTGTAGACCCCAGATACATACTCCCCTCACTGGGTATTTTCAGACGTGACAAGATCACAGTGAACCACAGTGAATATCCACCTGTGGTCACTGTGCCCTGCACGTCTGTTCGGCGGCCGCCAGATGTTCGCCACACTGAATACCCACATGGGGTCAATTTCAACCACGCTTCCCGGGCTCCCGGCACAAGAATCCCCGGAAGCGTGGTGAAAGTGATTCCAGGCGAGCATCAATAAAAAGTAACGTCTGGTTGGCTATCACGGCCCGGAATCCCGGGCGGGATTCGGGCCATGGTGAACTCAGTCAGATGCTGCAGCGGCATTGGGCGGGTGGCGAGGCAGCGTGGAAGGGGCGGGGCTGTGCGGCCGCACGTTGCACCGCACGGCCCCGCCCCCTCCCTGATTCCCCGCCGGGATCCCTGGCACGTCTGTTTGTCATGCCTGGGTGATACCGGTGGGGAATCTTTGGGTTGTTTTCGGGACGGGGCGAAGCCGCCCCGTCACGTCTGAAAACACCCAATGTACAAATACATAAAACAATAACCAAAAAGAAAATTAACTTACCAAAATTGAAAGCCACAGTGACAGATATTCCCTTGTAGAAATATATTGTTCTTTTGCTATTGTTTGTGTAATTAAATTTACTTACATTTCTGTAATATTATGAAATATCCATTAGACTTGTGATGATGGATGATTATGAATCATTGACTTTTTGTTTGCCTTTTTTCTTTAGAATGTGTATTGTGAGGCTGTTGCTGGTACCGAGGAAGTATCCTGTAAAATATCTACAGGGCCTCCCTCCTGATACAACAAAATATTTTTCCAGTAGCATGTTTCTTTATACAATATTTACATCTTCATAAGGTACCTTAAAAATTATTTTCCTCACTCGTATTGTCACGCAATAATTTCTTGTTTGTCACGCAATATCTTCTTGTTTGGCTGTATTTTTATTATGTTTTAGGGGACTTTTGCCCCCATTAAAAAGAACTGTAAGTCTTACTATAGTTTGGTTGCAGTTAGTTGTTTCAGTAATCTCACGGTACCCATAAACTGAAGCTGAACAAGCACAGGGCCAGGCCAGGCCAGTACCCCTCGACTGAGGTCAGAAACAGACTCTCAGCTGTGCAGGGACCAGGAACTATCTATGCTTCTTAGCCAGCCCCTGGATGCCATCCTGGATCGCATCCACCCACCACGTGGTCTCCTCCAGCAGCTCCCATGCCAGATCCTCCCTGAACCGCCAGGTCCATGCCTGCAGAGCCCAGTTTCGCTGAGCACCCATGGATGGTTGTGCCGGTGCTGGACCTGTAATGGGATGGAAAGGGCAGCCATTGGTTCAGGTCGCCCCACTCCTACCTTCCCAGGAAACCCAGGCCAGTGTTTTGCTCCCAGCTGTAATGCCTGTTGCCTCAGCGCCCACTGTTGCCTCACCCCCCATGCACACCTGTTCAGCATGCGAGCCCTCACTGGTCCACCAAGGTGTCCTCCCACCCACATTCCACACCTGCTGTCCCCACATGATGCCTCTGTGTCCAGGGCTCTGCTGGTTCCTCCCACTTGTAGTCCTGGCTACCTGTGAACACAGCGAGAATTGACAGCCATGTTGGTGACTGGCATTACCTGGCTGCTTTGTACTATGGTTGGATCACATAGCCCCGTACCCCCTTCAGTGCATTCACTTACCACTCCCCTCAGGCTCCACATTTGCCAGGGGCACCAGGTCCTCTGTCCCCTCTGCCTCCACCTCCGCTTGCTCCGGGATCAGCTGCTACCTTTCTGTGTCAAGGGGGTAGCATTGAGGGTTGTGCCAGTATCCTCGGAGATGGACCCTGGCTGGGGGTGTAGCAAGCCATGGTGGGCTTTGTCCCTGGGGGCTTAGTCTCCTTGGAGGGAGGAGGAATGCTTACAGCTGGAGTGGATGAAGCATGGACTGGCAGCAGGGGAGGGATGTCTACCTAACAGTGGCCCTCAGTGAAGTTGGGTCTGGCGATGCGCAGAGTAACTGTTAACCTGTTCCATGCACAGGAAGGTATTCAGGAGTTCCACATACCACAGTATTTGGTGGCTGCGGCCAGATCTAAAGTTATTTTCCTTCAACTCCTTGTAGCCCTGCCTCACGTCCTTTGCCCACTGCGCTCCACCATCTGGGTGGCAATCCCTTGGAACACCCACTCATTCCTGTGTATTTCGCATAGGTCATACTGGACCTTCTCTGACACGTGCACCATAGAAGCTGGCTGCCCACCCTAGGGCGGATGTGGGCAAACATCTGGCAATGCCCAAGCTAATGAGCAGGTGACTCCCAGGCTAACACGGGCTACTGTCTCATTTGTGTTCCCCCTGTGTCTCTCAACATTCCCATGTTAGAAGGAGGCCCGTGACACCATTTTGCATGGGAACCCAACTTTGCTGAATCCAACACTGCCTCCAGCCTTATAAAAACTATGAGCAAAGGATAATAGTGCTATTCAGCTTTATGTAGTGGAGGAACACATCAGCTGTACTACTGTCAGGCTTCGTGGGCATTTTCAGCACCCCAGAAATCCTGGAAGCATGCAAGCTCCCAAAAGTCCACAAACCTTGCAAGATGTGAGGGATTCCGTGAGCCTGGAGGTACAAGAAGCGGCTGCAGGGCCGTCAACAAGGCAAATGGCCACCAGGGCAACCAGAGCTGGAAATGCAGCTCCCTCTGCACTGTCACCAGCGCAAGCAGGCTCATCTTCAGAGAGCGTTGGGGTGTTGCCTGAACAACCTCGACGCTCAGCGCGGCTCCAGGAGAAACACGCCCAAAGGGCAGGACTTAGCACATAAATACACAGCACAGCATTTCCTCTTTACCGGTAAGCAGTTGCTGAGAGGCTGGCCCCCTGCATGTGTGAAAGCTAAGTATTGCTGAGTCCTTTGGTGTTATTGTGAGGTTACTTATCCTAGGTTATTGCTCCTAGTATCCATTCTTTCCCCTTCCCTTCTCCCTGGAGTGAGTGGGTGTGTGACTAGTGGGATTTGTGGTGAAAAGGTGTGGGTGTTGGCTGTTAGGGAATTCCCTCTTTCCCTCCTGGGCATCTCCCCCCTTGTGGTTAGTGAGCGTGTACCCTACTCCTACCCCCACATCCCCAGGGCCCCCCTCCCTGTTCTCCCCACCTTGTGGCACGCTGTTCCATCCTTCCTTTCCCCTTTGAGTGTGGTGATGTGTGTGGAGTGAGAGCTGGGATTGTGTGGGCTTCTCCTCTGGGCACCGTGCCTAATGATGATAGGGGCCTGATTCCCCAGGAATCCTATGGCCACAATCCTATCCTGAAGGGCTGTTTTCCACCTGTGCAGGAACCAGGGGAGAGTAGAGTGAGTGTGTGAAGTCTCTCTCTTTGCCCTTGCTCCCCCTCCCCCATCACAACTACACACAGACTGACGATAAATTTACCTCTGCAATAGATTGCTGGGAAGTAAAGCTGATGGTGAGTGAAGTTGTACCAAAAGTAAAGAATATGTAAGTTCGGCAGACATGAGTGTTTCATCTATTAAGAAAACATGTCTTTTAATTAAGGTGGTTGTGCTCAAACTGGCAAAAAGCTGGAACAGATAAAGGGAGAGAACACAGTCACTAAAATACCAGATATCTTTAAGTAGAGAACAGCCTGAGGACAGTGAAATACAATCTTCAAGCACTGAAAGAAGAGAAGAAAAAGAGCTCAAGGAACAAAACTCCCAAAGAGGCAGAAAATAGAGATGGACTAGACAAAATAAGAAAAGCCATTGAGGTCATCCGCTGACAAGAGAAATAACTTTAACATACAAGTAAGGCTCTGTTCGTTGACATGGATTATTTTTCTTATTGTAAATTCATTAAAATTGGTGCTTAATATTGGAAAATATCTTTACGGGAAATTATCACACAAGAAAAGAACTAATTCCTTAGCTTTATCATGAAAATGAAAACAACATTAATGAAAATTTGGCACAGTAACATGGGAGAGAGTTAACGAGCATGTTTATCTGATTAATCTTCTCTGTGGTCAGTGATTTATAATGGCCAATCCTTGCAATGGCCATTGGGTCAGTCAAGAATATATTAAATAATAATAATAATAATAATAATAATAATGACCAATCATCAGCAAGGCTGTTGCTGGTTGATAGATTAACTAGCTCCCAAACATTTATTTATAAAAACAATGGAACACCCACAAAATAAAAAACTCAGGTGACATGGTAGTCATTGACGATAAAGAAAAACACATGTTCAGAACTTAAGTACTAAAAGTATAATAAGTCAATATATGGTTACAAGTCTTACTTAAAATAATCCATGGGGTTAATAGTTTTATTTTAATTAGACATCAAAGAAAAAAATGAATAGTATCTTGGAGGAAAGATTAGAAACATATATAATGAGGTTATTAAAGATTTTAAAAAATCAAGGAAAAATTAATTGCATGGTAGTGATCAAGAGTTAATAATGCCTGGCAATTGTGTGATGGCATAGTCTTCTGAAAAATCAGTTGTTCGTCTCAATTCAGGTAATAGTCAACAAGAGACATTATATATAATCTAATCCTTTGGTGCTAAAAGCCACAAAGAATAGTGAAAGAGTAAGTGACATGAAGTGACTATCGAGATGACATAAATAAAATATTTATTTATTTAAATTTTTATCCCACCCTTCCCTAAAGGCTCAGGGTGGCTAACAACATATATTAACATAAGAATCCATAAAAATCCTTATTATTATTTTTTTGTAAATTTTTGTCCTCCCTGTTTTTGTAAGGTTTTTTATGATTGTTTTAATATTTTTTAAATTGTTTTAATTAAAAGTTGTTAGCCGCCCCGAGCTGTTTGCAGGAGGGGCAGGATATAAATATATTAAATAAATAAATAAATAAAAACAAGATACAAAAAAGCCCAAAAGGCCCCAACCATCCCACAGCCCCCCAAAACCTACCCATTATCATCTCCCCATGTTTCACTCCAACACCCTTCAAAACTCTCTCCCAGTCCACCCTATAAACCCCCTATCCCTGCCCACCAAATGCCTTTACAAAGAGAAAGGTCTTGCACAGCCTCTGGAAGATGCTCAGACTCAACCGAACCTCCAGGTGAAGGGAGTTCCATAGCATAGGCCGGCAACTGAAAATGCCCCTGTGTGAGCCCTCATTGTATGAACATGATGGTACCCACAGGGAGGCGCTCCCAGCCAACTGCAGAGGCCATAGTTAGACATGGAAGGACATGCAGACTCTCATATATAAGGGGCCCAGACCCTATAGGGCTTTAAAGGTCAAAATCAGCACTTTGAATTGTGCCTGGAAAGTTATAGGAAGCCAGTGCTGACTACAGAGCACCAGTGTAATGTACTCACAGCATCTCACCTCTGACAGGAGGCAAGTCTTGGCATTCTGCACCAACTGCAGCTTCTGACCGGTCATCAAGGGCAGCCCCATATAGAGCGTGTTGCAGTAATCTAGCCTCAAGGTGATGAACGCATGGATGACAGTGGCCAGATCTGAATCAGAAAGAAGAGGTTGCAGCCTTGTCACCAGATGGAGTTGGTGAAAAGTGTTCTTGGCCACTGCCGCAACCTGACAATCCAGGCACAAGAAGGGGTCCAGAAGCACGCCAAGGCTGTGAACCCAATAGACCAGAGGGGGCCGGACCCCATCAATATGTGCCTCTGGAATGTCTGTTAACACCCAGAGACATCCTTTGAATAATGATTGATTTCCAAACATGTTTAGTCTTCTAGATCTTTTTTACACCTCTACATCTGGAAAGACCACACATTGACTTGACAAATTTCCTAAGGTTTCTAGTAATATATAGTTAAGCAGAAAATTGTGACCGAGCATAGGAAATGTAGAACTACGTTGATGTAAGCAAGAGATCTCAAGAGCAGATATCCTTAGTAATATCATGCCGTGAAAGATTGGATTTTTGTCCTTGAAAGAAAGTCTGAAAGTAAAAATTTGGAAGAATTAGCACAGATCACACTTAGATCAGGATAAATGTAAACACTGTCCTCTTTTGGCATCATCCAGAGCAAGTAAAAAGCTTTGGAGAGCACAAGAGATGTATAGATAGTAGTTACATCTTTTATACCCTTTAACATGCTACAGTCAGGGACCCAGGTTCACTGTTTTCCCCATTGCTGCCAGTGCGTTGGAGAGGTTAAGACGTTTTGCAGTACTTACTCCTGTATGGCAGCTCAGTGACCGCTTGAGTTTTCCTCCAATGAGGAAGGGATAGGGTGCCAAACTTATTTTTTTCCTGCTTACAGTTGAGTATAACAGCATACTCCTCAGGGCATTTAGTACTGGCACTACTACTCAGTGCCAGCAAAAGCCCCAGTGACGTGAATGGCATTTGTGCCGGCAATAAGAGCTTGCATCAGTGCTGCATGCCCTGAGGATCATGTGGTAGCAGAGGGGAAAGAGGAGGGAGGGCAATGCTAAAAATGAAATAATGAAAAGGGGAAGGTACAGTTATTTGGGTAAGCGATGCAGACATTTTTATTATTCAGCTTTCTGTTTCCCAGAGCTGTTAAGAATTTTGAAATTATTATTATTATAAGCATTTATATAGCGCTAGCGATGTACCTGCTTTACAAAAAACAAGATAGACACGGTCCCTGCCTGAGCGCTTACAATCTAAAGACAGGGGGAGGGGAGACAGGGAAGGAGGAACAGAGGGAGAGACAAGGGATGCGACATTCATGAGGTTGCGAGAACTCAGGTACATGTTCTTGGATTGGTTACAGTAAATTGGGAGTATACAGATAACAGGTGGGGGATAATCCTGGGTGGGGATGATTAGCAGGAGTTAGGAAAGGCGGAGCGGAAGAGGTGGGTTTTGAGGAGGGACTTGAAGGTGTGGAGGGTGGGGGCAAGGCAGACAAGAGCAGGGAGGGAGTTCCAGGCGTGCGGAGCAGCAAGGGAGAAGGGACGAAGGCAGTTGGGGGAGCAGGGGAGGCGTGGAAGGGTGAGGGAGGAGATAGAAAAGGAACGGAGTGCTCAAACAGTGGTTCAGAGGGAGATCAGGGCAGAGAGGGAGGGGAGCAAGGTTGTGAAGGGCCTTGTAAGCGAAGACCATGAGCTTGTACAGAATACGCTCAGTAAGGGGGAGCCAGTGGAGAAAGGAGAAGAGAGGCTGCACATGGTCAAGGCGACAGGCTAGGTGAATGATCTTGGCAGCAGAATTTTGAACAGAGATAAAGGAAGAAAGGTGAGAGCAGGGAAGGCCGGCGAGGAGGAGGTTACAATAGTTGAGGCGTGAGATGACTACAGCATGAATGAGAGTTTTGGCAGAGGAGATAGACAGAAAAGGGCGGATCTTAGCAATGATGTAGGTTTATTCGTCTATCCCTTTGTGCTCTTGACTTTAAGGAAAATGTAGGCTCTCATTTCAAATATTTTTTTCTTAGAGTAATAGGAAAACAACTCTCAATGTGTTTTAGGCATTAGCCAAGATACACCCAAGGGGTGTCATTATCACGTGTTATATTAAAAAGGAAAGGGAAGGTGTTGCAACACACGCATCCAAAAATAGACAAGGATACTATGAAAACAATTTCTTTGAATTTTTTTTCTTTTAGATACATTCAATAAGTGATATCAGGAATAACTTTTTGAGCATCTAAAGGAAAAGAATTCAAATGAATTATATATATTATCATTTTGTTTAAATTAGTGTGTTTATTTATTCAGTTTGGAAATGTTACTGGCTATTTAGGCTTCTTACTTTGGCAACCATCAGTCAACTAAGATTACAAAAAATAGCAATCACTTTTCAGTGATCAATAGAATTGCCTAAAGGATCAGGGATATGTTAAGTATAATACAAAACACAAGAAGACTCTCTTTGTCGCCGCACCCCCCAATAAGACACAGAGACCAAGTGCTGGATTAAATCAGACCGCACTCTTTATTCAACCAATTCAAAGACGGTGGGTGATTGTACGAGCAATATGGGTCCAGTATGATTAGCTAACTGATTCTTATAAACTCGGCACTGGCCTGGATGTGCCTTCCCGTGCCAGTTCCAACATAAACAAGGCTCCCCTTGGACAGCACCCTGGCTCTGGCCGAAAGGGGGAGCGTCCCAACAGTGGGCTTGAGTAAGGAGGTGAGTACCCGCTAAGCCAGCAGACCGTGCAGGTACTTACTGACCGAACTGCAGTACCCCTCCCAGGGGAATAACCCCAGTGCGTGCTGCCTGCGCCTAGCACTGGGTGTCACCTCCCCATCTCTTAAGGAGATGACTCGTTTAATCAATTCCTATCCTATTTAACCTATTAAACCATACTGGACCCCCGCTGAGTGCGACAATTATACCCATTAGTACAGTATAATTTTCTTAGTCCAATTCCTCAAATTCGTACCTATGTCTGTATGTATGTTGTCAAATTAGTCTGAGTATCATTTCCAGATCAGTATTTTATAATTACTTGGTAGCCAATTACCGATTGCCAATCAATACCTATTTAGCCTACTCTGCACTGTTGAAGGGGCGAAACAAACGACCCTAAATCAGGATAGTAATTAAAATTCCACATCGGATCCCTAAGGGCAACCAGTAACTACCACAGTGCTAGAGGTGAGGTGGGTGGGGCTGCTTTCCCGCTCTCCCCAGTCGATCTGCCGCCCACGCAGCCTGGAACCGCTCCGCCCCTTCTAAAGGGGGCAGGGCTTGTTCCCCATCTCGGCGCGGCGTGCCTTCAGCCCGCTCGCCAGGTTGCCTGGCAACAACCTCTCCGGCCGGAGCGCTCTAACTCACTCCACCGGCAACTCTCTGTCCCGTCTCCTTCCCTCTCATGGAGGGGGCGGGACAATTACCCTGTCGCCACCATTGCGGCGGCGAAGGGGACTTGTCGCCGCACCCCCCAATAAGACACAGAGAGCAAGTGCTGGATTAAATCAGGCCGCACTCTTTATTCAACCAATTCAAAGACGGTGGGTGATTGCACGAGCAATATGGGTCCAGTATGATTAGCTAACTGATTCTTATAAACTCGGCACTGGCCGGGATGTGCCTTCCCGTGCCAGTTCCAACATAAACAAGGCTCCCCTTCGACAGCACCCTGGCTCTGGCCGAAAGGGGGAGCGTCCCAACAGTGGGCTTGAGTAAGGAGGTGAGTACCCGCTAAGCCAGCAGACCGTGCAGGTACTTACTGACCGAACTGCAGTACCCCTCCCCGGGGAATAACCCCAGTGCATGCTGCCTGCGCCTAGCACTGGGTGTCACCTCCCCATCTCTTAAGGAGATGACTCGTTTAATCAATTCCTATCCTATTTAACCTACTAAACCATACTGGACCCCCGCCACAAAGGGGGAGCCTACAGGGCTTCCCCGGCACCCACCGCCTATATCCTCAACAATACTTTCAACTGTTGGGCCAAACTTTCCAAATATAACTGATTCCCTGCTGTGGATAGATGCACTCCATCTTCCCGGAAGAGTTCATTCCGCCCATACACAATATCGGCATGTCAGAGGGTGGTTCCTCCTATTCTCGTTATCCACTTTGATATTTCCCTATTGACATTACGTCTTGTTTTATCAACTTTGGCCGGATTAATGGCCTTGCCCCATTTTTGCCTAGGAACTAAACTGGTCCAAACTAAATGTACTTCATTAAACAAACTTTTAACATGTGCTAGATCTCTTTTCATCTTAATTATCAGATTAACCCCTTTCCTTGCTGGGATGTCATTCTCTCCCAAGTGAATTACAATTATATGCGGGGCCGCCACGATTCCTTCACGAAGGGATCGGAGTTTTGGGATCAGCTGGTGCCATCGCATACCACCAGTTCCATACCATTTAATAATTGCATTGTCTCCCAGGCCCGGTTGGGACCCCCACTGGTTCTTGGTAGCGGCTTTGCCAGCCCAACGGACCAGGCTGTGCCCCACGATCCAGATCAATCGTCTCTCAGTCACGAAGCACCTAGGTCCTAAGTACAGGAGAAATAATTGGTTATTGCGGGTATGGTCTGATGTATTTCTTGTAGGCGTTGGAGCGCCACCTGCCTATGGCTTTAATAGCTTCGGTAGGTAATCCCGCTGCTGCTGCTGTTGTTGCAGCTCCTATTCTGAACGAATGGGAGCCATACTCCCCTGGTGGTAGGCCTAATCTAGTCAAGGTGCTTTTTAGTACTGCATTAAACTGATAGCTTGTCAATGGCAAACCATTCTTATGCCTGAATAATGTACCAGCCACTAGGGGGCGTATGCCGATATACCTCCTCATCTGTTCTACTGGGCATATACCCAAATTCCCACACCTGAACAATTCTACATTCATGCCCCTACCCCTTTGGTTGGTCTTAGATCGTCTCAGCCTCAACTGAATTGTTACTGGAGTCCATTTTAGGTCCTCAATCATAAATGCCCCATCGCTTTGGTCCTTACGAGATGTCGGAACTACCTCACTAATCCTAAATCCTCCGAAGAATGTTATTGTGTAGGCCATGGTGAACAATTGTAATTCAAAATCATCATAGCACACCTCGGGTAAGGTGCCGATGATGCGCACCAGTATGGGGGTAGTTATGGGGGCCCGGGTATTATCAGTGGGTGTGGTTGATCTGGCCCAGCTCTCCAGCATGTGCCTCATATAAAAACCTTTGTCTGGTGATGGGTATCCGTTCATTCTGTTAATGGATGTGAAGGCCGCTACTTTCCCACTGATAGTACCCGGTGCTAGCCCCTTTTTCCTAAGTGACATTGCAAATTGGACCACCTCTGATTCATATATGGGAAAACCGGATCCCCATCCCTTCATAGCCCTCTAACCTTGAAACTCATGGAAAGCCCTACCGTAGGCTACCTGTGTTCTGGGGGCGAGGGATCCCCTAACAGTATTTTGTAGCTCTAATACCCAAGGCTCCAAGCCCCCGGTGGCATGGGGTCGGGGCATTCTCTGGCCTCCGGCGCAAGTTCTCGAAATCGCTTGATCTGAAAGCGAGAGAGGGCGTCGGCTATGCTATTGTCAATGCCTGGGACGTGGCGAGCTGTGAACAAAATATTGTTCCATAGGCATACCTTGACTAATGCCCGAACTAGCGGCATGACTCGGGTAGAACGGGAGGACAGGGTGTTTATTATGTGGACCACCGCCTGGTTGTCACATCAGAATAATACTGTGTGGTTGGCGAATTGGTCTGTCCACAGCAATACCACTACCACTATGGGAAACAGCTCAAGGAATGTTAAGTCCCTCATAACACCCGCATCATGCCACTCGGGCGGCCATGCCTGGGTGCACCACCTTGTCCAGAAGTAAACACCAAAACCAGCCCCTCCTGCAGCATCAGAGTGGACCTGTAGGTCACTTTGCAACAAACACCTCTCTCTCCAGAAACTAACACCGTTATAGTCTGCCAGGAATTCGGACCATGCTTTTAGGTCTTGTTTCATGTCCCGTGTAATTCGGATCCGATAATGTGACTGTAGTTCGCCTCTTAACTTCTTGTACAACCTGGACAAAAAGGCTCTACCGGGTGCAATGACCCGGCATGCGAAATTGAGGCTCCCAACTAGGGACTGCAAAGACTGTACGGTGACTTTAGGGGCAAGGCTGCAGGCCTGAATCTTTGTCCTTAATTCTATCAGTTTTTTCTCGGGCAATCTGGACAATTTCAGTTCGGTGTTTAATTCTATCCCTAGGTACATGAGTACTGGGGATGGGCCTTCGGTCTTTTCGGGCACCAGGGGTATGCCCAATTCATCTGCCATTTCCTAGAACCGCCGTATTGCGATTGAACATTCGTCTGATCGGGGTGGGGCTATAAACAGGAAGTCATCCAAGTATTTGGTAACTTCTCCGCCCCCCCAACGTTGCTTAAAAATCCATTCCACAAGGGAACTAAATCGTTCGAATGCTGAACAGGAAATGGAACACCCCATAGGCATTGCCCGATCGTAATAGTATTTCCCCTCGAAGTGAAAACCTAAGAGGTGAAAACTATTAGGGTGCACTGGAAGCAATCTGAATGCTGACTTGAAGTCGCATTTTGCCAACAGTGCACCCCTTCCCATGCCCCTTGCCTTCTCGACCGCCTGGTCGAATGATGCATATTTGATGGTTGTCAATTCCTTTGGTATGGCATCGGTCACCGAGACACCCCGAGGGTAGGACAAGTGGTGGATCAGACGGAATTCTCCCTGGGTCTTTTTAGGTACTATTCCTAATGGGGATAGGACCAGGCCTTGCATAGGGGGGTAATCGAATGGACCCACGACTCTGCCTTCCATTACCTCTTTCATAATTTTTGTCAGCACTAGTTGTTCTCTCCGTTTTATGGATTTAAGGTTTTTTGCTTGGGCAGGGGGCTTAACTGTACCGGCTGGAATTATGAATCCCTGTTTAAAGCCCTGTACCACATATTCCACCTCAGCCCTGTTAGGGTGTGCGTGCAGGGCTGCCTCCAAAACCTCAACCTTAATTGGTGTCGGCCCCCTTTTGAGGGCGGGACCCGGACATAGCCCCCTGGTTATCTTTGCTGTTACCTGCTCCTGGGCCGTTGCGGCCACCCCTCCCTCGCTGCCGGAGCCGGTAGCATGTGCTCTCAGGGTGGCCCCCTCCGCAGCTGGAGCACGCATGCTGAAACCTACACTGCTGATGGTTGGACCGGCCTACTCTGTTGTACTCAAAGCACGGGCCGGGGCCTCCTTGGCCTCTCCTACGGCTCTCTCCCCGGTATGGTTCGTTTGCGGGTGCCACCCCCCCCGCACTAGTGGGTGTCCACTGTCTGATCTAGGTGCTTTTGTTGCATCTACCATACTTTCGAGCCAAATATCGGGAGCATGGTTATCCCAGCGCAGACCTGGGGTGTTTGCTGCCCTGTGACGAAAAGCTTCGTCATAGCGCAACCAAGTCCCGGGGGGGCCCGTTCCCTGCGCTCTACGGACAATATCGGCGTATTTGTGGAGCTCGAGGCCCCGCCCCGGGTCTGCCTGCATGACGACCCCCGTGTATATGGCATAGGCAGAGGCCCAGTTTGCCCAATTCCGGTCTGCTTTAGGGCGGCGGAATCGCTCCTTATCTTTGTCGCCCTCCTGCTCCGAATGATCCACGATGGGATCACTGAACAGGAGTGCAAACAAGTCCACATACTCTCCCTTCCATATTTTTTCTTTTGTTGCCTGTGTTAGGTGACTACCAAATGGGGCTGCAACCGCTGGGATAACTCCCCCCGGAGGGCGAATGATTGGTGCGGGTGCAGTGCTAGTCTGTGTCAAGTTGGTCTCTGGGGTGAGGGGGAGGATAGGGGTGGTGGCCAAATTACTGGCTGATACAGATCCCAACTGTGACCCACTACCCACTCCAACCCCAACGGGGGGACGGACGGGGTACACCCAAGCCCATTCTCCCTCAATTTGTAATAGTCGTGGGTTTACAGAGTCTACCATTTGTGCGGGTGTCGGCTGAACCCTTTCCGGCTGACCACTCCCTGGCTCCGGTATCGAGTTAGGGGCTAATTGCCCACTTTCGTTGTTTGCCATTCTTATGATGTCTCCCCCGTGGGGGGATAGCCTTATTTCCCCCCCCCCCGGTGGGCAGTATTGTCCCCCTATGGATGGGAGTCTCACCTTGCGCCATTCCAGGCTGCGGCAGGGTTCTCCCCCGCGACTCGGTGTTGTCCACCGTCTCTTGCCTCGCTGGGGGACCTTGCAGCGCTTCCTCAAGGGCGATGATCCTTTGCCACATGGCAAAGTCGGTGCTCGTCCCTTC
This sequence comes from Sphenodon punctatus, assembly GCA_003113815.1. Lineage (NCBI taxonomy): Eukaryota > Metazoa > Chordata > Lepidosauria > Sphenodontia > Sphenodontidae > Sphenodon > Sphenodon punctatus. Next base: position 2,469,616 of record QEPC01015474.1, on the reverse strand, counting down.
CTGAGCGGATTCGTTCATTCGCCTCCGGGTCGCTGGGGGTTCATAAACAGGTGTTAATGTGGTTGCATCCCACGCCACTGCCGCTGCAGGGGGTGAAGGAAGTCTCACGGGGGGATCCGGTGTGGGGACCATTCCCCCGCCATCCCTCTGCAGGCAGTACTGGGCCATACCCGGGACTCCCATTTGATCCCCTTGGGTACCAGGGTGCCTAGTCCTGAATGTCAGCCCGGCCGGGCTGGGGGAAGGGTGGATCTGAGCAACTGTCATGTGGATCCTGGCCTGGTCCCCCCTTTCCTGGTCATAGCCGGGGTCACACGCCCCCTGGCTGGCCAGCCTCTGAGGTATGGAGGGCCCTCCTGAACCTGCCCTGCTGGGCCAAGGGCTGGCCTGCCCTGCTCTGGGGCCTGTCTCACTCTCCCCTCCCTCTTCACGAAATCTTGCAGGGGGGATAACTGGCCTGCTGCCCCTTCTCAGTCCCTCCATGGGTAGGGGGCTAGTGGCCTCTGCCCCCCCTTGGGTGTGTGGCCCCCTTGGGGGGGTAACCTTGGGCCTGTCCTGGTGGCTCCTGGCCTCCTGTTGGATAGGGAGCAGGGCCTGGCTGAGAAGGCCCTGGCTGCTCCCAGGGGGGTAAGAGTGTGGTAGGCGGGCCCCATGCCCACAACATGGCCTCGCAGGCCGCAAGGTGCTCCATGAGCTCCTCCCGGGTGGGATCCCCATCCCCCTCCCCGTGCTTCCGCCCCTGGGGTTACTTCCCTGTCCTCCTTGGTGGGGCTTCTTTGGAGCCGCTTTCTTCTTTGCGCGGCCCATCTCCTCTTTCCAATGTGTGAGTTCAAGATTTATTTATTTTTTAAACGAAGCTCCCCGTGTAGGGTGCAGCAGCAAGAGCTCCTTGCTGCTGCTTTCCCACTCTCCCCAGTCGATCTGCCGCCCACGCGGCCTGGAACCGCTCCGCCCCTTCTAAAGGGGATGGGGCTTGTTCCCCGTCTCGGCACGGCGTGCCTTCACGCCCGCTCGCCAGGTTGCCTGGCAACAACCTCTCCGGCCGGAGCGCTCTAACGCACTCCACCGGCAACTCTCTGTTCCGTCTCCTTCCCTCTCATGGAGGGGGCGGGACAATTACCCCATCGCCGCCATTGAGGCGGCGAAGGGGACTTGTACTGTAGAATTTACAACATGTAGTCCTGATCCTGCCACAAGCTTTGCCAGAAACATCTGTGCTTGTACAGAGACAATTACAGGGTCAGCACCTAAAAATAAGTATAGATAAGACAAGATGCCGCAGCAGACCCATACAGGCATTCATTTAGGATCTGATGCCAATATGCTTTTTTATTATTTGTAGTGCAGGCGGTCATAGAAGATGAATCCCCATTGTGCTAGGTACTGTACAAGCATATAACAAAGAGATAATCCTTGCTGCAAACAGCTTAAATAAAATGAGGAGAAACAGCTGGATTCAAACAGATAGGCAGGTGAAAACAAGGCAGCAATGAGATTAGTGTGAAAAGCAGTGGCTACAAATGAAGCATACAAGATGATCTGCGCTGCTTCTATTAGGGGTGTGCAATTCGTTTTCATTATTATAACAAAAATGAAATTTGAAATTTTCATTTTTGTTATTGTAAAATGACAAATAATAATAATGGAAACAAAATCGTTCTGTTATTGTAAAGTGACAAATAATAATAATGGAAACAAAATTGTTCTGATATTTGGCAGAGATGATCCTGAAGGTGTAAGAGACAACCCTGCCAAATTTCATATACACTGCTTTGACTAAAAAGATGTTAAAGTCAGAAATACATTTATATGTTAATTGCTTATACCAACAGGACCCTTTGTGCAAGCCTTCTGAAAGCTGGCATAGTTAGTAAACGTAGGGAGGGGTATAAACTTGCCACATTTCATGCACATTAGGTAGGAGGCAAATAAGTTACAGCCAGGAACATATATGCATATTTTTTCAAAATAATATAATTCAACTGCTTATAAAATTGGATTCCTTTATCCAATCTTTCTGAAATTTGGTAGATATTAGAGGTGGGACCCCGGGCCCATTACCGGTTACCGGATTTACCGGTTACCTGAAAACTGGATTCCCGGATTAAATCCGGTATACCGGTACCGGATTTATTTCATTGATTTCAATGGGGCGCTGTGTCCCCATTGAAATCAATGAAATAAATTAATTCCCTCCCCCTCCCAGGCTGCGCGGGTGGAAGGGGGGACACCCCCC
>QEPC01015474.1:2443286-2467058 GCA_003113815.1 Sphenodon punctatus | reverse complement strand
CCCCCCCCAGGGATCGGGTCATACTTACCGGTGGCTGCGGGGACGCCGCGGCCGCTGGTGCTGGGGGGGTGGGCTCGCCTCTGGGTCTTTTTTTAAACAAAAATCCAGTCTGGGCAGGGTGGGTGGGGGGTGTCCCCCCTTCCACCCGCGCAGCCTGGACTCAGGGAGGGTTTTTTTAAAAAAAACTTTTTTGCTGGGGCTTTAAGTTTTTTTACATTGCAGCCATTTTTAAATGGCTGCAATGTAAAAAAAATCCGGTACCCCGGAATCCGGTACCCGGACTAGATTACCGGGTCGAATCCGATAATGCCGGTACGCCCGGTACCGGCATTATCGGATACCGGATTTTACCGGTTTCCCGCCCCTAGTAGATATAATGCCTTCCATTAGAGGTATAATCTTTGCATGTTCCATACAAATATAATAGAAAGCAGAAAAGTTAGAGCCACAAATGTGTTTTCAATTGAAACCAATGGAAATCAAAAACAAAAGCAAAAATGAAAAAACAATTTTGATATTTACAAAAAAGAAAGATTTAAATAACAAAAACGAAAAATGAAAAATAATAACATGGGTCCCTAGTGCACACGTCTAGCTTCCATTATTCTGGCACAATTTCCAGGTTGGTTTAAAAACAGGTAGAACATTAAAATACTTCAGAGGAAAAACAAAACCTACACAGACTGACATCCAATGAGATATTTTTGTAAACTTTTCAACCATAATTCATCCATTCAAACCTTTACAGGAATAAGAATAACCAGGAATGGCTTCATTATCATTGGAAAATTTTTGGAAGTTCGTACAAGTTTTTATATTGAAATATCCACGAGCTGGCAGGGAAGGACGTATTATTGTGGATTTTTTAAAGATCGCCACAGGTTCTGTTACTTGTGCATTCCTGAAATATTCCTAGAAAGACAAGTCCGGATTAGGTTATTGTTTAGCAATACAAGATAAAGAACATTCGAACAGTCAATCTTATAGGCAATATTGGGTAAAAAAAGACATAACGCTAACTCTAACACTGATTTAGTCATAGAGTCACAAGGCTGGAAGGAACCTCAAGGGCCATCTAGTCCAGCCCCCTGCACCACCGCAGGACTGTGCCACATCCCAACCATCCACAAAGAGAAATCCCACCAATAGCTACAAACAGAAACTGGGACCAATTTGTTGTTTCCAACTGATGAGTTCCTATCTGGTAACTAAAATTCTTATTATTAAACCCCAAATGCATAACCTTGCACTTTACAGTATTAAATTTCATCCCATTTGTCACACTCCAATCCATGAGGCCATTCAGATCATCCTGTGTAATTTTCCGATCCTCTTCTGTATTGGCAATTCCTCCCAACTTGGTATCATCAGCAACTTCATTAGCACACTCTTACTTCAGTGAACTTTTAAAATTTCTTTTGCATGTTGCAGGGCTGTATCGGTGCCCTTTGCAGTTCTGAAACAAGCATAAGAAATGTTAAAGCGATGTTAAAGTGGAGTTAGGCCGTTTTTAAATGGGCATGGCTGAGGGGCGGTTCGTACGCATCACATGGCGCACTGACACACAGTGGGGGGAATTTAAATGGGCTGGGATTGGTGTGTGCTGTGTGTGTGCCCCTACCCACACACCTCCCACTCCTGCCCATGCACGGAGCATTCTGGATTCTTCCCTGAGCTCATTAACTCCCAGGGTCCATGTGTGGGCAGGAGTGGGCGGTGCATGAGTCATGGGAGTGCGCACCTACCCACGCCATCTTCAGATGGGTGTTTGGGTGGGTGGGGGATGGGTGGCCCTGCATGAGTGCGTCTCATTTAAAAACAGCCTTAGTGTTATATCTGTTTTCATCCATTGAGCATTTTCAATGGATACAATCTTCTGTACCAGTTGGAACGTTTTGGAATACATAATGAAAGTAACTATACTCTCCAATATGTTGGTGTTTACCTCAGTGCTTCTTGAGAAGAGTCCAGCAATCGTCTGAACAATATGACTTACAGGAGAGATACTGGGGCCAATCCCATGCCCTGTGTGTGCAGCTGTGCGCATGTACACAACCACGCAGTTTGCACGGTAGTCATATGCCCTGTGCTGACAATGTGTGTAGTCTGTGTGTGCGTGCCCCACGCTCCACGAAGCATGGGGTCAGCCCGACCATCTACACCAAATAAAGAGGAGAAAGGAAAGAGAATTTAAATTTCTATAGTAAAATATTGGTTGTGTAATTCTCTCAGATAATGGTTTGTCATTTTAAAAATGTTCCTTGCTATATGCCTGTCATTTTTGCTTGCAGTGTAGTTGAATTACCTTTTCTGTGTTCCAAAGAAAATGCCAATTTAAAGTAGTATCCCATGTGTATTCACTGACTAGCATGTCCAATCTGAATCTGAAAACTGAAATTAGCCTAGTGCCTCAATACCCTTGTACATGCCACAGAATGGCTGTGGAGAGCACATATTAATCATGCACACTCTTCTCACAGTACAATATAGGTCACAGCTTGTTGAGTTGAGCCTGAGCAAGAATATTGCAGGAAAAAGTCAGGCAGGAAAAGATTGCCATTATTGCCATTCAGCAGTATCAAGTAGGAAAAAATTGACGAGTCAAGTTTTCATTTTGGGGCAATGGGATACATTGACCAAAGAGATAATCTAACTAATCAGTGAATATCAGGTACACGGAATGATTCTATTCCTTAATAGTATGTAAAACAACAGGCAAACGGTTTTAGTCAATGGGTAGTAATAGACGTGATACTGGCCCACTTTGGCCCACCTGGGTCGGAGACTCACCCAGATGTCTGTTTCCAGGGCACTAGATGTGGGTCCACTACTACTCCAGTCTAGGTAGATGACTGGCCTGGAACTGGTCCAGTGGATAATCCCAGGCCCACAGCCCGGGCCAAGGGCCACCTAGGCAGGTCAACGCGGGCCAGCACATCTATTGTTGACCCTATCCCTACTTGGAATTGGAGGCCCTCATGGGCGTCTGCCATTGCTGCCCATGATTGGTTGCCATGCTGCACATCATGCGGGGGTGGGGGCCGCTGGGAGCAGGGCCACCTAGCCACACTTTTTTTCTGGTCTCCTGCTGGTGGTGGAGTGGGGGAAGGCTCATGGACTGGCCCGGTCAGATGCATGTGTGTTGTGTGCCCCGATCCAGCCTCAAGTGTGGTGGTCACCATCTTCTACACACCCCTAGGTTTGGGAGTGGACATGGTGGCTGCACGTCTATTGTTTCAGAGAGATTAGGGATGAAATGTGAGAATTAGGAAATTCTATGGCAGTTGAATTTTGACACTTAGGATCTGATTCCAAGCTGGCTAAAATCAATGTGTTGACTGCTGATTTGATGATTTCTTGAAATAACCTAATTACTAGTTCAAAGACACTCTCTGTGGTATATAGGGCAGAGGTAACACACAGCTACAATGAATCATAACCTTCTCTCAAGCGGGACAGGAACTGTGAGATAACAAGAATGTTGTGAATACTCTTTTAAGATACATTTTAAGGGTACATTCTCTTTTAAGGGTACATTCTCTTTATGTGGTCATCTTCATATAGTCTCAGATCTAGTCGGAAGAGGAAGAAAACATCTATCAATTAAAGAAATTGTATGGTGAGTATGTGTTAACTACATCAAAAATATTATTTATGGAATGTTTGTGGAATGTATAAGAATATATAAAGAAATGGAGTTCAGTGTCTTTAGCTCCTTGCTTGTTTGAGTTGAAGTAGCCCTTTTGCAAGGGGTTCTGTAACTTTGTTTCTGTTTTACTATACTATATCTTCATATGGCCATATCTGTATTATTTCTTGTTGTGTATCTCTGTTCAGATTTTCAGTTGTATTTCTACATATATATTCTGTGTCTATTCTTTTTGGAGACATTTGTACTCTTTCTTATTGCCTATTTTAAGTACTTAGGTTAAAATAAGTTTGTATCCAGATTTATTACTTTAAGTTCTTTTCAATTTAACTTGTATTCAATTTTAATTTATAGTAGTCATCTAAAGAGAACTTTGTTAGCAGGAGACCCCCTTCCACGTGTGACTATTGGAGGATCGGTACCTCAATATATGATAGATTCTTAAATTTAGTGAAATTAGCCAAATTAGTTGAACTAGGCATCCCCACGTGCCACAAGGATCAGTCTGAGTTCAATACGCACTACAGTCAAGTTATGTACCCTCCCCAAAAGTAGAGAAAGAGAAGGAGACAAGCGTTTAATTAAAAAAGGAATGTTTATTTCAAAGGAACATCAAAGAGAACACACAATGGGATACACACACACACGTATACTAATTAACACAGCCCCAGTCTGGCTGACGGTTTACAGGGGCAGCACAAGCGGTGGTGGTGAAAACGAAAGTAATGTGGGGAGTGAGGGTGGGGAGATACTGGGGAGACACACAGAGCGAGAACAGGGGGGGAGATAGACGCAGGAGGGGAAGTCAGGACCAATGGTTACCTTTCCTTGCCGTTGAAAAGGGAACAGGCGGCCCGTGGATCCAGCGAAGTTCAAGGATAAAGGGAAGGGGCAGACCAAAGTCTGGGAGACCCCTTAAGACACAGACACGCACGGAGGGACCCACACATATTTGTATCCAAAGCTTTCTCAATTTCAGATGGGAGTGAGGAGCAGTTATAGGGCTTAGGATAAAGGATTTGGGATAGGGTCAGGGGTGTCACAATAGGCTCATATGGAGGATAAAAGGAATTTTAGGTGTGGGTCCAAACATAACAAAAGGGAAGATGCATACATGTGTGTGTGTGTGTGTGTGTGTGTGTGTGAGGGGACAAAGAACACAACTGGGCATGAAAGGAGAGAGGCCCGAGAGACCTGTGTGCAGGTGCAACAAAGGGAGAGTACATAAAGTAAACAGACTGGGACTGAGGAGACAAAGGACATATCTGGGCATGAAAGGAGAAAGGTTTTCAGGTGATTTGGGAATGGAAGGGAATCATGAGGGGAGCCCTAGGCTGAAGGGCGATACCAAGGTACATTTCCACCGATCGGGCATGGGGGTGTTGGCTTGTGTGAGGGAAATATAGGGTGCTCTAAATTTCCATGCCTTTGAAGTCATTGCTAGTCCAAGTTCCATTCACCAGTATTTTCTTAAAACAGGGAGGAGGCCTTTCCTTAACTGCCCCATACTTATTCAGGGCTTCCTCCACTTAATCACCTTTTCCAAGGACAGACTGGTTTTTGCATGAAGGGGCCTTTCCCCTCCAGGCTCTTTTGCGGCTTGGCCCTGACTCCTCTCAGGCTCTCCAGTGCCCACCAATCCATGTCCCAAGTGGCCTTGCCGAACATGGGGGTGGGGTGGGAGTTGTCTTTTTGAGGAGAATTCTGCATCTCTGGCAACAACTTGGTCTCCGTGTTCATTAGGAGAAAGGTTTTCCTATCTCCTCTCTCTCTGTACAGCTTCCTAGCTAGGGTGGTCAAGTTAAAATCTCGCTATAGCCCTATCAATTCCCCTAGGGCCGAATTCTTAGTCTACAAATGGAGAGACTCACATTGGATGTCAACAAACAGGATGATAGCTCCCTGGAGTCTGGGTTCGTTCCATGAAGCCACCCACTCACATGTTTAGTGTGTAGACCCTAGTAAATGGGCAGTCCTCTACATTATTGCTTGTGTGTTCAGGCAGCTCCCACTCACAGGCTAAGCAAGAGAAGCCTAATTACATGACTAGGCATTCTTCCCTGCCATGCTCCGTCCACCAATTCTCCTCTTCCCAGTATACCACCCCTTGTCTTGACTCATAGCTGCACCAAACCATGGGAAAAACAAGCCCCCCTAGCTGCTTCTTCTGGGATATCACTTCAGAAGGCATTCCAGCTCCTGCTACCCCCGCCCACCTGTGGTGGCTTATATCTGCCAGCTCGGTGTAACAGGGAGGGCGTGGATGACAGATCAACTCTACAACCTCCTCCTCTACCTCACTCGTTCCTACATTGAATAATTTCTGAAAAAAAGGAACTCATACCTCTTCATCCATCTTTATTTGCTGTAGACCAGAAGGAGTACTGATTTTCCTGTTCACCAGAGCCCAAAAGGTTCTGGAGTTCTTAGTCTGGGCAGCCACCTTCAATCTAGCCCAGATCATTTTAACATGGTTCGACTTTTTAATCTTAATAAGTGTTTTATAATTCTATTTGATCACACGGATTTGATAACTTAACTCCTCAGATGAATCTGCTACCCAGGCATGTTTTGCCTGCATCAACAGACGTTTCATCATTCTACATTCATAGTTGAACCAACTAGCACCCCCAGGCTTCCTAGGGGTACTGGGGCAAGATAGAATCTGAGATCCCAAAGTGTCAATGACTGAATCATAGAATTGATCTAACCTCTCAATATCAAAAATATCCACCCTCATAAAAGTAGCATGTAAGATATCCATTTCCTGACTGAACAGAAAGTCATATACCTGGGCCCAAACAGTAAAGTTCCATCTTATTCTACGTCTACAACCCTTTAACATTGGTTTTGTCTTCTGAGATGAATTAATAGCGACGTTACCGTCATATTCAATTAACATCGCTAAAGCCCGATGGTCACTCTCTACCCTTGGGAGCAAAACAAAATCAGAAAAACTTGCACGCTGTGAAATACAAATGACAATATAATCAATAATACTCCTTCCATTGAAGTTAAGAAAGGTAAAGTCCCCATCTGGGTCTAAACCCCCAGATCCATTAAGAACCATCAGGCTATGAGGAAACAGAAATTCAAACATGAGCAGTCCAGCATGGTTCCCTTCCATCAGGGGTATAGGTTGGCTCTGATTCTCTAAAAGCCCCTAACCTAGCATTCCAGTCTCCTGCGAGAACTAGAAGAGCTGCAGGAAACTGCTCATCTAATTGAGTCAACAATTCACTCAAACCAGCCCAAACATCTGGATTATAATATCTAGATCTAGCAGGGGGGAATATAGAGATTAATAATCAGCAACAGAGAAAATCCAGGCAAATTCCATAAACCCACAAAAAAATTCGTACATGCCTGTGGGATAATTCTGAAAAAACTACTCAAATGCTCAGTGACCAAAAACGCCAGGCCTCCTGAGCACCTCCCCTTAACGGTATTTTTAACTCCTGCTGATACGAATACCTGAAACCCCTGGATTATAAGTACATCAGCATTCCGCAGCCGTTTCCTGAAGGAGAATCAAATCAAACCCCTTAAAAAAAGATAGTATATCAGGATCTGTCTCACTAGTCCTACAACCTGAAATATTCCAGGAGAGAAATTTCATCCTCGTTGAGGTTTACACCGCGACTGTGAAAGTGTTGTAGCTGGTTGACTCCATGGTGGTAATGGAGGGCTTTTGGTGGGAGGGGTTCCCGAACTGTATAGGGGCCATTGATGGGAGCCATATCACCATCATCTGTGCACCCCATAGCAAGGATGACTACTTGAACCACAAGGTGTTCTCCTTCATGGTTCTCCAGGCCATAGCACCACGTTCGGTTTGTGGATGTGCTCGCCAAGTGATCGCAGAAGAACTATGATGCCTGCATCTTCCACCAAACCTCCTTCTTTGGCTGCATTTACAGCAGGGACTTTGGACCCACCACTGAACCCTGCATCGAGCAGCTGCTGATGTGGCCTGTTGTTCTTGGGAACCCTGCCTACCCACTGAAACCCTGGTTTATGAAGGCCTACAGCACTACCTGCACCCCACAGCAAAGGTATTTCAACAGGCAGCTCAGTGCCACCCACTCTGTTGTGGAGAGGACTTGCAGGTTTTTGAAGCAGTGCTGGAGAGCAATAGCAGCCAGGATTGATTTCCAGCTGAAGACCACTCCTTTGCTAACCACCACTGCCACATGTGTTCTCCACATCTGTGAGAATGGCAAGGGGCACATTGGAGAACCACCCCCCACCCCCAGTAACTCTGGTGAGCCAGTACCCTGTTCTGTGACCAGTTGAACAGAGTGCAGCAGCGCATAGCCAGAGAGATCTGGGAATCCTTGTGCCAGCACATCCTTGTGCCAGCACATCAACCACAACGCTGGCACAAACACCCAGCCTTAAGTGACAGTTTATTTACTAAGCATAAATAAAGCCTTTAAAATGTTCCCAATGTTCCCAAAAGCCTTTAAAACTGTTTCCTATGTGTCACTGTGTTTTCCTCTGGCCCATCCAGACCACCCCATCCCTTTCCTTTCCCTGTTCATTCCCTATTGACATTCCCAGGCATCCCAGATGCAGCCCTGAAGCTCTTGATTTTCCTATTGGCATTCACAGGCTAGCTGGGTTTGGGAATGGCAGTAGGAAGAGCAGAGGCACAGGCATGCTGCCTGTTACCATGCCCACCCCCTTCACTAAAGGGCAAGTGCTTCTGACCACCAGCCCCCCAAAGTGGCTTATCACTATGCCATACAGCCATTCTTCACATACCACATCACCTTTGCTCTCACATGCAAGTGTATGGCCAGAGATGGCGTGGCTATTTTCAGTGTACTTTCCTTTCTCTTCCCTTCCCTTCCAACCCCCAGCCCCCAAAGCAGCTTATCACTATGCCATACTGCCTTTCTGCACTGACCCCAAACCTCCCACCTTTCCTACAATAAGCTCAGAAACCATCGATTGTGAAAAATATAACAACTTTATTTAACAATATAAACTGTAATTTAACTTTATTTAGTGAATTTTAGTGAAAGTGCTTTTAAGTATTTAGAAAGTCCATTTATTTTCATCTGCCTTTTGGGAGCAGCTGGGCATGCTCTCTTTGGGGGCGGTGGGACTGATAGGGGGACATTTTCCTCCTCCTCCGGATCCAGTCATAGAGGCTGCGGGGGACTTTTCGTCAGAAGCATGCTGCTTGCGGCGGGACTGGCAGCAGGGTGGTGTGCCTGGCTCACTTCAGCAGCATGAGCACAGGGCAGAGAGGACTCAGGTGTTTTGACTGAGGGGGTTGATTGCTGGGAAAATCAGGGCAGCCTAGTGGGAACCAGGGGTGTGTGTGTGTGTGTGTGTGTGTGTGTGTGTGTACTGCTGATGGGGGTTGGCATGGGGGTGCCTGCCAACAAGGGTCATGGTTGCAGCAGCTACATCCTTAATGATTAGTGAGGTCTGTCTTATGTTTGCTCTTGGGGTTATGTCCGGAATAATCTCAACAGCATTATAGACACACCCCAGCATGCCAAATTTGTAATTTCACATTAATAAACCAATTATAGTTTACTTTATTATGCCCCTAAACATTTCCTTACTTATATTTTACTAATGAATATTTTGTTACATGTTTTGAGGCTGTTTTTATACAGGAATTTAAAGTATCCTACCCTGACGTTGTTTACAATCATTTCTTTAAATATGATGTCCAAAGGAGATGAACTGTTTCATCCTAATTCATACTCCATAATGATGTCATCATACTTCATACTAATGATCCTGAGTGCCATACGTGTCATCACCTGTTTTTCACCTGTGAAATAAAGCTAACACCTATTATCATCATTCTCCTGAACACTCACCCGAACATTAGTATTAGTAACTGAACATTAACATTATTTCATGAAGAAAATACTTCAGGACTTAAGTTATAAATTAATACCCCACATACCATACATTCACTTATCATTTTATTGTATCAGCACAAAATAACTGTATTTGGATTTTACTTGTGTTTGTTATTTGTTATTTTTTCATTACTGTTATATTATTATTTTAATTTGATTAAGTTTAGTTACACGTAATATGTTTAGTTTAAAGTTAAGTATAGAATAATAAGAAGGGAAAGGTAAAAGGTTAAAGCAAGTTAAGTAATGTGAGGGGGGGGGAAAGTTGAAAAACAGGTTAGAAGGAATTATAGGATGTGGTAATCGATGAGCAAAGATTTTTGTTTTAGTTTATTCAATATTTTATTTTTATATATGTATTGCTTTTCCTTTACTTTACTCCTTTGCTTTATTTAGTTTTAGGAAAACTAAGAAGTTCATATAAAAAAAAAACGGTTAAATTTTTATATTTGTTTTAGCATATCTTTATCATTATATGATTTATGTTTATAAAAGACCATCTTACATTATATTCTAAATAAACCCATTAAGGGGGCTTTATTTTAGCCATTAAGGAGCCCTAGAAATTCCACATTGCATTAATCCTATCCAAATGCTTTTTTGTGTTTAAATCATATTTAAACAATGTAACTATGGGACATTGAACCTATGCATTTTTTTTTATGGGCAAGGGCCATATTATAATAAACACCGAATTATTGTGGAATAGGAAAACACTCCTCCTATTACATTAAATAAATTAAAAATATTTTATTCCTTATTTCATTCCCTGTCTTGATCCTTTTATTGGCATAATCTGAACACTGGTAAGTTAATAAAAAAGAAAAAGAAAGACTTTCATCTTAAATAGTACCATTGATAATTCAAAACCATAGTCCCGAACGCCTGTGTCATAAACTGGTGTGGTGGAAACAGGTATTTGAGGTGAATACTCATGTAAACAGAAAAACATCATGGATATGTAACTCGGTTGTACCAAAATGCAATACTTTAATATTTGAAGTAAAAATGGAACGAGCAGGTGAAACATAATTAAATGTATTGTCACTCATTAATTGAAATTTTTATAAATTTATTATTAAATTTAGGCAGTACCTTTTTTTTAAAGTTGTCTTTTGATTATAAAGATTAGTTAAATATATGTATTAATGAAGGGATTGTTGAAATGTGGACTTTAAAATATATTGGTTAGAGTTGTACGTTTAAAAGTTGGCGGGTAATAGTTAAACATATCCATGATTAATAATCGTGAGGATATTTCGGGTTATATTATTATACCCTCAATAGCCTCAAGGGGGGTCTGTTACCCTCAGTTTTGACCTATGTGAGATACGTTTAACAGATGGAGAAAATGAAGTGAACACGGATCTCTGATTATAACATGCAACACACAAGTAAAAGAATATGTCCCCAGCGAACATTTCTTTGAGTTCCATGTGTCAACAATAATGCCCATCATACAGGTTATGGCTCTTGAGGGGGCAGGGCCGGAAAAAAGGGGGCAGAGGTTCTAAGAGAAAAGGTGTCTTTAGACATAATAACGTCAACGGGTGTCTGAATGTGTGTTTTGACCTTGATACGAACACCAGCTAGGCCCTGTGTTCACCACGTGGCACTGCTTAGACACACAGCCCATCTTGGGGCAAATAGGTGTTCTGCTCGCCACCCAATCTCAGCACACAAGCGCTGCCACCTTGTTTCCCATGTTGTACCTGCTAACGTCATGCAATATCATTAGACACAACGTTGGCTACATGTTCAGCCGAAACATGCAAATTGTCCTTGTGATGCAATGGTGTCCACACTGCGTGTTCGACGGGTGGCCAAATTGGTGTTGGGATTGTTATGGTGCTTACACGCAACAACCAAACACTGCTTAGGGGTTTTGACACCCGATCTTTATGATGTCTAAAGACGCCCAAAGAGTGGGCAATCCCTCTATCTTGTCTTCAGCGCTGCCTATGGGCCCTTCATGGAAGAGTTGTATTTAAGAGGTGGGCATCTTTTGATGAACTGTAATTAAGAGGAGGGTACTGTACCTTTCTCCTCTGGATCCTTCTTCATGACAGCAACTAATGCTCTCTGCAATCTTCATCTAAAGTCCTTGGGTATAGCTATGACCATGGATCTCTGTAGTCCCCTGTACATATTCTGGAAACAACTACAAAGAGAACCTGAGTCGAAAGGTGAGTCACCTGCTGAGTCTCCCATGAGAAGGGACCGGATCCCAGGCAGAAGGGACTAGTCCTAGGCAAGCGTACATATGGCCCTCCACCAGCACCAGGGAGTGGTTTTGGCAGCTCTCCTCTCACTAGCCCAGGAACTGGGAGTATGTAAGACCTGAAATACTGGATCAGACGAATTATGAACCTAGCTCAGTAAACTGTCGCCAACAATGGCCACTACCAGATGCCTGAGTGAGCATGTACAAAAACGGCTTACATGGAGCAATCCACCCCCTTGCCTCCTGGATTCCCACCCAACCCAACTGCAGCTCAATAGACATTGCATCTTCTGACCTAGCCATTCATGGACTTATGCTCTGTGAACATATCCAGTCCCTTTTTGAACCTGGTAGTTATATTAATGGCACAGCAGCCTCCTCGTGGCTGCTCAAAGCACTACAGATAAGAGGGCAAACCTCCCCATGTCTTTAGATTGTAAGCTCTCGGGCAGGGGCCGTGTCTATCTTATTCTTTGTAAAGCACCAGGTACATCGCTGGCACTATATAAATGCTTATAATAATAATAATTAATAATGTGGGGAAGAAGTTCCATGTGGTCCCATGGAGCTGTTGCCACATAAGCTACCAACAGATAACAGGGTTGGCTAGTCATGTCAACAGTACTGCTCATACATCTTCTCATGTGTAATTGGGATGGGAGATTGGTGAGCAATGGAAAGTACCACTTTAAGAGGTAATCTCTTTCATCCCCAAGCATTGAAGCAGATTTTATATGATTCAAACTGCCACCTTATTGAATATGCTATTGCTGGGATATATTTATTTTGGAAGCCTACTGTATCTGGTGTGAGGAAGATTTATTCTGCACCATGCTTCATGCTCCCTTTGTTCCCTTCCATGTCATGGTCACTGATCCTGTGTTCGGTGTGAGTTTGCCTCCATGCACTGAGGTTGGGTAGTCTTAGATTATTAGTTATTACAGAGCTAAGAGCCAGGTAAAAGAGAGATGAATTGCTCCCCTTCCTACCCATGTATGGTAAGTAGGGTACATGCCTTCACCCCAGTAGCTTTGGAAGAGAGGTGGGAGGAACTCCCAGATGGATTGCCTTTTCCATATTGCCTGGGAGTAACTAGCAGGTGGACAGAGAGCCCAGGAACCAGATTTCCATAACTGGTAAGTCCAGATTCTATTATTACAGTGGTTAAATACTTGGATACTGCTTTATGCCTTGTGAAGTTGACCCTAATTCCTAGTCACCAATCATTCATTGGGTCAGAATGTGTGGGTATTTTCAAACATGATGGTACCATGGGTGGCCACGCAGTGCCGTCACGTCTGATCCTGCCCATCAGATGTTGCCCCGGGCAGGATCAGAGCTGTGGCAGATTTTAGCCCAGGCTGTTACTCGGGCCCATCATCAAGTCACAGCCCGGGCTAAGCGCTGCCGTGACCCGTGGAAGCCATCTCCAGATGGGGTCGAGTGGGCCGTCATGTGTGATAGTCCACTCTGCCTGACTCCAGTCTGTAGCCGGGGCTATCCCAGGAGCATGCAGTGGCCTCATAGGCCTCTGTAACTGCCCATTAGGGCTGTGGACAGGCCGCACTCAGCAGTGCAGGTGGTGGGGCCTGCAGACTCAAGTCCACACGTTGCCCTACCATCTCCCCATCCCGGGCTGTCGACATGTCTGTTCAGCGACCAGGCCAGATCCTGACGCCCTCACCCCAGCCAGGATCAAAGCGTGACAGCGTCATGCACCGTCACGTTTGAAAATACTCTGTGTTAGTCTGCTGACACTCTTACTCAAGGCAGTGATGTTGCTTTGTATGGCATCGTTACCATAACAGTTTCTGTTGGATTGCCTCTATCATCATAAAGAACATACTTTCAGAAACTTGTTAATATCTCTGCTTTATATTCTTTCATCCAGGAAAGTGTGAATTGGGCAAAGATAGTGTTTTTTGATTCAAAGATGCAGTATGCTCTATTGGCCTCACAGGAACTATCCATTTCTATAACCATCTCTAGGAGGAATAATGTGATGAGTAACATTCCCATCCATTTTAGAGAAGGCATCTCTGAAGGGAAAGGGGCACTTTTAGCAACTGGGTGTAGTAACTTCCCTTTTTTGGGCGGGGGGGAGGGGAAAAGGTGGGAGGATGGCATTGTCTTTGAAAGCTGTTTATATGCTTAGCTAGAGGTTGTTACAATAGCACCTTTTTCGCTGGATGATGATGTACCATCTAGTTCATAGTCTCTGCCATTCCTTCAGATTTCCCCAAAGTTTGTGTTTTTTCTGCTATGGAGAGAGTCTGTCTTGGCATGACATATTTCACTAGGGTGGTAAAATAGGTCATGCCAAGACATATTTCAGCCAGCAACTAAGCCCAAATTTATATAATTTATTTACCCCTTATGCCTATAAGAAAATTAGTGCCATACTAATTTTCCATCGAGCCCAGCATCCTGTCTTTGATAGTGTCCAATCTCGGTCGCTTGGGAGAAGTACCCGATCAGGTCACAATGGGCAATCCATTCTCTGTTGTCCACTACAAGCTCCAATAAATTCCCCAAGTTAATTATGGGGAATTTAAAAAAACAAACACTTTCTTTTATTTGTTTTAAATCTACCACTAATTAGTTTCATAGAGTGTCCCCTAGTTCTATTTGAGAGGGTAAATAAACATTTCCTATTTACTCGTTCCAAACTTCTATCATATCCCCTCTCGGTCATCTCTTTTCCAAGTCCTAACCTATCAAGACTCTCTTTGTATGGGAGCTATTTATCATTTTTGCTACCCTTCTTGAACCTTTTCTAGTTCTATCTTTTTTGAGATAAGGTGACCAGAACTGCACACAATATTCAAGGTGCAGTTGCACCATAGATTTCTCTATATATTTCCCTATGTGCATCACTTTGCACTGGTCAACATTAAATTTCATCTGCCATTTAGATGCCCTACCTCACAAGATCCTGCTGCAATTCCTCGCAGTCTACTCGGGTTTTAATTACCTTGAATAATCATGGGTAATTTCAGACATTACAAGATCACAGTCAACCACAGTGAACTATGCTCAATCCCCCAGCATGGCAAATGAGCCCTGAACGTCTGTTCAGCAGCATCCAGATGTTTACCACAGTCAATCACTGGTAGGAGCCAAGGCTAACCACGGTTCCGGAGCTCAGGATGGGAGCAGGTCCAGAACCGTGGTCAATGCAATCCCCACCAGAAAATGGCCAAAAGTAACATCTGAACGGCAACCGACAGGCGTGATCACGGACAACGATCCCACATCGTGGCGAATGCACGCAGCATTGCTGCCAGGCAACAGACAACAAACGGAACAAGGAAGGATATTTAAAGGGCACACTGCACCAGGGAAATGTGGTGGCGAGAGGGGAAGAGAGAGTGGAGAAACAGGACAGTGATGAAGCATGAGGAGCAGCAGCAGCAGCAGGACTTGGAGCAACCCGCCCCACAGGGGGATACCAAACAGAGAATGAAGGCCCCCTGCAAACGGGTAACGAGACCACAATGGGACAGCTGGGGGGTGGGGGTGCCAGGGTAGCAGAGAGCCATGGAGGGAGGGAGGGTGGAGGCTGGGGGCAGGAACGGCACACACAACCACAGCACCCAACCCCCCATGTCCACCCAATAGACCAGGAAACATGCCCAAGCCCCAAAACCCCCACAGGACACCAGCAGGGAGGAGTCGGAGGAGGCGACAGTGGCACAGGAGCCGGAGGGCCCAGCACAGAGATGGAGGTACCAGAGAGAGGGACAGTGGGGAGTCCAGGAGACCCAGAACTTCATCAGGATCTGGGGGTACCTGGAACACCAGGTGGAGCTCACAGTAAACAAGTGAAACGAACACATGTTTGACCTGATAGTGAAGGAAATGGGGGAGGCTGGATACCAGAGGTCGGCAGCACAGTGCCAGTCCAAGGCCAAGGAGCTAAAGAGGGGCTACAAGCACATAAAGGACAATAACCAGTGGTCCGGTCAGGCAGCGTGGACTGCGCCCTATTATGACACCCTAGACAGGATCCTCCACATGAAGGGATCCATCGTGGCCCCCCGGCTGGTAGGGAGTGCCGTGGCACAGAGCCGGACATGGGAGGATGTCCCACTCCCCCATGGCAGCACTGGGTGCACCCACAGACACCGCCGGACCCGCACCCCAAGAGGAACGGCCCAGGACCTTGGGAACCAGTAGGCCCCCGTCACAGTCAGGCACAGGGAGCCCACTACCACACTTGGGGTCAGACTCCGACGATGACACACTGGTCACCCAGAGCCAATAGATGTGAGGGGAGCACTCCGAGCAGAGCCCAATCGTGCAGCCAGCCACAGAGGGCTCGAAGACAGACACAGGAGGTAGGCACAGGGCATGAAAGGCACAGGGGCCTGCACGGACCCTATGAGGGAGAGGGGGGGGCACAACAGGCAGGGAACTATACCAACCACCCCTCCCTTTCTTACCACAGGAGCGACCGAGGGAGAGGAGGAGCCAACGGAGGGGGAACGGGCACCGGGAGTAGTGGAAGAGGTGGCGGAAGGTAAGTGGAAGGAATGGGGCCCACTGGAGGCCGGAAGGAGGACAGGGGGGTGGGCAGGACAGGGGGGTAGGGAGAAGGGAACCCCAATGCCACACCCCCATGGCCGGTCCCACGCAGGACCAATACCACTGTCGTGGGAGGCTGAGGGAGAGCAGCACCACCAGCAGCGGGTGGAGCACATTGAGCGGGCGGGTGTGTGTGTGGACCAACAGGCTGGCAGAGGGTGACGGCCCAAGGGGGAGCAGATCGACCCGCACACACGGCTCCCTGGGGACCCCGGGATCGGTGGTCAGAGCTGGCGTGCGGGGTGCTGAGGGTGACCATGAGGGAACAGAGGAGGGGCAGCGGGTCGCAGGTGCGTGGAGGGAGGTGAGGGGACCCAACCACCAAAGGGGGAGGGATGGGCAGGCATCCCAGGCCCCATCCCAGCACCATTCCCGGGGGGGGCACACATGCAGCTACCAGCTGTCTGATCGAGCTAACTGAACCCGTATCCCACAGAACTGCTGCCCCGGCAGCTGGCCCGGCCCTGAGAGGGACCAGTGCGGGCAGCCCAGAGGATGTGGGAGCACAGGGCATGTGTATGCCACCGGCGGGAGGACCTGGCAGAGGAGATAATGAGGACCAGCGCAGAGCAGGGGGAGGCGATGATCGCCTCCATTGACAGGATGGAGGCAGCCACCGGCAGAGCCATGGAGCAGGTGGAGGGACGGGACAGGCACCTCCTAGGCGAGATGCGGAAGGAGAGGCAGCTGCAGAAATGGGCCCATGCACAGCAAAAAAAATTATTTATTTTATTTTTTATTTATTTTATTTTTACCCCGCCCCTCCTGAACACAGCTCGGGGCGGCTTCCAACAATACAATCAATAAAAGCAATTTAAAACATATAAAATACATTCTCAAATATTAAAACAAATATTAAACAGGGTCAGGGATACAACAATAAATTAAACACAAACATTAGGGCAGGGGGGATAAAAGATCCCCTACTCCCTCCCCAAAGGCCTGGGCGAACAGCCAGGTTTTGCACTGTTGTCGAAAAACCAAAAGGCTTGGGGCCAGGCGAGCTTTCTTCAGTAGGGAGTTCCAAAGATGCGGCCTGGCCACTGAGAATGCCCTCTCTATTGTGGCCCCCCACTTAAAAAGGGGGAACTCCAAGAAGGCACCTCCCGGTAGATGGAGGCAATACAGCGGTTGACGGACACCATTGACGGCCGGGCTGATGAGCACTCCTGTAAGCTGGACCGGTCCCCTAGAGTTCAGCACCTCACTGCTGCTACATGTGGGCATGATGAGTGTCTACATTATGGCAGCAGCATCCCCAGGTGCCATACCAGCTGCAGTCCCACACCCACCTGCCATCCCACTGCCAGTGCCCATCCCTCAGCAGCAGTCCCCACAACAGAGGGCCCACGCATCCGCCTCCCCATCCCACCGGGGCTGAGATGGCAACAGCCACCCCGCCAGCTGCAGCAGCAGCAGGCAAACACGGGCCGGACCAGCCCCCAGCAGTGGCCACAGAGGAGAGCCAGGAGCCCGCGCAGAGCCAGGAACCACTGGAGGGGGACACCAGTGCAGGCGAGGGTGGCTTGCAGACCATGGAGCAGCCTGCACGGCGATGGAGAGTTGCCCCAGGATGCAGGAGGGGCCGGGCGGCAGGGGTAAGGGGAGGGGGAATTAGGACACGCGGATCACTGTAAATACAATAAAGACATCTTTATTCACTGTAACCATCATGTCCGTCATTCATTGATACACACGCCGGGGACCCCAACCTCAGTGGTTGCGGCTTGGGCACTCCCAGGCACGGGCATTGATGGCAGGGGTCCTGCCCCACGAACCCCGTGAGTCTCAGGCAGGCCTGGGGCAACCGTGTTATGTGCCTCGTAAGTGCTGCTCTGATCTGCTTAGCATAACGGTACTCCCTGGGGTTCGCTACGTTCATGTATAGCGGAATGGGGCCAGCTTGCTGCTTTGGCCTGGGATACCCAAGGGCCACTCCATCAGTCTCACAGATGTTGTGCAACATGCAACAGGCACCGATTACCAGGGTGGAGGTCTCCACCGAGTAGTCCAGGTGCCTGGCCAGGCACCTCCATCTCTGCTTGAGGGCACCGAAGGCCCTCTCGACCACGGTCCTCACGGTGCACAGCCGGGTGTTGTACAGGGTCTCCATCTGGTTCTGGGCCACCGAATGGGCCTTCATGAGCCAGCGGAACAGCAGATAGGCCGGGTCCCTGATGTTGCTGGGGGGCATCAACACCACCTCGATCCAGGTCATCCGCATGTTGGCAAAGTCCCCCCTGTACATCCATGCGAAGAGGGGGGAGAACCCGCTTAGTGGTTCCGCAGCTAGTCCACGTTGCTGGACCTACAGGGAGACCATGGCTCTAGCTGACCTGTGGCATTCCCCTGGCGTTCAATTGTTCCTGGGCTCCCCTGCTACCCTCCCAGATGCCTATCAGTGTCTGAGCTCAGGTCGCCACCGCTTTGTATATGTGGCTACCGCTTGCGAGTGCCGGCTCCATGCTGAGGAAGTGGGCCTCCGTCCCTTTCTGGATGGGCGCATTCCGGAGTTGAGGGGGTTGCTGGTGTCCTGGTCTGCTGCTGAGACGGTGTCAGCTCTCTCTGTCTACGCCTTGTCTGGCTTCCAGAATTGTCTGGTGGAGGATGGCCCTGCCCTGGTTGTGTCCTACTTCTGCTGCATCCTAGGGGCCCACGGCTACTAGTGTTCCCATGGGGCATCGTATTACCCCCTGTTGGAGCTCGGACAGCTGTCGTGGCCCCCTGCTGCTGACTATGCCTTGCCTGATCCCACCAGACCCGAGCTGCTAGCACTGTCTGAGGTGTGGTCCCGTGCTGATGTTCAGGTGGGGCTCACCGGTCCCAATCCTTTTGAGGCCTACTATCTTGTTGCCCACCACATGGCACGGATGGGCTATCGCCGGGGCATGTTACAGTGGCCCCGCTATGTTCATCTGTTGGGCCACCCCATCCTACCCCCTTTGTGACCCGGTGCAGGTGGCTGTAGGTCCCCCCCCTGGATCATCTGTGTCCCGACTATCACCTCTGCCGGGTGCTCCCTGGACCTTCCGTTCTGTGACCGCTGCATTGTTCCCATTGTGAACCGGCTGCTCTCCTGGCTCCATCTGCTGCCCCCGTTTCGCTCAGCTGTGCCAAGTCACCTGCACCCCGGGGCTGTCTATGTGGCACTTCTATACCATTTGTACCCTTGGGGTTCATTTTTGTGACCCGCCTCCCGGTCAGCTGTTAGCTGCTATCCGACACCTGTACTGGGGATCCCCATGGCCTTTGCACCCCTTGTTCAGCCAGCTTCCTGCCAGTGTCCATGCTCAGCCCCTACCCCTGTGATGCCTCCATGACTGTTTGTGACTGGGGTTCCCTTGCTCGCACCACCCGGCATCCCTGTGTTGGGGGGGGGCAACATCAGCTGCCTGCGGCTTGGGGCTCGCTTTCCTCACTGGCTGTACCGTACCATCTGGGACTGGTTGTCCTGCTGTTGGGACCTGCCTCTGCCCTCCCCAGTTTTCCTTGGATTGGTAGCTCGTTCCGTGACACTGCTCTATCACTGTGTGGACCCCTCTTTGTGCAGTGGTCTGTGTTGCTGTTGGGTGCCTCGTGGTGCCTGTGCTGTCCCTGGGGTCTTGGGTGCCTGCTCCTGTGTCCAGCCCCCTCCTGTTTTGTTGCCTGTTGTTGGCCTTGCCCCCCCACCCCATGTCCTTGCTGCTGTCTGTTGGGCTGCCCGGTGTGGTGTTCCCCATCCGCCCTTGTGTGCCTCCCCCTTGCTCCCTTTCCCATTCGGCTGTGCGTGTGCGCGCCAGCATGTGTGGGGTTTGTGTTCAGCTCTGTCCGTGGCTTCCTTCTCTCTGTTGTGTGTGTGCGGCTTGGCTGTTCGCATCCCTCCTCCCTTCCCATTTTCCTCACATGGGCGGTGCCTAGGGCCACTTTTGGCTTCCTTTGCCCTTGGTTGGCCATGTCTGTGTCCCGTTCCGCCCTGGTGGCTTCTTGCCACAGTCCGGGATCGGTGTCATGTCAGTTGCGCTATCCTGGATCGTGGCCTGGCTGTCTGTTTTCCTTGCTGTGGTCCCGCTCCCGTCATGTCTGTTTGGGGCCTGTTGGAACCACGGGTTGGGATTGGGCAGCTAGCCACGGTTGGGAATCCACTGTGGCGACCCGGGAGCACATCACGTCTGAAATAACCCCACGTCATCTACAAATTTGATCACCTTTTTACTCCCTTTTCCAGATCATTTATGAATATATTCAGCATCAGTTTCAGTACAGATCTCTAGGGCATTCCGCTATTTACTTCTCTCCATTGCAAAAACTGACCATTTAGGACACTGCCTCTTACCCCACAACTATTTAATTTCCTCAAGAGTCTCTTGGGAGGGATCTTCTCAAACAAGATAAGTACCTGAACAGTCAGGGAGGTAACACCTCTTTTCCCATGTCCTCTTCCATGTCCCCAAAAGAATTATGTGGTGCTTGGCCGTGTGAGATGTATAAGGGGTGTGGAATAGTAGCCTAATGAAGTTGCAGCTTTGTTTAAAGTCACACTCGTATCCTACAGTAGCCCCTATCATAATAGTACTCTGAATCACGAGTCCGCTAAGTCATGCTTAACAGATGAAACAAGAGAACTGTCTTGTTCTATCAAGGACATTAAGTTGAAACCGGTTCAGAAGATGATAAGGGATCTCCGAAGCAAGTTTTATGAGGCAAGGTTGAAGGAACTGGGTATGTTTAGTTTAGTAACGTGGAAATTAAGGGTAGACAGGATAGCAGTATTTTAAAATCTAAAGGTCTCCCTCGAAGAATATGGCAAAGAACTGTTCTGTACTGCTACAGAGGACAGGACTACAAATAATGGTCTCACGTTACAGGAAGGGAGATTTTGATCCAATATCAGGAAAGATTTTCTAACAGTAAAAGATGTTCGGCTCTCCGTCACTCAAAGTTGGGTTTTTTTGCCTTTAAAAATGTCTGGACAGCCATCTGTTGGATGCTAGTTGTTGACATCCTGCATTTATGCAGGGGATTGAACTAGATGATCCTTGAGGTCCCTTCCAAGTGACATTCTATGCTGCTTACAGATGAAGTATTTTAAACATCAGACTATACAGGATTTTCTCTCTCTCAGATTTTAAAATGTATTTCTGCAGACTTCTTGGCAGTAGGCTGCAAGTGGATCCTGACTGAAAAATAAACAGGTAAGAAATAACTGACAGTTTTCAGAAGTGTAAAAGCACATTTTGAATCTCATGCTCTTAAATAATTCCTGGACTATTCCTGTGAAGTGTTGACTTCAATTGAAGTTGAAGGCACTCAATATCTTGGCATGTTAGGCTCTATTTTTGTTCTCAATGTAGAAGTTTATAATTTTGCTTGACAGACCTGGGGTTTCATGAAGGCAAGAAAATAGCACATACTGTACGCATTTATGATTTACTGTAGCTGGAAAACAAGGCAGAGGGTGATATTATATTGTGCTACAATTCTTGCTTGCATTAGAGCTATGTAATAAAAATGAGCAGCAGTCTGCTCTGCAGTAAAGACTGTATACACCATCTATGATCCCAAATATAAAATGGTCAAAGCAAAGGTTATCATGATAAAATAGTATATAAAGACCTTTTAACTCAGTATTTTTCCTCTGTTCAGGCTGTGAGCCACAAATTACTTTCTCTCCAGATGTCCTATTGAGGCTCCATGGGGTTGCATGGGATTACTCTCAGTAATATGTTTGTGGCCTTAGAGCAGGGGTAGAGAATCTTTTCCCTTCCACTGGCCACTTTGAAAATCATCTCAAGCTCTTGAGGGCTGCATAGAAGTTGGGAACAGGGGTCACTCAAGAACAGGAGAGTCCAGATATGGATCTGTGCCACGGATCTGTCCCCTGTGCATGGGTGCATGCCGTCCTTGCTGTTCCCTTACCCTGCATTCAGTTTTTCAGTGCTTGGGGGTAGGAATCAGATCTAGCAGCCAGATCCAGGAACTGGAAAGGGGCTGAATAAAAACTTGCCGAGGGCCGCATGTGGTCCCTGGCCCAGAGGTTCCCACCCCTGCCTTAGACAATAAACATTATTTGTAGTTAACATCCATTACTGCAAGTATCTGTAACACAACATACTTGTGTATGTATTGTGGTGTGGGAAGTGCTGTAATAGTTAAGATTAATGCTAGATTTTCAAGTGGAGGATAAAAAGATTGCTTAACTTTTGAACGCTAACTGGATTAACCAAAACATACATTTCAACTTCTTGAGAGGAACTCTAATTTTCTGTGTAACTTGCCTCACCATTTAATTTTTTATTTTTTTTTAAAAATGAACTTAGACTATCAGGAATCTATAAAATATTTACCAAGTTGTCCTACTAAAAGAAACTCCACACCTTGCAAAGGGCTTTTTACGTCGGTCCCAGGAGAGGTTGGGAAGGACAGGATAAATACCCTTAAATCCAGCCAAAAGCCGTTGGAGGCTTAAGCTGAGATGGTTGAGCCCTTGGTGCCAAGTCCCGGGTAAGAGCAAGGTTAGCAAACATGGCACATAGTGTACAAATCGTCAAGTTACGAAGCCTGGTCTTATAGGGATTTAAGTTTTATGGTTGTTTGACTTGTCACATAAAATAACATGTTTGTATAATTCCCTTAACTTTAGAATAGCCCCAGAAAAATAATGAAATGCAAATTATTTTATTGCAGAAAACCTATTGTTACAAAATTTGAGTTTGTTGCTTACTAAATTTACCTGCTGAACCAGTGCATACGCCTTATTTCCAGTCTAGGGGTGGGACATCAGGGCAAATACCGGGTACCGGTTTTACCGGGTACCAGATTTTAAAAAAACAGCTTACCAGATTAATACCGGTTTACCGGTACCGGATCTTTTACATTGATTTCAATGGGGACAGTTCCCCATTGAAATCAATGGAAAAAAACAAAAACCTCCCCCCCTCCCAGACTGTGCGGGTGGAAGGAGGGACACCGTACTGATCCCTGGGGTAGGGGTGGTTTAACACCCCCCCACCCCAGGGATCACCCTACCTCCCCACCCAGGGATTGCCTAATGCCTCCTACCTTGAGCTCCGGGCGGCGGCGGTCCGGAGGTTTCAGCGCTGGCTGTGGCTGCCAGCTTCAGCACACTACTAGGCCTTCCGGGGAACTTCCGGAAGTTCCCTGGAAGGCCTAGTAGCGTGCTGAAGCCGGCAGCCACAGCCAGCGCTGAAGTCGTCGGACCGCCGCCGCTGCCCAGAGCTCAAGATAGGCGATCCCTGGGTGGGGAGGTAGGGTGATCCCTGGGGTGGGGGGTGTTAAACCACCCCCCACCCCAGGAATCAGTACAGTACCATTACTTACCTGCTGCTGGTGCTGGCTCTGGGTCGCCGACAGCGGCCTAGAGCCCGCACTAGGGGACTTAGGGGAATTTTTTTAAAAAAATAATCCAGGCTGGGCAGGGTGGG
>QEPC01015474.1:2419157-2441807 GCA_003113815.1 Sphenodon punctatus | reverse complement strand
ATTAATTATCTAAAGGGGGTGCCTCCCCCCCTGGCAACTGGGGAGGCTGGGGAGGGGAAGCCCCGAGGGTTTGTTCATTCCCCTTCCCCCGTGGAATCTCCTGCCCCACGTCCCCGCAGCGCAGGTTAGAAATTCTGCGCTGGGGTAAGCGGGGCAGGAGATTCCGCGGGGGGAGGGGAATTCCGCGGGAAATCTGCGAATCGCAGACCCGCGTTTGGCTCGGGGCCCTGGCCATAGTTACACTATCTCTTTTTAAAAAAATTAAGTGACAGTTTAAGTAAAAATAGCTGTGCAAATCCTTTGCAAAATAGCAGACATTATTACATGTGTGTAAGAAATCATGTACTGAGTGGGCTATTACAGTTGTGTTTAATAGTAAATTTCCAAGAGCAGCAGGTTGAGTGCCACAGTTCCAGGACACGCTGGTATTTTCCTTCATACAGCAACAGCTGCTTAGCACATTAATGGACACCAGACCCTTCCCAACTGCACATGCTGAGACATATTACACATTACATGTCTCAAATGTGTGTACACAACTGAGGCATATCATTCTGTGTACCAGACCATCCCTGGGGGATAACCATACTCTAGTCAAGTAGTCTGAAGCATAAGCGCCATTAAATAGGTGCACACTGTTGCCATCCATCCCTGGGGCAGGACCAGAACGCTATCCAGGAAGACATGCAGGAGGAAAAACCCCAGGTAAGTCTACCCAATTTTCCTTTCTCCCCATGTCTCCCTGGACAGCGTTCCTATCTTGAGGTGTAACGGAGCAGTGCCCAGCCCCGGGGCAGGCCAAAACATAATACAATTACTTGGGCTTCCCTCCATCAGAGCCTAGCGAACTGTAAAACTCATCGTCCAAAGGCAGACTCCTCAGCAGCCAAAATGTGGATATTGTAGTGCCGTGGGAAGGAATTAAGGGATCTTCCTGCCTCCTTATAGGCCTGGGTGATACAGGACCTGACCCACCCTGAAATCCACTGTTCTGGAAGCCTTGGTACCTTCACTGGAGGGCCTGAAGTTTATGAACAGAGCCTGAGAAGCACTAAACTCGGCGGTCCAGGCCAGATAAACCCTGATAGCCCTAGGGGCATTTAAGGCATGACGGTCATGCGCATCGGGCTGACTTAGATCAGGGCCTAATGATGGAAGAGACAAGACCCAACTTCTATAGAACACAGAGTTTACTTTTGATATGAAAGTTGGGTTTAGGCAGAGCACCACCCTGTCCTTGTAGAAGGAAAAAAGTCAGGGTAAGCGGGCAAAGCGCCAAGTTCCGAGATCCTCCTGGCTGAAGCAATAGCCACGAGGAATGCTACCGTCATAGAGAAAAACTGCATTGGGACGTCTAGCAATGGCTCGAAGGGAGGCCAAGAGAGAATGCAGAGCACCAGATTAAGGTCCCAATCTGGGAAGCAGTGCACTATTGAAGGGGCAGCAATTTTGGTAGCCTTCATGAAATGCTTAATGCGTGTATGGGCCACCAGATTGGGTCTATCTGAGGAGGCAAAGATGGCTGAGAGTGCTGCTGCCTGGCTAGCAAGCATGCTATAGCGCCGGCCAAAGTTGAGCTCAGCCTGGAGGAATGTCAGGACCTGAGCAACTGAAGCCTGCTTAAGGTCCAACCCCAAATCGGAGCCCCAGAGGGTAAATCTCCTCCAAGTGGCTGCATAGGTTCTCAATGTAGCCAGCTTCCTGGAGGACAGGAGGGTCTTGGTGACACTAGAGGGGTAGTCTAGCATTCAATTTCCAGACAGTGAGCTGTAGCAGGCCATGGAGCCCTGGGTGAAGAGATCCTTCCAAACCAGGAGGGGGAGAGGGGGCCCCTCCTGCAAGCCAACTGGATCTGAGAACTATGCCTGGCGGGGCACTAGCACAATCTTTCTATCCTGACCTCCTTCAACATCTAGGGGAGGAGAGGAAATGGAGGAAAGGCATACAAACAGCCCTGTGACCAGGGGAGTGACAGAACGTCTATACCTGCCACCAATGGGTCTAGAGTCTTGGAAAAAAACCTGCACAGTTTGTGGTTGGCCCTGCTCACAAACAAGTCCATGAAACTACCCCTTTGGGCTAGAATCATGCAGAATGCTTCTGGATGTAGGGACCATTCCCCAGGATCCATGACCCTGCAGTTCAACCAGTCTGCTTGCATGTTCAACTCCCCAACAGTCCTGATGGATGCCAGATGTGTCTCTGCCCAGTCCATTAAGTGTCCCACCTCCTTCTGGAGGAAGGGTGAACTTGACCCCCCTGCTTGTTCACATACGAGACTGCTGTCACGTTGTCTGAGGGCACCATAATGTGCTGTTCTCCCACCCGAGTGCTCATTGCCAAAAGAGTGAAGTGTATTGTCCTCAGCTCCAACAGACTGATGTTCAGGAACCATTGCACCTGAGGCCAGGACCCTTGGACATTCTGGGGTCCTGGGGAGGTCCCCTAGCTATGCAGGGATGCATCCACGGTCACAATCACTATCCTGTCTGGAAGCAGTTTGGATCCAACCACCAACGCAGGGCTACCCTGAGGAAGGTCAGCTGGGCTATCGATCTGTTGCTTTTGTGCAAAATGGAATGCTGAAAAGGCCTCAGGAATGATTGCGGGGGCGCAGATGCTTCCTGGCCCACTGAATCTGGTCCATACATGATACCATAGAGCCAAGGAGAGCTGGCTGGGTTATCATAGGGGACCTTTTGAACTTTGTCAAAGCTTGGATCTGGCAGCAAAGCTTCCTCTGCTTGTCCACTGATACAAAGATCTTCTGGGCAGTTGTATCAATGAGTACTTTCAGGTGCTCAGGGCATTGAGATGGCTGGAGAGGACTCTTCACTCAGTTTAGCAGGAAGTTGTGATGTTTAGTGACGTGATGTTCTCTTGGACTGTCAGCTGGGCTTAGGCCAATGAAGGAGCTCGTATCAGTAGATTGTCAAGATAACAGTAGATATGAATTCCTGTTTGCCTGAGATCCACAATCACAGCCACCAGTATCTTGGTGAAAGTCCGGGGAGCGGTAGAGAGAACAAAGGGAAAAACACAAAACTTCCAGTGTCTGCCTGCAAAACAGAAGCAGAGGAATTGCCAATGACATGGTCTGATAGGAATGTTGTGATACACTTCCTTCAGATCGATGGATGCCAGGTTGTCCCTGGGTAGGATGGCCACTGTGATAGACTTCGAGGTCTCCATCTTGAATTTTTGGACTCTCATGAAACAGTTCAAATGCTTGAGGTCAAGGACCGCCCTCGCCTTGCTGTTCTTTTTTGGTACCAGGAACTGGAACGAGTAAAGTCCTTGGCTGTGTTCCCCTTGTACTGGGTCTATCGCTCAAGACGCATGGAGACTGTCTATCGTGGACTGCATCAAGAAGTCCCCACTGAATCCTTTGGGAGAAAGGGAAATAATAAACCAGGACCATGGGTGCAGTGCAGCACCAAGGAGTTGCTGTGATGCATAGTCTCTAGGATCAATACCAGTGAAGGACCCAAACTGTGCAAGAGCAAGCATCAAGAGGCATCTGCAAACTGGTCTATGAGGTGTAGTGGCATTCTACAGGTAGTCACCTGCGGAAATCCCCATATTTCTACCTCCTGGATGAAGGGTTTGAATGGTGTTGGGGATAGGTGTGAATGTGCCAATAGGGTCTTTTTCTTCACCACCACATCTGCTAGAAACTTGTCCATCGACTCCCCAACTTGGTGCAAGTATAGTTGATTGCTACTAGGAATGATTTGGAGTTATGGTTCCCCTTCCATGAATGTAACCACAGGCAGTGCCTAGCCACCACATTTGAGGCCCTGGCTCTGGCATCGAATGTCATGGAATCCAAGGAATCCAGTAAATCACATCAGCCATGAATGATGCTACTGGAGAGAGCTTTTTTCGGAGGAATGCTCTTTCTTTCAGAGACAGTTCAGGCTGCTCTAGCTGTCATCAAGACAAGCCAGCATTGCCCAGTTTAAGTAGGTGCATACTGTAGAGGATCTAAGGGCATTGAAGGTGAAATCAAAGTTCTTGCGTAGTGGAGACTCAATTTCCTAATCAGTCTGGTCTTTTGAAAATAGATCCCCTTTGGAATGGAAAATCTAGCCAGGGATGCAGCATCGGCGTCTACCTTTGGGACGTTGAAGATCGCGTCCTTGTCCTTCTGGAATGAACAGAGCTTGGGCTGCAGGAGTCAGTTTGGCCAACCATGTCGGTGTAGCCCATTCCGCTCTCGCAATCTTTTCAAAAGGAGGGTGAAGGGGAAAAGCTCCTGCTCGCTTGGGCTCCGCTGGCATATAATGATGTAGCTAGTTATCTGTTGTATCTGGCTGCTGCATCTCAAGGGGGATGTTGAGCTTGAGTCTCGCCATCGCCTTGGCCAAGAAGCGGTTAAACATGTGGCTGGGAAAAATGTGGGTTGAGGGACGTCCCCTTGCCTAACCTCCGAGGACTCAGAGTTCGATACCTCCCCATCCTCTGCAGAGAATACTCCTCGGGATGAAACAGACACTCAGCATCATCATTGCTACCATAATCCTTCTCATTGCACTTGCTTAAGCCAGATAGTGGTGAGGGATCCCTGGGCAATTTGCAAGTGGAGTTTCTTTATCGGGGAGGGGGAGGCTGAGTGTGTGGTTGAGGTTCCTTGCCCTTCCCCACCTTCCATGAGGCTCCTTTAAAAAAGGGCTCCTCCAGTAGGTGGTCTTGTGATGGCTGGCTCTTTTTCTGGTCGTCCTGCTAATCTTTTGCTAGGAGTAGTTCCATCAACCCCTGAAGCTGACTAAGCATGCTAGCTATCAGACCTATGACCTGCTGCATAGCTAGTGTCTGAGTCCATCTCTGCGTTCTCTGACTTGCTCTTTTTTGCAGTTCAATGTGTCCTGGGCTAGACTTTGCTTGTGGTGCTATCTCTTTGCTTGTCTATCTTGGGTGCAGCCTTTTGTGGCTCTGTTGTCTCCCCCTGTAGTGGGGACCCCAGCGGTGTTGCCTCAGAAGGGGCTCTGGCATCCTGTCCATCTGCTTCTCCTGTGCTCATGTTAACCAGAGAGAAGTGTACTGCATACGAACAGTCAGCAGAGGGCAATGGCAGTGCAGTTGATATGCTGTGTTGCTCCAAAACTGGTCAGCTGGGGGCACTTGGTAGTCCACACACCTGGGTGATCTGGATTGAGGGAAGACCAGAGACTATGTGTTGGTGACTTCCTGGACTGGGTGGCCAATATAGATGCAACGGGGTGGGGGAATGCCCTGCTCACAGATCAAGCTAGATATGCTTCCTGCTGTACTGCCAGACCCCCCACAGCACCTCTCCAGTTCCAGGGTTGGGGGAAACAAACTGTCTGATGCCCTTACTGAATGGGGGTGGAGAAAAGCCCTGTGGGTGGGTGGGTGGGTGCCCAGCAGTACCGCCTTGTGCTGACCCCCGTTGCTCCCGGCGCTGAGGGGCGTGGGACGCAGCAAACCTGCCCCTACCCATACTGAATGGGGTTGGGGAAAGGTTCTGTGAGGATCAGCAGGCACCCAGCAGCACCATCTCACCCAAGCCTCAATCACTCCCGGGAGGGAAAAGGCTCAAAGCCCTTTGAGTCGCAGCACCATTCCTGCCAGGAGAGGTTGGACCCACAGGACCCTGGTGGAAAACCCCTCAGGGCCAGCTGTGCAAAAAGAACAGGAAGCAGCTGAGACAGGACTTGCTGCGGGCACCAGGCAGCACCACCACTTACCTCCCATTGCCCTCTCCCTAGTAAAGGTGTGGGGCTGGAGGATTGTTCTGAGTGGAGGTGTGGGGGTAGGCCAGTGGGTGTGCCGTAGCCCCTCCTAAGGCCCCCCTGGCAACTGGACAGTGGGAATAGTCCCTCTGGACAGGGGTACAGCAGCACTGCCCTGGGTTCCTTCTCTTGCAGCATCCAGCCATGACCAAGGATCGCTCTGAAGACATGGAGGTAGGCCCACAGCAGCACTGCCACCGCCAGATTGTGCCCTGATGGCAGGCCCGAACCACAAAGGGAATTCCCCTCTACATGGCATGCAACCATAAAACTCCATTGGCCCCGGGAAAAGGCTAGGTAGGGGTCAGGGGGTATCACTGTGGGCCCAAGGTCCCTGTGGAGGAGACCCAGGGCTACGGGCAAGGCTCTCTTCCCCGTGGGAGAGCACGGTCCAGGGCAGAAGTGGAAGTTCTGGACCAAATACAAATGTCAGCCACCGCACAACCATGGCGACCAAGATTCCTGGTTGCAGCTGGCTCAGCACCTAGATAATGAGGCTGCCTTCTAGCAGCCGTCCCTGTCCCGACCAAGGGTACTCACTCTGTAGAAGAATGAAGACTCTACACTGATACAATGGATTACTCCCTGCCTTATCCTGCAGAGGCAGAGAAAGAACTGGCTAATGCCCGGAAGTGACCAGAACCTTATAGTTGGAGTCAGCCGTAAAAGTTACTCTGCCTCCTGCTATTCAGGATCAGGGAACATCCAAGACAGGAATGCTGTCCAGAGAAACACCAGGAGAATGCTACTTCACCCATTTTCATGAAGTAGCCAATTACCCCATATATTGCCAGTCATTACACTGAATTCCTTACTCTCCCCATCTTCTTTCACATGTGAGCAACACATCCTTGACTTGGGAGAGAAAGGTGGGCTGTGCTCAGCTACCCAAATTAGTAGAAGTGGTAATGATCTAGACATAAGAACATTAAAGAGTGCTATACGAGGTTGGGCTAGTGGTCCCTCAAGCCCAGCATCGTTTCCTACAGGGGCCAGCTCTAGTAGCTCAAGAGAAGTACATGTACAGGTCATGGACGTGTGACCCAGTCATCTGCTAACCACTCTCAACTACCAGTAGCCAGGGGTTTAAGCCCCAGCTAGTAGGCATTTATGGCTCTATCCTCTAAGAATTTCATCTAATATCTGTTTGAAACTAGCTTATGCTGCAGCGTCCACCGGCAAGGAGTTCCACAACCATATTATCTGCTGCATGAAAAATTACTTCCTTTTTGTTTGTTTTAAATCTGTTGCCATTTAACTTCGGAATCTCCCCTTGTTCTCATACTGTGAGCAAACAACAGTTCCCTACATTCTCCATACCACTCATGATTATATAAAATTCTATCATATCCCCCCTCAATTGCCTCTTCTCCAGGCTAAGCAGCCCTGATCTGTTGAGCCTCTCCTCATTATTATTATTAATTAATTAATTAATTATTATTAGCAAGCATTTATATAGCACAAGCAATGTACCTGGTGCTTTACAAAGTAATTGAATAGACACAGTCCCTGCCCAAGGGCTTACAATATGAGACGGGGGGNTGCACGTGCTTGGCTTGGTTACATCGAGAATGATGGCTGATTGGTCCATGTGGTGAGGATATGAGTACACAGACCTCAGGTAACAGATTGTACTGGATGGAGGCTATTAGCAGGAGTTCGGTGAGGGGAGCGAGAAGTCAGGGAGGGCAGAGCGGAAGAGGTGGGTCTTGAAGAGGGATTTGAAGGTACAAACGGATGGGGTGAGGTAGATGTGGGCAGGGAGGGAGTTCCAGGCATGGGAGGCAGCTAGGGAGAAGGAACAAAGGTGGTTAGGGGAGCAGGGGAGGCATGGGAGGGTAAGAGAGCAGAGAGAGGAGGAGCGGAGTTCACGTACTGGAGTACGGAGGGAAATTAGTGCAGAGAATTTGGAATTCATATGGAATTTGATTAATCCCTTCTATCATCTGTGTTGCCCTTCTCTAAACTATGGCTGAAATGAGCAGGTTTGCTGCTTGTAATTGCAACCAGGGGAACCGAGATCTCAGTCTTAGTGCAATTTCTCAGCAAGCAGTTAAAAAAAAAAAAAAAAAATCATCGCTGGAGTGGGGGGAGCACTTGTACGTTTCAAAGGTTGGCTCTGAGCATCCCACACACACTGCCAAACAGCTGCTTGGTGGTGTGGGTGGGGAAGTGGGCCATTGAAAGCCATCCAACAGGTTGCTCAAAGGCACTTCTCCCCCCTCCCAGTGCCTCTCATCTGAGAAAAGCTAGTGCTGGTGCGTGTGCGAGCACCTTCAAACTCCCTGCCCTCGGCACCTGTGCTCCCTGGGCTGACTCACATCACTGCTAGACAAGGGCTTCTACTATCCTGGTCTCTGCTGACTGCTCTCTGCTCCTCCCTCTACCTGCAAGCTGCACAGTGGAGCAGGGTAGCTTCCCCGTTTGGCTTTTTCTGTGTGGGGAAGACCTCTTTGCACTTGCATGGAACCCCCTAATGGGTTCCCATTCCCAGGGGGACTGATATCAGAGGTGCACAAGGGTCTTGTGCAAACCTCTATCATCATCAATCATCATAAGTTTATTGATTTGACCAAAGGCCATATCAATATATAACTCACAAAAAATGACAAATAATAACCCCAAACACCACAATAATCATTCCACAAATGCTAAACTCTTACATACGACCACATGACCAGCTAGAGATATTTATATATACCAAATTTATTGAAAATAAAAGCTGGCTAAACTTAACGCAGTAAACAAACTTAAAATAACTTAACAGTCCTTCCTATGGGCACAGTTAATTTTCCTCAACGAATTTCCTTCTTTCAATTTCCAGCCTACGTGCAAAAATTGCAACTTTCCCAGTGATATATTTGTTGGAGTTTGCCAACAGATAAAAAATACAGATTAAAGGGTCCCAATGATTCTTTCCCCTAAACTAGGTCCCAAAAGTATCTTCCTGCAATTTACTGAATAGAAGACAGAATAAGAGGTAATGCGGAAGGTCTTCTACCAAAAGTTTGACCACAGAGGCAGAACCGCAAGTCTGCTGGAATACCCTGGAAGCATCCTTCCATCACTTTTGTCAGCATCATATGAAATCTTAAAGCTGTAAAAGCTCTTCTTGTTCTAAAATTGGCTATATCCGAGAGGTATGATTCATACTCAACTCCCATCTTAAATAAAAGGGTACCAGGGAGCTACTTTTGGTTATTTAAAGCCTCCCGCTCTGCCTGCAAGGACCTCTGATATCAGTCCCCCTGGGAATAGGGACCCATTAGAGGGTTGCACACAGGTGGAAGAAGCCTCCCTGCTTGCTTCCTCTTTCAGAAAAAGCCAAGCGGAGAAGTTCCCAATTGCTCAGATTGCAGGCAAGGGGAGAGAGCATCCAGTACTGACTGGGAGAGTAGGAGCCCTAGCCTGGTGGTGAGGTGAGTCAGCCTGTGGAGCACAGGTGCCATGATTAGCGCCTGCAAACTCTTCCCCTCCCGCCACCCCATGTGAGCTTTGAAACTAACAAGAGTCAGCTGAGAGTGCTGGGGAGGGCTCCCTTCCCCAGCATTCACAGCTCGTGTTTGCCAGCTTCGTGAGGTTTTTAAAAAAACTTTTTGTTTGTTTGTTTGCCAAGAACGTGGTGAGCACATCCTGGTGTTCAGTTCATCCCAAAACAGAATGAGCATGGGGATTTTGACGAGATTACTCGATTTACCAAGATCTTGCGTCAGCCTTAGTCTAAACCTTTTCCAGTTCTATTGTATCTTTCTTGAGATGGGGCAACCAGAACTGCACACAATGCTTAAGGTGGGTCAAAGTAAAGATTTATACAGTGGCATTGATACTTTTTCTTTTTCATTCCTTTCACAATATCACCTAGCATTTGGTTTGCCTTTTTGACTACTGTCACTCACTGAGCTGATGTCTTTAAGGAACTATCCACAATGACTTCAAGATCCTTCTCCTGAGTGGTTACACCCAGATTATTTTAACCCAACATCATGTATATATAATGAGGATTATTTTTCCCTATGTGCATCACCTTGTACTTATCAAGATGGAATTTCACTTCCCATTTTATTGTCCATTCACCTAGTCTTGCAAGATCCCCTCTGTCGTTCCTTACAGACTGCCTAGGACTTAACTATCTTGAAGAATTTGGCATCATCTGCAAATTTTGCCACCTCATGCTTTATCCCTTTTCTCAGATCATTAATGAATACGTTAAACAGTATTAGTCCTGGTGCTGTCTTCCTGTCTCCAACTTACAAAATGACCATTTATTACTACCCTTCATTTCCTTTGGGTATAGACACATCTGTACAGGAGGCAATGCCTCAACCTGGTGCAGGTGTGTGTGTGAGCTGAACAGAGAACCCGACGTGCTGAGTGTAAGGCTTGAGCCTCTCTGGCTGCCAGAGCTGACCCATGTGAGCACCTAGGTCTTCTCCAGGGTACATGAGCCAACAGAGGACACTCAGGGCAGCTCAGTAGTTGGGGCTTCCAGGTATCTGCTCCATTCCTGGTTTGCTGGCTGCAAAGCCCAGAGGAGATGTCGAGCCCTGGCTGGGGCGCTGCAGACTCCCATGCCATCTCCACCAGGTTCCTCTGCTGGCCCTTCCAACTGTGTGGGGTGCTATTAGCAGCCCAGTCATTCCGGCTCCAGCAAAAAGCCTTGGGCCAGCCCTGCTACCCGCATCTCGTTGCAAGTCAGAAACCAGGGGGCGACAACATGCGAAGACCGGTTGCTTTAGCTTTGCGTTTTTACCTTTGTCTTCAATGTTCACTTAAGGTGCTTAATAAAGCATGTTATTTTCTGCATAAACTCAGCATTGTGTACATAGCAAAAGCTTACATCCAACTGACAACTGCTGCTAGAAATGTGTGTCTGAGTGTTGACTTAATGGGCCAACTTCCGCTCATTAGCAGCTCAAGGAACATGCACCATCTTGTCGTTTGTGTCACAAAATACATAATCTTGTCTTGCATGCAAGCTGCTTGCGAGAGGTGTTTGTACTGTGATTGGCTAAATTTCCAACTAATACAGCTCTAAAACTCAGCATTCTGTGCTCAGCAAAAAGTTACTTCCAGCTGCAAAGTGCTGGCATGTATGAACCCCCATTGGGTGGGCAGGGATAATAGGCACTGGACTGCCTCCTGAGGGCAATAATAGCCTGGAAGAAACAAAGAGAGTTTGCCACAGCTGCGCATCATGATGGGGGTGGGATATTGGGAAGGGTGTGTGTGGGCAGAGCACCATATGTAATGTTTGTCATGATAAACCTATGAGGGGGTGCTGCCTACACATACATACACACGAGAACTGTTGATTAGCTCTACCTGCTAAGACATGCAAGTGGGGGACTGTGTTGGGGCTACAGTACATAGACTCCAGTAGGCTATCGTCTTGCTTGAAAACATCCCTAGTCTGAATCCATAAAACCAGTATAGCTATATGATGTAATATATACATAGTCTTAGTATAGGCATATATGCACCCACTTAATTGACAATATTTGTACCAGATTACACGTGTTCCTTGAAAAGTCCAAGGAAACCAACAGAAACAGGAAGCTCTACCGGTACAAGTCAAATTGGTAAAGGCATGTCCACAGTATTAAATTTGTTTTAAGAAACTTTTTGCCAATACAAGAGTTGACGGGAGACCAGCCCTAGCTCTCTATGAGCAGGCAGAAAGGGATGAGCTGTTCAGGGTACAGGGAAGTGTGGTAGAATTAGTAGCGTCAAACCCTTTGACTGGTGTTTCTACTAACACAAAAGTGTAGCTCTGACAGGAATCTACACAAGTTATTGGATATTTGAGTTCTATGAGTAAAAAGACTACTTTAAGTAGAGGAGACATGATCTGCTTTACTTATCAAGAGACTTTGTTAGTCCCCATTTATTTCTTTTGCAAATCAAAAGGCAAGTTATATGACCACTGCTGCTCTTGGAATTGTTCTATAACATACAGCAGCTCCACTTCACAATTATAGCCCGTTAGGTTTCTCAGCAAAGGGCTCTGAAATGATCTAACTGTTGCACACCCTTCTACGCTGTGGCAGTTTATTTATTTTTGACTAGCATTTATGGCTGTAAACACAAGACATGTGTCTACTTTGCTCCTGTTGGCCAATTTAAGAAAATTGTTATTATTTGGTTATACCACCTGTTTCTGTTTGCCATGACCCACTTAATCAGTTCCTGAAATTCCACCAAGGTATTTGCAAGCTTTTCCTGAAGTCAATCACAGTGTCTTCTATAAAGCAAGGGAGTGTCACCTAAAGTGCAGAGTCAATTATAAAAAGCAGCAGAGTTCAATGCCTACTCAGTACTCACTATTCCACATGCCTCTGGTATCATGCACTGACTTGCAGCATGAATCACCTAATAGTCTACATCTACAGTACAGTATCATGCAAACATGCCACAACTCAGAGAATGAAAATCTCATTGGAACAATGGACTTGGTCTAATAGTTTTATTATTTTAAATTTATTTATTTTTCTCATATTTTTATGCTGCCCCCTCCTGCTCACGCATCTTAGGGCAGCCAACATCTTAAAACAACAACAATAAAATCAGTAAACATTAAAATAACCCTGGCAGAAAAAACAAATTCCTAACCCAACACCCCACCCCCAATAGTTGCATTAACATTGCTACAAAATAAAAACAAAATGAGTTTGGGTAGAAAAAAATGACATAAGAGCTTGGAAAACCTATTCATGGCCCGATACTGAAACACACAGCCAAACTAGCCTCTTCCATAAATTAAAAGCTCTCATTCTCTACCACTCTTTTCTATCTGTCTTATAATTGAGAAAAGCTTACATAAAAGGCCAATTCAGCTTTTGGGTCTACACCAGCAATAGGTACATTAGAATGTGCATTTGGGGGTACTTGTTGAGGACTGCTAGCTCATTCCATCAGGCGCCAGTTCCGTAGGAAAAATCTGAAGAGAAGCAACCTGTTCCTGTATGCACACTCGCGTAACACTACAAAATTGATCTTTACCTCCATTGATGCAATTTTCCATGTTCAAGCTCAAGGGAAGAAACCTGTGAGCTACTG
This sequence comes from Sphenodon punctatus, assembly GCA_003113815.1. Lineage (NCBI taxonomy): Eukaryota > Metazoa > Chordata > Lepidosauria > Sphenodontia > Sphenodontidae > Sphenodon > Sphenodon punctatus. The sequence continues at coordinate 2,428,995 of QEPC01015474.1, read as the reverse complement.
GAAAACTGATCAGTGTGGCGACTCCAAGAAATCCTGATGATGATGCCATGTGATTTGTCCTGACTTCTTGAAGTTGGGCATACTGGCAATGGCCACTGTCTCCTTTTGAACATATTCAGACCTTGGTGAAGACCCTCCTGTAGAAACAGCAATAGACCTTGCTTTGATCCTCCTCCCAGTGCACCATATATGGGATTTCCTCCGTGCAATACCATAGATCATATTTCATGGATGCTGTACAAAGCCTGGTCAGCATATCTGGGACCCTGTTCTATTTTCCCTGCCACATAGTTCCACCTGCTCAACTGCCAACGTTTTAGCTTCAGTAACTATGTTTGGGTATGGAGCTGGATCCTGACTCAGCAGTTCATGTCACATCTGCAATCTCAAGGAATGTTCTACTTGCAGGTGAATAAGTCTGAAAGACATCACCTCAAGGGGCCAGAACAACGCAAACAGTGCTACAAGAGCTTTCTCCCAGACAACCTTCCAGACTATTCAAGTCAGAAGATGGAAAGGAACATAAAGCTGGCCCTGGGGCCACTTCTAAGTTTGAGCCTTAATAACTCCCCTTCCCCTCTAAGAAATCTCCACAGCTTTCTGCGGGATTTAAAACTGCAAATAAAGCCAAAACCGAATACCTAAATTAGGTGATTTCCTTTAATGCCATCAGGTATAGGTGCCCCACCTCTGGATCCAGATTCCACCGTGTCAATTCACACAGAGATTTTCCTGTACATCTTATACATGCTGCTTTTAGAAACACGATACTGTCTGCCCATGTTATGAAGAGCATAGCTTTTTTGTGATCAAGATTTGGTTCCACTCTGGCAGACAATATACCTTTATAATCAGTAAGAAAAAGGATGTGGCAATGCCTTACTATCTACTACAATATCTAGAGTGTTCGACCATCTCAGAAGTAAGATGGGCTCCTAAACTCCAGAGTTTTGGTATTCATGGTACAAAATCAGTCTGCAGGCTCCGAGAAAGGAGACCCCTGTAGGTATCTCTGGGAATCAGTCCATTGTTTTAACAATGTAATGACCTAGGACAGTTATGACTGGGTCTTGGTTGCTGTCAGACGTATGGGAAAAGATTTAGATATCTATAAGGTATTAGTAGACAGAGACTCACTATTAGTAGACTATTAGTAAACAGAGACTCTCAAGACACCTGAAGATCCTAGAAACTATTTGTTCTCCAGATGCTGGTTCCTCTTGATGTGTTTTCTCCCTCTCCTTTTAAATTGTTTTTAAATGGATTTCATATTTATGTTTTTAAATGATTTTATTTTATGTTGTTAAGCACTCTGAGTGCCATTTGGCAGGGGAGCACTATAGAAATAAAAAATCCTCATCAGGAAATCCACAGAAGAGAAACCTGATGGGTTTCCGCAGAATGTGAAGAAAGCGTTTGTGAGCTCAGCTTGATATATACTGGAGAAATGCCTCACTAACAGGAAAAACTTCATTGTGAGCTCAGCCCTAATTGCTGGGTAGGGGAAGAGCTTCAGAAAGAGCTCACACCTTCTTAACCAATGAATCAACACAGGGGAGAAACCCTATATGTACCAGTAGTGCAGGAAAATCTTCAGTAGAAGATTAACACAATAGAGTCCACACAGAAGAGAACCCTTACTAGTGCCCAAACTAGTATTAAAAAATGCTACGTGACAAACTCAGCCCTTGCCACACACCAGAGTATTCACCACATAGGAAAGATGCCCTATAAATTCCTTGACTGAAAAGCTTAATTGAGAGCATCAACCTTACTATGCAATGAATCCACAGTGCCTTCCCACTCCAGTCTTCCCCATTACATCACCTGCACCTGAGAGTGAATGGAAGAGTTAAGTTGTGGGAGGGGGCAAGATTTGGGAAACATTGCAGTAGATCCACAAGTTAGCTGTTAGGATGCTGAAACAGCAGCATTAGAAATATGGCTGGATAGTTCTTTTGTTAGTGAACAATATGCAGAATGAAAAAGGTGACAGACACGTAAGCCATGAGAAATCGGTTAAAGAATTCAGTTTCTTTGGAAATAAGACTGTCAACAAGACCATCGTGAAGAAAGCAAGCAAACAACCACGAGTGCTTCTGAACTTGTGTACCTTGTTTATTGTGTACCTTGTTTATCCAGCAGTGATATGCAGGATATGGCACTGACCCCTTTGAATTGTCCAGATTGGCCACCTGTTTCAAGGTTGGAGATTGATAATCTTATAGACTCGTTTAAGAATAAAAAGGCACCAGGACCAGATTTGACTCTTGTTGAGTTTGTGAAGTGTTAAAAAGATTGGTGGGTCCCCTTTTTAGCACCTTTATTTACTGCTATAAATAGCTCTGGGCTTATTCAAGAGGAATGGGGTAAAAGCTATCATAATCCCAATATTCAAAAAGAGTGTAAGCTCCAACCTGAATAATTATCACTCAATTAGTTTATTGAGTGTGATCAGTAAGTTTTATGCCAAATTTCTACAAATTAGGCTGATATCATGGCTTACTATCAAGGAAGTGTTACACCCCAAAACAAGCAGGTTTCCAGAAAAGTTGATCTACCTTGGAGCATTGTTTAACATTATCTCATCCGAAAATATACCAATAGTAGGTTATTTCCAGCCTTTATTGATTTGAGGACAGCATTTGATCTGGTAAATAGGGAACTTCTGTTGGGGAAATTGAGTCAAACAACAATAGACCCTCGGCTATTGTTTTTGATAAAAGGTCTCACTCTCTACCATAGTCAGTCATTGGCAGTGAAATACAATAGTGTAGGGCTCCTCTCCAACAATTTAAAAATAACATCAGGGGTTAGACAAGGATGTGTATTGGCCCCGATACTTTCCAATCTTTTAAAAAATGATTTGATTCCTGTAGTGTCAGCACTTATTTTCCTCCAAAATTGGCATTACGCCATATTGGATGTTTATTATATGCTGATGACAGTGTTATCTCAAACTAAAGTAGGTCTGAGATATCAGCTGGTAGTCTTCTCAAACTACTGTAAGGCCAATCTATTGGAGATGAATTAGGATAAATCCAAGGTGATGGGTTTTGGTAGGGAACGTATATAGATGGGTAATGGATAATCAGCCGTTAAAACAAGTTAAATTTTTAAAGTATTCGGGCCTTACGTTTCAAGCTTCGGGCAGCTGGAATCAGCACTATAGTACTATCTTGATGAGTGCCAAGGGGACTGCTACTGCCATATTAAGATTCTTTAGGCAAACAGGAAAGAAGGAGATCGAACCGGCCATGAGGGCTTTCAACGCTAAAGTGAAAGGCCAATTGCTCTATGGAGCAGCAGTATGGGCGGTGGTTCATCCCTTTAACTTGAACCTGCTTCAATCTAAATTTATACGAGCATTGATAGGCATGCCCCAAAGTACTCCATCTGCAGCTTTGCATTTAGAATAAGGGCAGAGAAGTTGGAACAGTGTGATGCAGGAGATGGCTTTACATAGTTAAAAGTGAGTGTTGAAGGTAATCTGGGGCTATCAAAATTTCTTGTACAAGATATATAGGATAGCCCTTGGGTTATTGCTATTCGTAACCAGGTAAATTTATTGGGTTTTCCCTGAAGATTACTTTCAGGGTAAAAATTATTTTGTAGCCAAGCAAGAGGTGTCACAACATTTTCAGGATGTCGACCGACAGAGACATTGCTTATATATCTGACATATCTTTTTTGACAGGTTATGTATGTACAGATGATCCCCAAAAGGGGTTGTATGGCGGAATATCTTTGGCTACCAATTTCAGCTTAAGGCAGATATTGTTATGTTGTGCTCATTTAAATACTCTTCCTTCCATGGTTTTGAAGGGCCGATTCGCAAAGATGAAGTATTCTCATCGCTTATGTCCATTTGATCATCTGGAAACTGAATTGGTGGGGCACATTATATTCCACTGTCATTTGTATGATAAAATTCGAGGCCAATGTTTGGCGCCCTGGTTGAGTACAACCGCCAAGGCTTCCACAGTAAATTTGTTTTTTAACTTTTTGGTGGGACAAGTCTATTGCGGTGGCTCGGTTTTTGGTGCAAGCTTTTGAAACGTGCACCAACTTCTTAAGTTATAAGGCAGTGGATTAGCCCCTTGGTTTATAAGTTATAGATCATGGATAAGTAAATGCGATGGGTTTAGATCTTGGTGCTTTATATCCTTTCGTCATTGGTATGATAAAACTAACGACCAATGTGTGGTGCCTTGGCTGAGTGAAATTTTTGCAGCCTCTATAGAAAATGTGGTTTATAATTCTGGGCGGAATACCCAGTTGATGAGTTTAGAGTGGTGGTTAGTTTTGGATAAAGCTTTTGGAATATGCATTACATTTTAATTATAAGTTAGTGGTGTAGCCCTCGGGTTTTAAGTCACAGATAATGGATAAGGAAATGAGATTGTCTTGTTCCTGGCACCTTATAGTTGGCTATAGGCGGTCTCAGGCAGATTAACATTTTATATAGTATGACCAGTAAGTCTTGAGATATGTTATTAGTCTTGTTTTATGTGAGATACATTTCTTTAGTTTTATAGAATTTGTGGAATTAGGGTGGTAGGGTTGGGGGAGTTAAGGGAAGTATGGTATCATTGGATATTAAGTTTAAGTTTAAGGTTTTGTTGTATGTGTGTGTGTGTATATATATATATATATATATATATATATATCATAATTTGTTATGCTTCCAATGACCTACGGTCACGTTAATAAACTATTATTATTATTATTATTATTAGACTATCAACAAGACCATCGTGAAGAAAGAAAGCAAACAACCAAGAGTGTTTCTGAACTTGTCTACATTGTTTATTGTCAACAGTGAGCACGGTTTCTTCAGTTCAGTTTGTTAGTCATGTGACCATCACAATAATAAACGGTTAAAAACATATAAAACAAAATTCCAAGGTGTACAAATATCACATTATCTTAGAGTCTAATTTTATGCACTTCTAATTTTATGCACTTTTTAACAGCAAACATAGCAACTGAATGTATAATGTATTTGGATTTACATCCTAAAAGAAAATACAATTGTGCGGACTCTGACCAAGATAAAAAACCTGGTAAAGACAATGAGAATAAATCAAAATGTCCCTAAGATCAGAGTATAACAGGCATCTTAAAAGGTAATGAGATAAGTTTCCAACTTCTTCCATGTTGCAAGGACATATCTTCTCACTATGAAAGATTATTATTATGGCCGTTTTTAAATGGTGCCGCCAGGTGAGGGGTGTGTGGGCATGCTGGTGCGTGCACATGGCCATACACGCATCCCCACTTATGGAGCAATCGCCGTTTTCCCCCGATTGCTCCATGCGTGGGGACGTGTGGGGATGCATGTTAGGCGGGATCACACATGCACTTCAATTCACCTCATGCGCCTGTGCCATGTCCTTCACATGGGCCTCTCCCATTCATGAACACGCAGATTTGTGCGTGTTCGTGAGTGGGAAAGGCCCATGTAAAAAGGGCTTATATCTACCAATTAAAAATGTAGAATAAAAGAAAGTCAATTTGAGGGAAGCTATTCTTAAATAAGGTGGCAATAGATTATACATTTTTATACCCCACCTCTCCAGCAATCAAGCAGTTTGAAGCAGCTTACAAATAAATAGGTGACTTAGATATATTGTAAGTATAATTCAAATTGCCAGTCTAAAGCCTGATAAATATGGAGCAATTTTGGATTCTCTATTCAGCACTAAATCTTCCTGCATAGATATCCCAGATTCTTTGTTGGACCTATTTTTAAAACTGAAGCCTATTAAAAGTGATTTCAGTTGATTCACCTGTAGATACAACTTTAACAGGTTACCAGAAATTTGAGTTATCCATGGAGCGAATCCATACTGTTCGAAAGAACATTTCTCTGCTACAGGGTGATTTCAGAAGTGACGCGTTCCAATTCACCACAGTGAATTCCACCCCGGTGTGAACGGATTCACTGTGGGCTGTGGTGACACGTGCGGCCCCAACAGAAGTGACAGGATCATGACCACCGCCCGGGGGCAATCAGAGAGAACATGGGCCGGGGGGAACACAACAGACATGGGGTGATTTCAGACGTGACGAATCCAAGATTCACCATGCCTGAACCACAGTCAAACGCGGCCCGTGTTTGACTGTGGTGCACGTCTGTTTGCTACCAGCCAGATGTTCACCACAGACAAATGTGGGCCGTGTTTGCATTCACCACACTTCTGGACCTGAGAATGCGAGCGGACACTAGAAGTGTGGTGAATGGCCACCACGGCAGGGGTGAACGAAACATCGTCTGTTCACTTACCCCTGCCGGTGGTGGAATCCATTCACCCCCGAACGCGGTGGCCGGATTGGCCACTCGCGCTGCCCGTCAGGCAGAAGGAGGTCCGTTGTGGAATGCAGGGGGTGGGGCTGTGCGGCAGCACGCTGCACCGCGCGGCCCCGCCCCCACCACGATCCACGGTGCCGCAACAGATGTTACGGAGGGCTCCATTCACCCTGGGCCGTGGTTCGCCAGTCCCCGCGGCCTGGGGAGAAGCAGCACACGTCTGTTGGCACGCCCCTTCACCCCGGGCCATAGTCCGAACCACCCCATGGCCCGTAGTGAATGGGGCCCACCATAATGTCTGAAATCACCTATGCAGTGGAGACGTGGACCACGGTTTGAGCCCCAGAAAGCACTGCAGCTGGGGTCAATTCCTTCCACCGCTGCTGTGGGGTTCCGTTCAGAAGTTACTTTTCATTCACCCCTGCCGTGGTGACCATTCACCACACTTCTGGACCTCCTCCCGCCCCGACCTCACGCAGCGTGGTTAGCTTCACCCTGGGCCGCGTTTGACTGTGGTGAACATCTGGATGCAAGCGAACAGACATGCACGGCGCTTTCACCACCACCCGCATTTGACTGAGGTTGACTGTGGTGGACATTCACCATGTCACTTCTGAAATCACCCTCAGCTAGCTTTAGAAGGCAGTCCTCGCAGTGCACATGGAGATAATGCCAGAATCTCATCCTACATCAGTTTGCTTGAGTAGCATGGTTTCTTAAAGATTAAATGGGTGTCAGGGGGACACCTCTTCTCTCACACTGATGTCATTCAGAGAACATGCCTCCTGCAGTGATGTTTTGTTCAGCAGTTGTTGCTCCTCCACTACCACAGATACCTGTCCTGTACCAGTGCCACGACAGGTGACATGTCATTTGAATCCTACCCAACTCCTCTACAGAGGTATTGGATTGTTATCCTATGTTCATCTATTTTAGAAGCATCTGCAAAGTTCCTTTCCCAGGAGGTTTTACTGTTGCCAAAAGTTTCTTGCAGGAGAGCTCAGCAAGTGGAAGCTGCTACAGTCAGCAGTACTCAAGGAGATTACCCAGGCTGCAAGTGAGACAAATAGAACAACTGCCAGTTCTACTCAAACCATTTATGTTATGTTAGACAACCAGTTCTTGCAACACACCTTTTAATAGGTAGCAGTGTAAGCACTGCAAGTTAAATGACTAAAATACCTGTTGTCTTGTTCAGCAAGTCCTCCTCTCCCACTCATACTGTGGGTAAATAGTAGTAATTTGGTATATAACTAGCAGAAATGCAGAATTTTGCCACTTCAGAGGCATTTGTAATATTAACTGGGTATGTCAAATCTAATTTACGATAGATACTACAAAGGTTTGGTGATCCATCTGCTAGATTCCTCAACTTTTAAGAATGCTTTTCAAAAACTTAAGTCAATCTGATATACTTGTAAGTATCCATATTAAGCACAGCAATAGTTTCCCCACCTGGAAGGGAAAATTTTAAAAATAAGTCTTAGTCTATTGAAATATACACATTTACTAAAGTAGCATCTGGGTGTATTCTTTTGTCCTATTAGCTGCGTACTCATTTTTGTTATATCATTTCATGCATTCTCCCTAACAGTATATAGTTTTAGTTGCCATAGGAACTTTCCTATTTCCTGTCAGCTGATACAGCTATTTAATATTAACCATATAAAGGGAGTTGATTCCGGCACTTTGATTGCTGAGAAAGGCCTGAGTTAGGAAGAACACATATTTCCATTTTCTTCCTTTGTTATTTCTATCAACAGCATTTAATTTAAAACCTAGTTGATGCATTACTATTTGAAAATGCTGGCCGTTTCTAGTGGATCGAGTGCAGCTACTTTTCTGTCTGGTTATTCTTTGTTTTGGTATAAGCTTCCCTTGTACTATATGAAAAAGAAAATATTTTGTTAATTTTACTTCTGGTTTTTGCTGTTCCTCTCTTTCCACATATCCCACTCCTTTAATTCTCCTCTTCCAAACTGTCAACATCTCTTCTGCAATGACCAACTTCAAAAATTAAAACATTACTAGTGGTTAAGCAAAAAGCAGTATTGCCACAGAAATGGCAGCATCTTTGTTTTGACAAAAACATTTTCATCTTTATTGTCTCTGTTACAAGAAAGTACATATTTCCCCCATGGTTTAATACTTGGGGGAAGGAACTTAATGGGACTCATCATGAACAGTTTTACATGACTTCCTAAAACCAATATAATCACACCATCTTTTTTTGGGTAGCATGATTTGTACAGAAATATTCTTATTAAACAAAATCCTCTTTCCCAGTTCAGAACACCCAAGTGGAAACATGCAACCTGCAGCAGGGTATCAAAGAATATTCACATTTATAGCATTAACACAAAATACAGTTCATCAGGAACTAGAGAACCTTTTGTGAACGGGGAAGCCTAGAGAGGAGGGTTGGGTTCCACCAAAATGGAACCAGTCTGCTGGTGTTAAAACTCGAAAAAGGTTGTAATAAGTTTTTTAACTATAATATGGGGGGAAGCTGACACGTACTAGGGAGCACATAGATTGGACTGAGGCATCCCCTGGTGTTGAAACTGGTAAAAAAGATTTTGGGTATCCTGGGGATATGAAAAGGATAGAAGCTAGACGAGCTTAGGAGGAAACAGGTGCAGAGACAAATGTATATGATTCCAAATTAGCTGAGGCAGTCATTAATAAGGAGAAGACTAAGAATAAAAATAATAGGTTTAAAATGTCTGTATAGAAATGCTGGAAGTCTAAAAAGTAAGATGGGAGAATTAGTTTGTTTGGCATTAAATGAAAATATTGACATAAGAAACCAAGGGTAGGACTAAATGCTCAGTTTTCACAGTGGAGAGGAGTAAATAGTGGGGTACTCCAGGCGTCTGCACTAGGTCTCGTATTGTTTAATATATTCATTAATGATCCGGGAAAGGGAGTAAAGAGCGAGGTGATCAAATTTGTAGATGACACAAATTTATTCAAAATAGTTAAAGACCATGGTGGACTGTGAGGATCATGCAAGTCTTGGAGACTGGGCAACTTAATGGAAGATGAAATTCTATGTTGACAAGTGGAAAGTGATGCACATAGGGAAAAATAATCTGGACTATACCTATACAATGCTGGATTCCAAGTTAGGAGTTACCACTTGGGAAAAGAATTGTGGGCAATTCATTGAGATCCTCAGCTCAGTGTGTGGTTGCAATTCTGAGCACCCCATCTCAAAAAAGATGGAAAAGGTATAAAGAAGCACAACAAGAATGATCAAGGGTATGGAATGGTTTCTGTACAAGGAGAGGCTTGATAGATTAGGGCTCTTCAGCTTGGAGATGTGAGAGAGAGGGGTATGATAGAAATTTATAAAATCATGAGTGGAGTGGAACAAGTAAAAAGGGAGGAGTTGTTTACCCTTTCAAATTATACTAGAACTATTCATTTATTTATTTAATTCCATTTATATGCCGCCCCCTATGCCTCCGGGGACATGGGGACACGCCCTGCAACTCACTGGTAACAAATTTCCCCCCCCCC
>QEPC01015474.1:2398983-2418322 GCA_003113815.1 Sphenodon punctatus | reverse complement strand
TCGGAGGCTGCAGCTGGTGCAGAATGCGGCGGCTCGTCTTCTTACGGGGACGGGTCGCCGGGAGCATATTACACCTGTGCTCCGAGCTCTGCACTGGCTGCCGATAGCGTGCCGAGCCAAGTTCAAGGTGTTGGTGATGATCTATAAAGCCCTACACGGTCTCGGCCCCTCATACCTTAGGGACCGCCTCGCCCTCCGCGCCCCAGAGTGGCTCCTGCGGTCTGCCGGGGGTGCCTTCCTGGAGGTCCCCCATGTTAAGCGGGGGGCCACAATGGAGAGAGCATTCTCGGTAGTGTGGCCGCGGCTGTGGAACTCCCTTCCGGAGGAAGCTCACCTGGCCCCTAGCCTGTTAACATTCCGGCGAAATTGTAAGACCTGGCTGTTCGCCCAGGCCTTTGGGAGGGAGGGTGAGTAGGGTGGGGGGTTTTAGTTCCCCCACCTATTTCTGGGTTTTGGTTTTTAGATTGTATCTTAGCCCTGTTTTAATATTTTGTAATATTTATGATAATTTTTAACTGATTTTACTGTATTTTAATGTTTGGAAGCCACCCCGAGCTGCATGGCAAGAGGGGCAGGGTAGAAATTTATAAAATAAAATAAATAAATAAATCTCATATAAAGAAAACCTATTAAAAGCATATTATGGCAGCCTTAATAAAATCACCACACCCAATAAGGTCAATGAGGATTGTGGCACCAAGCGGTGTCTGGATGACAGCCCATCCTAGCATACCAGGTGTTCTACTGAAACAACACACTTGCCAAGGTTCCTTGGGTTAAAACTGGTGGGTCTCAGTCAAAGTATCCTCAACTACCTTCACCTCCATGCTTCCCCTAGAACACCCAGTATTTGGTTTGTGTTTCACTGCTGTCCAATGCCCCCCTAACTACCACAGAATCTTCAGGAAACTTATCACAGAGACAGTTCAGGTAGGTGGCAGGGTGTTTGTGGCTCCCTCTCATACAGAGGTTCTTTGCTTAGTTTCCCAGACTCCTATGCTGTCTGTTTCCAAATAGGTTGTTTTACCCTGCTTGAAGGTGTTGTTTGAGTGGCGGTGCATCAAATTGCCACAAAAAAAATACAGTAATTTGCAACACACACACTAATATTATGGCCAAAAAATGCAGATTTTGGTGTTTTCAATCAGGGAATTTAGGGGTTGTTTTTCTCCCCCCGAGAATTTCCAATTTGGGGAGAGAGAAAACTAGGAACCCTGCTTATCCTGCACACTTGAATGTAGCGACAACAACAAGGTCACTCTTGGTAGTCCCAACTCACTGGCCCATTCAATTCTAATATTAAAAAACCCTTGGCTTTAGTAACTAGTTAAGGCATATTCACCCTCACACAAACTTCAACATGCAAGAAAATTCGTTAGTAAGGCGCCTCTGTTTATTCTTTTCTTCTCCTTTACAACAAAACTCCTACTCCATTTTTCTTTCAAATTCCCACTTTCTTCTGTTTACCATGATACAAACTTCCACTTTCACCTTCCAAATGTCACACATTTCAATATAATTAATCCATTTTCAATTCAGAAATTTTAATTTTCTCTTGCACGTCTTACGTTAACCGAAATTTTAACACATGTACTTCTTCCAGTTTTATATACAGACCAATCAATTCTTAGTACAATTCAGTTAACTCATTAAGACGTGTGAGAGAAAATTTAAATTTCTGAATTGAAAATGAATTATATTGAAATGTGTGATTATTTGGAAGGTGGAAATCTCTATGATGGTAAACAACAGAAGAAGGTGGGAATTTGAGACACAGGAAAACGGAGTAGTAGTTTTGTTTATTGTAAAGAAGAAGAATAAATAGAAGCATCTTACTAATGAATTTTCTTGTATGTTGAAGTGTGTGTGAGGGTGAATATGCCTTAACTAGTTATTAAAACCAAAGGTTTAACAACATTAGAATATCCTTTCTTTTTGAAAAGTATTGTAAAAAAGCATGGACAGGATAGTTTAAAAGTAATAACTTTGTCAAGCCAAAGGTTTAATAAACTTTCCATAGTTCTCAGCAAACTCCAGCTACTCTGGCCCCTGCCAAACTACCCCCCAGCCTGCTCCAGCTACCCTGACCCCACAGGCATACCTATCCCCTGCCCCAGCTACCCTGCCTGGTCCTCCTACCCCCCACCCCAGCTACCATGCACCAAGCCCTACCTACTCTGTCCCCACCAGCCACTACACCCTGTCCCAGCTACCCTGCCAGCCATACCTACCCTCTGCCCCAGCTCCCTGGCCCCCGTCATTCAAACCATCCCCTGCCATTCAAACTACCCCCACCCGAGCTCCCTGGCTCCCCACCATTCAAGCTACTCCTGCTGTTCAAACAAGACTCCACCCCAGCTCTCTGAACCCCTGCCGTTCAAACAATCCTCCTGCCCCAGCTCCCTGTCCCCCCATGGTTCAAATAATCCCCCTCACCCCAGCTCCCTGGCCCCCCGCCATTCAAATAGCTTTCCCACCCCAACTCCCTGACCGCCCCATCATTCAAACTACCTCCCCCCCAGCTCTCTAGCCCCCTTCCATTCAAGCAGCCCCCCATCATTCAAATAATCCTCCCACCCCAGCTCCCTGCCCCCGACATTCAAATAACCCTCCTCTGCTCCAGCCCCATGACGTTCAAACACCCTGCCCCTGCTACCTTGCCCCCCACCATTCATACTACCCCCACCCCAGCTCCTTACCCCCCCGAATACCTACCTTTCGCCGTTTAAACTACTCACCTGTTGCAGCTACTGCCCCCCCCTCCCCACTGTTCAAACTTATATGCGTAACATAATGACTTCTCCCACTGAGTCTAACAACCTCTTGTAGTTACAGTAACTTTGGATGTAACAGAAATGTTGTTTTTTTCCCCCTCACAAGCACCAGCGATTAGTAGACAGAGTGCTTTAATTTTCTACCACATTAAAGTTAAGCTAGGCTGCTGCAGAATAAACAAGAAATCCCCTTGTAAAGATCAGGTTACCAACCCAGAAGTGAAGTGGCTCAAGACTGCAACGTTAAAGATAGGGGAGATTCAACGAGATTTCTGTCTCGCCTTAACAGCGCTATCATTATGAGTAGAATGCATCTGAAGTAGAACCTTATTGATTTCTACTTGGCCCTTATAGACTGCAACAAGATTATAAATTTGAATGAATAAATATGCTGCCTTCCCACCATTAAGGCTCAGGGCAGTTTACAACCAATAAAGACAATCTAAAAATCCCATTCACCTTCCACCACCTTTCCCTACCTCCCCGCCCCCCACCCCCAACCCTGTCCCATACAACAATATTCAATGTTGGTATACAAGACACAAGCAGTCATCATCAACATAAGTAACATTTTTGATAAAAGTTTTTCCTTTATAAAAATGTTTCCTGAGGTTGATTCAGCATATACGTTTGCTACGTAAAAAGGACATCTATTCACTAAGTTAAATGGCCTTTACTGTGAGGCTGCTTTGGTGAGTGAAGGCCTTGATATATTAGATGTCTATGATAAGGAAATTTATCCTCATCAAGGCAGCAAACTATACATGCTAGGGCTTCATTCACACAGCAATCTTGTCAGGTAACAAGCGGCAACACCATGCTGCCCACATACTTTGCTACCATTACATTCAACCAGCCTGTGGCAAGTTGCTCCAGTCTAAAACAGAGTGACTTACTACCTGCCATGCCTGCAGCAAGTTAGTCTATATTAGGAATGTGCAAACAGAATGCGGTTTGGATGTTCGGCCGTTCAGTCTAGAAACCAAGTTCGGTTCGGTCGTTTGGTTACCAAGTTTGGGTTCGGTTCGGTGGAGTTCAGTTCGGCTGAACATTCGGAAAATTGGTATCAATATCAGTACCGATATGGATGCAGATTTCGAAGATTTTATTTTCGGTATCAGTATCGTTTGGACCCGAGACACTTAAGTTTGTTATTTTTATGTCTTCATGTCTTGTTATATTGTTAATGTTGTTTTTTTTAAAAGTTATTAAAAAGTTATATGTTACCAGCTGAGTTTGACCTGTCCAATCTTTTACCCTGAACTCATCCGAACGGTACCAAATTGTTCGGTCACTTCGAGTTCTGTTCTGTTATCCGAACAGACCAAGTTCAGTCCGAAATCCGAACTTCCAAACCGCGTTCGCACATCCCTAGTCTACATGCGTCAGGAGTGGTTAAAACTGTTGTATAGCTGCAGGGGAATGAGTTTAAGATTTTATTTTATTTTTAAGTGATGTTTCCACACACTAAAGTTTAGTTAGAATGAAAAACATGATTGTCTAAATTAAGTTATATTGTGTACCTAAACATGACTTGTTGCTTTTTAAAGGACAAGCTATCAGTCTAATCTACACTTGAGATGGTGAAAGCATGGATTATAGCGGCCAGGTTGGAGTCAGAGATGTACGGCTGACGCCGTCACACCAGGTGTAATTGGCAGAATGTGCTCCTCACCACAGCTCCAAGCTGGGCATCTAGACTCCAAACCTGGAGAACCAGCGAGGCGTGAACCCCATCAATGATGTGGAATGCCACACCCACCACCTTCTAGCATCACCTCCGTCTTGTCAGGATTCAAGTTCAGTCGGCTCACCCTCATCCAGTCCCCCACAGTCGTCAGACATCATGTAAGCACCGAGACTGTGGGACCTGGGTTGGATGAAAGAGAGAGACAGAGTTGAGAGGCATCAGCATATTGATGACAACGAACTCCAGAGCTCCTCACGACCTCACCCAGCGGCTGCATATACACGGGGACAGATATGCAAGGTTCAAGCTGCTGAAGGGCTTTACAAGTACAAACCAACACCTTGAATTGTGTCTGGAATGCTACTGGGAGCCAGCACAGACTTGAAGCACTGGTGTAATGTCTGTGCTCCTGGCAACCCACTCAAGAGGTGGGCACCCACATTCTGCACAGAAAGTATTTAATTAGCTATACAAATGTTTGCCAAAGTTTAGCATGATACACAACTGTATGAGTCAAACAAAGGCAGACCGTATATATATAAAAAAAGAAAGCAGCAGCCAGTTCCAGATGTTTTGGCTAGTCAACATGAAAAGGATTATATTGAGCGAGCTCCAATATTCGTAAGTGAACTCTTTTGGGTAACATTCTTTTAATAGAAGACTTGAGAAAATTATTCCAGGCAGTTGAAAACAACAATTGGGTTACCGAAATTGGGAAAGGAACAGTGAATGCAAAAGATTGTCTTCTCAGTGACCTGTGATGTCATCTCAAAGACCTATTGTGACAAAGAGAAAAAGGGTTCATGGAGCTAGAAAAACAGTATCAGTATCACTGAAGTGAACAAAGATCAATAGAAGAACCTGGGCTGGGGCGAGAAGAATATGGCAAAGAGAAAGATTAAACATCTGTCCTTCGTTTCAATGCAATGACTGCATCAACAGGAAGGATTTGAAGTATTATTTCCAATTACATACATTCAAGTGAGACAAAATCTGGGATCTAGCAAGAGGGGTAAATTCAGGCAGTAATATTAGTACCAAGGCTCTCAACAGGTTGTGGCTATTATAGGTTATAGCCACACCCCATTAGAATATTAAATTCCACGTCATCCTTGTTTAGTTGCAAAAACAGGCAGGATTATACATCCCAAGTATTCATATTTCATATGTCCATACTGAATTTTTGCTTGTCCTCAGCTGCACTTTTTCGAGCCTATAAATACATCCTCCATGTAAGAGACTGAAAACATTGAACATAAAAAACAATGAACATTGTTTTAACCTCTTCAGTTATCAGCATACCTTTAGGACTAAAAGTTGATTTCAACAGGTGCCATCCAGCAGAAGAGCAACAACATGAATAGTTGACATCTCAAGAATAACTATCTTACAATGTGTAGCTTAAGGAAGCTTAAGTAGTAACTGGGGAAATGTTAATTAAAAGCTGCAGGAAGTAAGACTCTCTCAATGCACTAATATCTTCCTATTGAAAATGCAAGAGCAGCTTCTTATAGTAATGAAAAACTGAGGTTAGACAGAACAACTCTAAGATTACTCTAAGAAAAGTAATCAAACTTATTTTAAAAATCTAATTTTAAATAAAGTAGTTGGTATGGCTAAGAAATTCAAGCAAATTCTTCTGTATGACTAGTTATACTCCTTTGGCATTCACCAAAATTTTAAATTGCAGGAATACAGAAATGAACAACAAAAAAACCATTTCCTCAATCTCATTCAAGAACATTTGTTATCTACTTTAGTACTACTGTGCAGTATTAAATACACCATAGAATAAGAATTTTAGTATTGAGGTCCAAAGATTAAGTCCATTTTTTCCCCTATTAGCTTTTCCC
Source organism: Sphenodon punctatus (assembly GCA_003113815.1). Lineage (NCBI taxonomy): Eukaryota > Metazoa > Chordata > Lepidosauria > Sphenodontia > Sphenodontidae > Sphenodon > Sphenodon punctatus. Next base: position 2,412,005 of record QEPC01015474.1, on the reverse strand, counting down.
CCTCATTGGGTTAGTAAAGAGCAAAATTAAGATGCATTGTTCTGGCTGCAATGGTTCATTTCCATCCACTAGGATATTTTGATTTAATTTTAGCCTTAATTCTGCTTTATGGTTTTATGTTAGTAGATAACTACAACATTCTTGTGGTGATTTTTTTAATCTTTAAATTACTTGGAAATTTCCTTTTTAAAATTAAGTTACATCAAAAGTAAATGAACCACCAAAAGAGAATGCTACCCTTGGATAGTCCTAATGATTTTAACATAGAATTCTTCAAAATGACTTTTAATAATTAAATTAAAGCCAATTTATTTTACAACAGTTATAAGTACAAAGCTATTGACCTAGCTTTTCCTACTAGTTTGTTATAACAATAAGAACCAATAGTTATAACTTTAATTATAACATAATTTTGCCAAAAAACTGTTCAAGTCTTAAAATAACTTTATGGAATATCTGAAGAACCTGCCTTATTCTATTATTAAGATCATCTGATTTAAGAACAAACACTTGAATTTTTAGAGAAAGACTCTCAGCCTTTTACGCACTTGATCTCATCCCATCTCCACGCCCTTTTTCATACCAGGGCTTCCCTTCCATTTAGCAATACGTGCGAATAGCCTCCGATACCCATTTGCAACCTGGAGGCAGAACACACATTTCATGGCATCATAGAAAACTATCAGAGTTCCTGGCTGCAGAAGAGTCCACAAAGACTTTATTCAGATGAATGGGGGAGTTCAAATCTCTGGGAATCACACTGTTCTTTGCTGCCTGCAAATTTCAGTAATCATTGCATGCTCACATTTTTAGTGAATCTGCTTATAAACCCAAGGGCTAGAAACAGGCTGATTAAAATAAATACAGGCAGAAAAATGGAAGGTTGTCATCACCTTTGTGAAATCTGTTGGTGGTCTTCATGTCACTACCCCTGGTCGAGAACCTCTATTTTAGAGGATCAATTATCTAAATAATTTTAATACAATTAACAGATGTACTTGTAAAATCTAAAAAAAATAAATATCTGTATTCAGAGTAAGTGCTGATATTCTGATATATAACAAAGCGGTTGGATTCTTGCTTTAACTGCAAAACTTTAAAATATCAAGTGTGGGTCACAACAACGTACAAATTCCCTGTTTACCTTTCTGCGGACAAGTGTCTGAGGGATGCAGAATGCCTTTCTTTCACTGTATTTTAAGAAGATACTGGGACATTTTAAATAGAAAAACTGCAAGTTAATGGATATTCTCCAGAATTCTTATGGAACGATCATCTTAAAATAAGAGGTTTAAATTCACACTTTTTCTAAAGTTCTCTCAGGAAGGAATATACCATCCCCTCCTCTCGTAAAAGTGATGAAAGGACACTTTTCGTGATGAAACATTGGGTGATTTTAGACGTTACGGGCCCCGTTGGCCCCGTACCGAAATCACCCAATTCCTTCTCCGCCAGGATCACCCCGTCACGCCGCAACAGACGTGCCGGGGAGATCCTGGCAGGGAATTGGGGATGGGGCGAGGCCGCGCAGCGCAACGTGCGGCTGCCCGGCCCCGCCCCCTCCACGCTCCCCATTGCCCGCCCTCTGGGGAGACGGGCGGGCGGCGGGGCCAATACGGCCCCCGCGTCGGGCCGGATTCGCCACGGCCCAGGGTCCCACCAGTGATCCTGGGCCGTGGCGCCCGACCTGTCGAGACGCCGGGGTTCACCCCGGCATGGGATTGCATTCGACACGCGGCGGCCTCCGGTCCCGCCGCTTCGGCCGCTCACGTGTCGAATGCAATCCCATGCCGTGGTAACATCTGGGGGAAACATCCGTTTCCCCCAACAGACATTACGCGATCACAGCTACCACGCGGAATTGAGCGTGGTTCACTGTGATATCGTAACGTCTGAAATCACCCATTGAAGGATTTCCTTGTAATGGTGAACCTGCATCAGCCTATCAGAAGCCGAGGTCTATCAATCCTACAAAAAAGGCTGTCCCAAAACAGCCTTGATGCCTGCAAGATCAGAAGCAGCATTGAAGTAGACGTTCCCTACATCCACAAGTAGTTTTCTCTTCTTCTGTGGCTCCTTGATAGGATAACAGCAGTTGCCAGGGATATATATTCAGGGATATGCATGAAAATATTTATACAGCTATATTAGTTTTCTAAGATTTTCTACAGTGCTAGGCTGGAAAATTTAGCAAGGCACTTTCGTCCACAGCAAGCACTTCTTTTGCCCAGTTTCAAATCCGCTTCCTCTCTGTACAGCCCAGGAAGCACTGGGGAAGATTATAATGCTCAGAAATGCTCCTCTGAAGAATGATTTCAAGATTCAGAGACCACGCAGTTTAAAGCACTGGGTCATTTCAAAATTAGCTACAAAATTAATCCCATACACAAGTTGTTCTCAAAATCTTCAGGTTTAAAATGTATGCAACTTTAAAGTCATTGACCCCATCCTCCCCCCTTTTTTGGTTTACACACACACACACACACACACACACACAAAAATTTGCATCTCATTAAAATTTAATCCAAGTTAGAAAACCAAATGTAGATTTTTTTATTTTTTTAAAAAGAGTTCTAAATATTGTATAAAAATTCAAGTTGGATTTTATGTTACAAATAATATGAAACCAATCTGAAGTGACAGTGTCCAAACAAAGCACTGGACAAAAAACAACAACACAAAAATGCAAACTGACACATCCTCTTGAAACTACGGTGATGGGCACTGTACAAAACCCCAAGTGCGCTCTCGCTTTTAACAGTGATGCATTATGCAACACACATCATCTAAAAAAAAAGCTACAATACTACTTGCTTGAAAACCTATGCTATTTCAGAATGTCACGTTAGCCACTGCCAAACTACAGAGTTTCAAACTAAGTTTTGTATATTGTATCCACCATGACTATTGAGTGATTGTAAAGCACAAATTCCTAGGGATTTCAACACAGCGATTGATTGATTGATTTTATTTACAACCAATTTAGGTCAAATTCAACAGAACATTTTACATAAAGCGAGGGCTATTACCTCATTACAAAGAAAACAGTTACCTTAAAGGTTAGTTACTATACAATAAAATCAAGATAAACCGAATACAACAACTGAGGTTTTACATAATCTATCATTCTCCAACTATTTCCCTATTGCCACTGTTGGAGTTGTCATTCTTAAAGTTTGGGAAGCGCGAACTAAGAAGAGCCCAAAAGATTATGGGGTACCTACATCTAGTGGAGGGTTCATTTACACTGCTTGACCATTCCTCCATTTCATAACAAAATAAATAAATAAATACCAATTTTACTACAATTAAAGCATACGGTAAACAGTTTCGAGTTGCCCAATTTGGAATCTCAGTTCACCCCAGTTCTCTTTTTCTTTTCCATCGTTTTCCTCTGGGCTGAAAGCAAAAATTTTGCTAATTGAAAAACTGAATCTGCTGTCAGCCGCAGGAAAAGATAAGCTGTCTTTTCCTGGGGAGAAAGCAAACCACCCTCCTGGACCCATGGGCTTAACCACCTAGACCTTTCCAGTCTATACCAAGGGCACTCCCACAGAATACGGGGAACATCCTCCACCTTCTTCTGGGAGCATGGACATAGCCTTTGAGCCAGGTGAATTCGACGCCAACAACCCTCCTGTATGCTAGACTCCAGCTGGGAAAATCTCAAGCGTGTAATAACTAATCTGAGATGGTAATTTGGAATCCGAAGATATAGAGCAGGCATAGATGGTGTGAATTTATAGTGATTCAGGGGTATATATGTTAGAACGGCCACCCTGGCACAGTCCTCCTGTAGAGCAATATCTTTTAAGCGAGTCAAAATCTGATCCCTGTCAGCTGGAATGGGGATAGGATCAATAGAATCCCCAATATACCTGAGACCAAGTTTTGCCAGTTCTATTTTCACTTGTTGAGCCCAAGAATATCTCCCTTTTGGTTGCCCCTCCATTTCTATCAAAAGTCTCTTAGGAATTCGGTTTGGGGAAAAGGTTCTGAGTTTTAACCAATAAGTAAACAAAACACTCTCTGTCTCACCTTTATTGCGACATTGAGTACCCCTGCCTCCTGTCTAACCAGCACCACTGGAGTAGAAGTTTGGGACCCCATGAGTTTCTTTAGAAAAACAGCCTGGACAGCCTCAGCAGCTTTGGCCGCCCCCGAGTCCAATCCCCATAACTCTGCTCCATACAGAAGAGTGGTATCCAATTTAACCTCAGCAACTCTCAGGGCCTCTAAACAGGGGCATCTGTCGCAGTTCCTAAAGAGTTTCAGGATTCCGCATACTGCCTGTTCAGCCTTTAATCTGACTCTGGCCAAATGAGATCTCCATGATAATACTGCATTAAAGGTGACCCCCCCAGATAGGTGAATGAAGAGACTGCTTCAAGTTTTTCTTTGTCTATCACCCAACAATGAGACTTGGAGGTCCCAAAAGACATTGTCTTAGTTTTAGGAACATTTATTATTAACGAATTATCCTTTGCATATGTTGCTAATGAATTTAGCATTCTCTGAAGACCGATAGGCGTTAGAGACATAAATGTCATATCATCTGCATATAACAATGTATAAAGATCACCACCGATGGTTTTTGGATGATGGTGAGCAGGGTTTTGCAAGACTAACAAGATCATTGACAAAAAGACTAAATAAAATAGGGGCAATTACACAACCCTGCTTTACACCCCTGCTAGTAGCGAAGAAATCCGTGAGCTTACCCTGACCACCATACCTGAGGTACTGGTGTCCGAATAATAGAGTCTGATCAATTTCAACAAGGGGGGGAGCTATTCCCATGTTGTCCAGCTTTTGCCACAGTTTAGATCGGGTAACAGTATCAAAAGCTCCCTGTAAGTCGATAAAAGCAACGTAAACTGGCTGTTTCACAGCAGTGTATTTTCTCAAAAGCTGGTACAACGAGAAACACTGATCGATACAGAAATACCCAAGTCTAAACCCAGCCTGCTCTTCTCTAATAATATTATTTTCCTCCACCCAGGTTGTTATATGCCCCAATAGATGCTTCCCGTAGATTTTAGCTGGTAAATCGATCAAACTTATGGGCCTATATGAGGCCGGATTACCCGTCCCCCTTCTTATATATGGGGACCAATATATTGGTTTTCCATGAATCCAGGAAGCAATCTCTTGTAATGGCATTATTTATAACCTTAGCCAGAACTGGGGCCCAAAAAGACAGATTAGACTTGAACAGCTCAGGAGGCAGGGAGTCAGGACCAGCTGCCTTACCCACCCTAAGGTCCCATATGTAAAAGGAGATGTCTTAAATCAGAGACCATGTAAAGTTTTAAATCATCCTCCCCCAGTTCTTCCTGATCCGTGAATTCCTCCGGATCAGAAAACTGGTTCGAGCGATTATCTCTGAATTTCTCCCCAAAACAGCTCATCCGGAGAGAGGGAGCTATTTGAGCATTAGGGACGATGTTTCTTTTCCCATTACTCCCCCAACTATCTTCCAGAACTGACAAGAGTCTTTTAGTGCCGCTGCCTACGTCAGATTTTTCCACATAGCTTCTTGAAAATCGAGCTTTTTGAGCGCTAACACCCTTTTATAGCCTCCTTTAGCAGTTCTCCAGCTATCTTAAACTCCTCCTCGCTGAATGTTCCTATATCTCCCAGGAGATCTAACAATTTCTTTTTCTCTATTAGGCATTCTTTATCAAATCACCCCTTATACCCACCAGGTCCCATCAGTTTCCCCCCAGGGACCAAAAGGACTGAGTATAGCTCATTTAGCAAGGCCTGGTAACTTATTATGATCCCTTCTGGGGTCTGTTCAAATGCCTGAGCATGCTCTAGCTCAGTTGCGTGAGCAAGGCAAATTTCTTTTGCCTTTTGCTCTATCTGCTTATCCCGTTTAGCATTCTTCCAAATTACTTTCTGGGGAAAGGCAGGCATTAATGGAATTAATCCTATGTCTGCATCCATCCTAAGTCTAAATCGAACGGTTAATGGGTGGTGATCACTCTCCGGACGTGGCCGCACCTGAAAAGCCAGGCAAGAGTCCCTATGGTTGTCATCAATCAGCTAGTTATTTGGACATAAAAAGTAGTTCTATGAAAATAAAGTCTAAATTAACTAGCATGAACTTGGAATTATGAATGCAGCAAATTGATACTTATGTAGATTAATGGACATCATGTTGCTATGAACCCATTTAAGATTCATTGTGCCTATTGAATACAAACAAATGTATCCATGAAATAGTTTTGAACTACCATCTGATCTTCACTGGATATACACGCTGCTTAATATGGTAGCTATAGCTTTTATAATCCTGCAAAAACAATTTCTGATCTTTTGGACAAGTGACTTGATTATGGAATACGTTGGCCTTTTCATTTTGTGTACACTGAGGTCTCTAGTTTGTGTCTGCCTTTGACCAGAAAATTAAAGCTATTCAAAAACTATTCAAGGAGATTTGGGAAACTTAACAGCATTTGTATACAATTCTGCTAGGGAATAAGAGTTATTCTTCTCTTAACTATTCATAATACCAATAAAGAATTTGCATTTCAGTAATGACAAACAGTTGAAAGCAAGGACTGGCTAGCTTCAAAATAAAAAACAAGTGAAACAAGAAGCTCCCATGTAGCTATGCGGTATGTGCATTGTGCCATATGGCTACAATAAACTAAGGAACCTGTAATACCAGCACATTCCTTTTCACAAGGAAAAATATTTAATACCAATAAGTATTATAAGTGTTCCAGAGGATATAAAGCATCACAACTTGGAAATGCCTTTTTATGTGTTAGCTTTTATATATATATAAATCTAAGTAGTAAAATGTATTTTAATTTTACTTTCAGTTCCACAAAGTCTACAGGAAGAAGTACACCAAAGAAATGCAATCTGCATGGGATGTAGTTATGTCATATCAAATTTCACATAATGCATTTCCGAGTCTTCTATTTTACTCACCTGCAGACAATGGTAAGAAATGCTGAAAACAAGTTTTTTGTTTTGGTCACACAATAGCCCCCTTTGTGCCCCCCCAATAATAGTACACTTCTCAAATACATTAACACCATCATCAAAACTTAATGTATAATGTGAATTACCTCATACCAAGACTCATTCCCATTTCTGTTTATAAGAACCTCCTAGAATCTGCTTTTTAAACAAACAAACAAACCCATAGGCGGCTTTTATCATTGTTCAACAGCAAGAATAGGATTTTGCATGAGGCCTACTTTTTAAAATCCCCTTCAGTATGGTTTTATAATTAGCATGAAAAACATGCTATTAGAATTGTTAATAAAACTATAATTTGGTGGTTCCAAATACCAACTACTTAATTTTAATAACATTAAACTGATCATATTGCAGGAGCATGCCATGGTATTTTCCCACTTGCTGAATCCAAGTCCTTCCAAAAATGGTTTCTCTGAATCCTTATTATATCCCCTCTCCACTTCCCAAGAAAACCTCCCTTGTAAGCTTAATCACTGCTGCTTCATCTGAGCACACGTCAGTGACTTTACAGTTTCTAAATAACCACCCCTACCCCCTCAAATAAACTCCTACGTCTTCTGGTTTTTAAAGCAAGGAAGTTTATTTACCATGAATAAGGGTATTTTCAGAAGTGATGCTACCACGCTTAGTCACACTTAACCCCACCCTGGGGTCACAACCACTGTCACTTCTGTTCGGCGGCCGTCAAATGTTCACCATGCTTTGCCCCGAACCATGGTAGCAGTTACTTCCACTACCATGGTTTGAGGCAAAGTGTGGGAAGGCCTACCCAGGGGCGGGGTGGTGGCCATTACCCCTGATTGGGTCTAAGAGTGGTAGCGTCACTTCTGAAAATACCCAATCTGAAACAAGTTATTAATTCTTGCCCCACAAAGGCAGATCCAGTCTTACAAGTATGACTTGCTTAGTTCTCAGCTGATCACCATATAACTCTGTCTCTTTCCAACTCAGTCTTAGTTTTTAAAACTTGTGTCCCCAGGTTCCAAACAGCCAGCCCGAGTGGAAGCTGATGTCCAGAGTCCAACCCTTTGCATTCTCCTCATACTTGTTCACTAGGGCTGAAATGAGAAGCCATTTTTTTCTCATTAAAATATCGCAAGAATTGAGAATTGTCACAGAGAGCTCAGTACAATCTTGATAACAGACCAAGATCTCCGTCGAGAATGGAGGGAATGCATAGAGAAGGTCTCCTGGCCAGTCTTGGTTGAGGGCATCCACTGCTTGTGCTTTCCCGTCTGCTGTCATTGCCATATAGTCGGGCAGTTGTGTGTTGGTTCTGCTTGCGAACAGGTCCATTACTGGGTGTCCGAAGTGTTTTATCAGGGACTCGAATACCTCCAGGTGCAGTTGCCATTCGTGTGGCTCCAGTGTCTGACGACTCAGCCAGTCCGCTTGGAGGTTCTCTGTCCCTTTGATATGTAGAGCCTTCAACGATTGTAGGTTGTTCTGTGCCCACGTGAAGAGTTTCACTGCCTCGCGTTGGAGTGCGATGGCCCTGGACCCCCCTTGATGATTGATGTATGCCTTTGCAGACATGTTGTCCGTGTAGACAAGAACATGTGTAGAGCCTATGGAGTGGCTCAGCTGTTGAAGGGCAAGGCGGACTGCTTTGAGTTCCAGCACATTGATGTTCTGAGCAAGGTCGGACTGGGACCTTAGCCCCTGTACGGATGTGGATCCCATCTGAGCTCCCCATCCCGTCAGACTGGCGTCTGTGGTAATGCTCACGCGACTTGGTTCGGATAGTGGCACTCCCGTTTTGAAGGTTTCTGGGTCTGACCACCAAGACATTGATCTCATGAATCCTCGTGGAATGGTGACCCACGGATTGAGACCTCTGGTGAGCTCTAACTGCATAGGCCTCAGCAGCTGTTTTAAGGGACAGAGGTGGAATCGCGCCCATTGTACCTGTCTGGTGCAGGAAACCAATAGCCCCAATAGTTGGGCTAGGTACTTTAACCTTACCCATAGTTTGTTCCTGAGGCTTTGCAACATTGACCGGATGCGTTGCTGTCTGGTTGCAGGAATGTACGCGTTGCCTGACAAAGTATCTATTAGAACCCCAAGGTGTTCTAGTCTGTTGGAAGGTACTAGGTGTCTCTTTTCCCTGTTTACAAGGAATCCGTGGTTTTCAAGGTATGTCATTGTTTTGTGGAGGTCCATCAGGAGTTTTTCTTGCGAGTGCGCCCATAGAAGGAGGTCATTGAGGTACGAGTAAACATGGACCCCGTCCTTCCTGAGGTTCGGCCCTAATGGAATCAGGATCTTGGTGAAGGTCCTTGGGGCAGATGAGAGGCCGAACGGGAGTGCCCGGAATTGGTAATATTCCCCTTGGTAGCAGAAGCAGAGATATAATCTGTGCGGTTCCCATATTGGCACGTGGAGATATGCATCCACGAGGTCTAGGGATGCCAGCCAATCCTTGTCCCTGATGGCCTGACAAATGGAGGATACCGTCTCCATCTTGAAGCGGTGATATCGGACCGTCCTGTTCAGTCTCTTTAGATCCAACACCGCTCTCCAGCCTCCGGACCTCTTGGGGACAAGGAATAGAATCGAGTAAAGGCCCCAATTTCTTTGATCTGTGGGCACTGGTTCTATGGCTCTGATTCTTATGAGCCTTTGGATTTCTCCCAGCATCGCCGAGTGTTTGAGTTGGTTTGCTGACCTTGGTGATATGATGAAGCCCTGGGCGGGGGGACCCTTTAGTTCTATATGATAGCCATTCGTGACACAGTGGAGAGCCCAGGCATAGGAGACTGACTGTTCCCAGGCTGCTGAGAAATGCTGAAGCCTGCCTCCTACTTCCAGAGGCCCTGAATAGTCATGCCTCAGTTTTTCTCTGGGGTTGTGAAAAGGCTTTTGGTCATTGTCTGTCCTGTCTGAAACCTTGACCCCTACCTCCCCTTCTGGGGTTGAACCTATTGGACTAGTCAAACCGGGATTGACCTTGTCTCCTGAATATGCCATAGTTGGAACCAAACCCTCCTCTGGATCTATATGCAGGGGCACGAAAAAGATTTTTCTTAGCCCCCATGTGTTGTAGGGTCTTTTGTTTTGTTTTATCGTTTGTGTCTGCCAAGACAGAGTCAAGACAGATTCCAAACAACTTCAATCCCGTATAGGGAGCTGCTGCGAGGAGGTTCTTTGCGGTTGAGTCCCCCTGCCATGATCTAAGCCATAGCTTACGCCTTGCTGCGACTGAGGACGCCACAGATCTAGCAGACCATGACATAGAGTCCATGGTGGAATCTGCCAAAAAGGCCGTAGCTAAGTTGATCCTGGCCGCAAGCACCTGTGCCCTGTTGTAAGATATGTGGGCGCTCTGTGCCTCTTGGGTCCAAGCCAGCAAGGCTCTAGCCACATAAGAGGAAGCCACACTAATTCTCATGGAGGTGGCTGAGTAGTCCAGACCCTTTCTCAGTGAGCATTCTATTCCTCTGTCTGCGGGATCCTTGGGAAAGCAGTCCCCCTCTGTGGGGAATACTGTTTGCTTTGCCAAAGACACCACAGCTGCATCTATCTTAGGGTTCTTCAGCAGCGGTTCCTTCTTACGAGAAAGCAAATACAGGGAGGCCTGTGTTTTGTTCATTCTTTGGTTCTTTTCCGGCTGCTTCCATTCCCCCAAGATCAATTTTTCAAATGCTTTATCTAAGGGGACCCCCATTTCTTTGCCGTCATAAGAAGGAATGTAGTCTCGCTCTTACTCCTCCTGGGAATCAGAGGAGGCTTCTTTCAAAGGTTTCTCTATTAGTTTAAGGGTCTTAGTGACCTGAGACATGAATTCATTCCTGCATGGCAGGGGAAAATGTCTCTCTCTGTCTCTGGGGTCCTGCACCTCCTGAGGAAGTGAGCCCTCCAAGTCCTCCCACTCCTGGCCCGAATCAGGCTCTGATTCTGAGGCCAAATCTGCGTGGAAAGTCTCCCTAGGCCTCTTTGGTTGTGACTTCCCCTCCTCCCCCACTCTCCTCAGCCAAGTGGTGAGGGGATCTCAGTAGCCTAGCCATGTAGCCCCCTGGTGGCCGCTTGGTTTTCTTTGCTTTTCGTGGGAATTTTCCCGCCTTTGCCAGAGGCCCTGGTTCTGCAGCGAGGGGAGGGGCAGGGTTATCTCCTCCTTTGCCCTGCAGTTCCCATAGGCAATCCAGGGATTGTTGGATCCGGGCCATGGCTGACATTAGGGAGGCTATATCTGCCGGGGGATCCCCCTGTACTGGGGCTACCTGACCCGCTCCCATCTCAGTAACTCCTTCCATTGCCCCCTTGTCTAACTTGGCTCGAGAGAACGGAGGGAAGGAGGGGGGGGAGGGGGCACCGTGGGCTGCAGGTTCTGCTGGAACCGCCGCTCTGTCTCTGCCGCCAGGGGAGAGTGGAGGAAGCAGTCTCAGTCCATAGCGGGCTGTGCTCACGGTTAGTGCGGCGGGCTGCTGGGCACGTTGCATGGCACCCATCCTAGGTGTTAGGTGAGGGAGTAGATTAAGTAGTCCGTTCTGAGTCCGCAGTTCCCAGGCACATTGCGTGGCAATCTCGCAGGAATACGTCTCCACCGCACCGAGCTCCCTGGTTCCCGGGCACTATGCGCGGCAACCTTCGGGAGGGGGGGTTAAAGGCCCCGACCCCACTTGTGCTGCAGCCCTGAGTGTCGTTCGGGCGTGCACCAAGTCTAATTGTCGTTGCTTCCTTCTTCATTCTTCTTAAACAGTCCTCTTCTTTTCTTCCTTTTTTTTTTTTTTTTTAAAAAAAAAAGGTACAGCGAAGCCACAAACGCGTCCTATCGGCCGAAGGCAGAAGATAAGACTGAAGAGAAGGGCAGCTCCACGCATGCGCATGAGGTTTTTTAATTCTTCTGCCTCCCGTCGGCCATACACAGAGCTACCCGTGCGGAGCACTGACAGGAGATGGAAGGAGAAAACAGTTATTTTTATTGGCCAGAAATTAATTTTAGGACAATCAAATGGTATACTAGAATGAATTTAATCACAAATTGTGTTAAAAATTATAGGAATTCCTATAAAATCATTAAAATCACTGGACAGTACTTTTAATCAGGACTCAAAAAGCTTTTGCTTGGCCCACTAAGGGCTCAATCACATGAGCAGTTACTTAAAAGTAATCATGCCTTAACTTGTTTCATCTTCTCTGCTCATATGAATAAAAATGAGGGTAAAGTGAAGTTACGGGTGGCTTTACTTCTGCACAGAAGTGGGTTCTGTGGGTTCTTTCCCTTCCCACTTCTCAGAAGTGGGAAGGGAAATATCTCTGCAGAAAGTCACCTGAACACCGACAGCCTCTCTCTGTTAGGGCTCATTTACAAAGCAGTGAACACAGAGCACCACCCTTAATGCTTTCTCCCAGAGTCACATGTGGTTTACTATGCTGGCAAACACATGCACAACCACCACCAAGTCAAGTGTGTTTTGAGAATGAACTTTTAGATCTTCCACTTCTCAGGGTATGCCTCTCTTCCTGGTTTGTTTGCTCCCAGTGCCTGAACTTTAACTTGTTTTCCTCACCTTCTTGCTGCAAGTGCCAGCCTCTTACCCCTGCAAGCAGTAAGGGGTATGAAAAAGGAAGGATCAAATTATCTCCTGATTTTCATTGCTTATCAGAAAAGAAACAGGTGGAGGCAGTTACTCTGCAGGAGTTTCTTAAGATTAAAACTCTGGAAAAGTCCTCACTGAAAGAATATACTGCAAGAAACAATATTCCTTGGACAAAAAAATTCCATTCAAAGTCAGTGTTTACAGTGGTAGGCAGTAGGGGTGGGAAACCGGTAGAATCCGGTATCCGATAATGCCGGTACCGGCATTATCGGATTCGACCCGGTAATCCGGTCCAGGGTACCGGATTTTTTACATTGCAGCCATTTAAAAATGGCTGCAATGTAAAACTTAAAGCCCCAAGTTAAGGGGAAAAAAAACCCTCCCCGAGTCCAGGCTGCGCGGGTGGAAGGGGGGACACCCCCCACTCACCCTGCCCAGCCTGGATTTTTGTTTAAATAAAAACAGACTGAGAGGCGAGGC
>QEPC01015474.1:2357933-2398805 GCA_003113815.1 Sphenodon punctatus | reverse complement strand
GGCTGCCGGCATCAGTGACGCTCTAGGCCTTCCGGGGAAACCCGGAAGTTCCCCGGAAGGCCTAGAGCGTCACTGACGCCGGCAGCCACAGCCGGCGCTGAGGCCGCCGGACCGCCCGCCGCCGCCGGAGCTCCGCAAGGTAAGCGGCACGCAAGCTGAAGCTATGCAAGCTGAAGCTATTCATTTACCCCTTCACATTTATCTTTAAATTCATTTACCCCTTATGTCAACTAATCAGTGTCTCTGAAACAGAGAATTTTACTCTACGAAGGAAAATATATTGATTTAATCTGACAGGTTCCACACTTCTGAAAACTTCCCTTAGAGTCTTATTTGTAATGAAAGTGACAGGTTTATTTGAAATTATATAAGTAGGCATATTTCTGGGTCCCTGCTCAGCCTCTTCATGCTCCTAGAAGGTCCTCAGCACCTGTTCCTTGTATACCTAAAGCCCACATCCTCAGGCTTTGTCAACTCCTTCCATTGTTGCAATTTTTGGGGATCCCACTCTAATGCAACTGTGGTCCTGAGGGGGAGTTAAGGAGAACGTTTGAAAAGATGCCCTTTTGGGGCATTCAGATTTTTATTGGCCCTGTTGCTTGATGAGAGAAAATGGAAATAGCATTGTGTTGGATCAGTGTTTTGTTGTGCGATGCCTCTGGAAGCCTAGCACCAACGGGGTGGGTTTCGAAGCAGCAGGACGTGAGAAGGCATGCAGCTGCCAAACCTGCAGCTTTCTATTGGTTGATTAAGGGAAATTTCCAGCCTGGTGTCAGCTCCAACTAATTTATTACAGTAACTAATTAATACTAATTACAGATGTAATTTATGATATGTCTGTATCCTAAATTGATTAGTGCTGCAGTCATCTTCCTGGAGAGACGTTGGTGCCATTTTGGAAATTTCCCCAGCTCAGCCATTCTGAGCTAGAGGAGATGCGCTAATTTACAGCAACAGAGATGCATGGAAATGGGAGAGGAGGAAAAATAGAGGGAATGAGGACATTGGGTGCTTTTAGACCGACACAGAGGCAGCCACCCCAGAGCTGCTCTGGAGGTGCACCCCCGCAGCCACCCACTTGCTGCCCCACCTGGGTTGACTTCGAATAGACCTGGCTTCCATGGTCTGCAATTGCCCAACGCTCTAGGCTGACACCTGCACTCTATGGCATTGCCCAGGGCAACAGCCAGCCAAAAGTGGAGCTGCAGTCTGCTGAGCAGACAGCTGCTCCACTTTGGGCAGTGCCCTGATTGCACCAGGCCGCTCCTCCGCTGGGATGCTCCGGAGTGCCGCCAGAGCGATTGCCTGCTCCGCCTGCACATCTGGCAGGGCCACCTATAGCTAGACGGGCCACCTTCAGACTGGGGGCAAAGCAGGCTGGTGCGGCCAGCACTGGGGTAGCCATCAGTCAAAAAGCACCTATTGTGGTCCGAAGTATGAGTCAGTAAGGATTACGTAAGCTGAAGGCCACTGCAGAGGAGCAGTTGCTATCAATGAAGGCTATGGTTTTATATATTTGATATGTTCGGCAGCAATCCTATATTTTACTACATCAAATATGTAAACGGTTATTAGCCAAGAGTAATTGCATCTTTTCATTTTCTTCATTGTCTTCTGACTTGCTTTTTTCTTTCTTCAGCTGACTTTCCCTTTCATTATGCTATCTTTCTTACCATCTCCATCTGTGCAGAGCGTCATGCTTCTACGCTCACCTCGTCCTTGTTTTCTTTTCTACCTAATGGTCCATCCCAACTGCCACAAAATCTTTTGATTTCAAAACTGCATTCCTTTTTGCAGGGTCATCAACCAAACAATTGTAGTGTTCAGATAATTTTTTTTGCGGGGGGTGGGGCATAAGTATAATTTCTTTTATATACTTTACTAAATATTAATTAAACCTAGTTCATAAGGCCCAGCACGGAAAATGAAATTAGCCTCTGCCAGTTTCACTTTCAACACCATCAAAAAGGATTGACTGTCAGCTGTTCATTTTCTCTTTTTGTCTAGTTCCACTTGGCCAATCACAGCCCATTCTGTACTTCTTAAGAAGGGTGCACCTGCATGGATTTCTTCAGTAATGCAGTCAGAGGAACAACTGTCATTCTGTGGTATTTACAAAGAAACAGATATAGGAAAGCTAGCATCGTTTTTGGCTTAATGTTGAATGGTTCAGTCAGTTTAATGCAGCAGGTGTTTTTAAGTGTATTTGGTCCTTGTGGGATAGATGCAGAATGTACATTAACCAGCTACACGAAGTTTTGGATTACAGATATTAGTTTATACAACCTATTGGGTTAATTACCCAAGCTTAACTTCTTTATTTCCCCCAGAGTATTTATCCCAGAGTGTGGTGGTGGTACAAAGAACCTACAACATGAAATCTGTTGTCCTTGGAGGTCTGGGGCCAACCAGAGGCGACTCTGCTTGCTGAACATCTTCCAGTGTTGCCATAAAGGTTTGACTGTACTGAGAAGTTAAGCTGCCTCATGGTTTTAATATCTCACATGGAAGTGAACACTAGAATTGATGGCTTTTCTGTTGCTAACATTTTGTGCAAACTTCTATATGGAATTTATAGTGTGCCTATCCAAATGTAGTATGTATTTTTTTATTTATTTATTTAATATATTTATATCCCACCCCTCCTGCAAACAGCTCGGGGTGGCTAACAACTTTTAATTAATAAAATTTTTAAAATATTAAAACAATCATAATAAAACCTTACAAAAACAGGGAGGACAAAAATTTACAAAAAATAATAAGGAAGGGTAGGGTGATAAAAACCCATTAACCCATCTCCCCCCCCCCCCAAAGGTATGTGTGTTTAGGAGGGATAGATAACAGCCAATGTTTCATGGCAGACCTAGAGCAGTCAAGTTTAAATTAATGTATACAGTTTATAAGGTCCTACAATAATTTATATCTCTGTTCACTGTGTGAAATGAAGCAGGATGTGAAGAGAACATTTCCAGAGTTTTTAATATTTTAAAAGTACAGGTTTCACCAAAACACACAAGTTCATCCTCTTGCCCAATTTGTTGTGCTTTGCAAGGAACCAAAGAGCACGAATAACAGGTAATAGCAGTGGTGGTGTATGTTAAATTTTATCTAGGAAGCTGGATTGTGAAGCAGCTCACAATTAAGAGTAAGCTCAAGTAAAATCAAAGAAGCCTACTGTGACTGTGCTGAAAGAGACAGTATTTCCATTGGATTCGATCACAGGAGTGCATCCGAAGTATCTGACCTCTCAAACTTTATGATTATATTATCGTCTTCTAAATAGGCCCTTAACTTAAATCTATTGTGATGCTTACAGCACATTCAAATAGTCACTCTTGATCTGTCACTATACTAAACCACATATAATTGATTTAGTTTGTACCTCCCATGTTGCTCTGCTTCAGTTTCCTATTCATTTTCTCATGTGTTTAGAATCCAGGCCTGCAAACACTTGAGAGATTGATATTGCACAGCTGCTGATCTGCATTTGCAGTACTTAACTTTATGCACAATTAAGGTATAAGGGTTTGGTCCTGCATCTGAAGTCAATTGAGGTTGTGCCATCTGTAGATGGGGTTGTGATCCTGATTAACATTTGACAGACTTTGATGACTTTGTCTGGGATCACAAAATTATATTTAAGTCTCCAAAATAGGGTTACATGAGCAAAAATATGGGAACCACTGCCGTAAAATCTGAATCAGAAACTTCTTTCTTTCTTTCTTTTTGTGAGTGTGGTACCTAGTGTACTGGGGTGCTAATTGTGCATCTGGATACTATCACATTAAGAGTAATAACACTCCTAATTCAGTTTAAAAGGAACCACAGCAGTTACATTGTAATGACTTGGGGAGGTGAGGGGGGACTTTACACAAAATGGCATTTCAACACTGTTTTTATCCTGTACGTAACTACACTTTAAGTGGCAGTATTTGGTCTTCTGATCATATTCCAACTCTGTTGAAAAATCTAAACTTGGAGCTCTTTAATGTTGGTCTCCTTGTAATAGACATGCCTGCTAGGCCACATTCTGTGCTTAAATGGCAGTCAAATTTAAAAAAAAAAAAGACTAAGAATGGACTGAGGGAAAATATATGCATGTGGTACATGTAAAAATAAATTTAGAAAACTTGGAGAATAGGTAAAACACAAAGTGGAAGCCAGTGAAGAGTTGGATCATTTTACAATGAGAGATAATATCAAGTACATTGTAAGATTTATATAATTGGATGTGGTAATATCACTTTGATGTTCTATAAAAAAGTTAGCATTTTATCACCAGTTTCAGTAATAGAGGAGCTGCAGTGTATCACTAAAATGTGAGTCCTGTGTTTCTTTTTGTAGGTTTGCCATAATAGCAGTTAGTTTGTACTCCGAGACCACTTGTGGAGAACACACAAGGTATGGAAAATGAAGAAAGACTTTCCAACTTCTGATACTAAGATTCAAATCCGTCCTTAGGACTGGTTTAATAGTATACAAAATTCTGCTTCTGCACCATTTTGGACACTTAAATGTAGTTTTATAACACCACTTTCCGCCAAGAGCAACGAAGACATGTAAAGTATATAAATTCCATAATCAAAAAACCCTCCGGTTTACAAGAGTTAAGGCTCTTGCAAATTCAGTTCTGCACTAAAAAGCATTGAAATTGCAAGCTAAGGCTCCCGCCTTAACTTCCATGCCATTTTAGCTGTAAAGACATTGTACAGTCTCGCATATTGTGTTCACAACTTAGACTCCATGCACCCACACTTTGCCTTCGTCTTTCAGTCCCAATCCTCTTTGCAGGTTGGGGGCAACACTGAAGCTGGGAACAAGAGGGCATGAGCTGGCCCCTCACCCCCTCTGTTTCCTCTTAAAGAAAGAACTTGAGTTCTAGCTCCCACCCCTTCTCCCCATCTAATCTACTTGGTCCCAGCCCTGTAATGGAGAACTCTGGACTCCTGGCTTCCAGGCTCTCCACTCTAATCCAGTAGGCTGCACTCCCTTCACAGGCAACTCAATAGTCCTCGTTCCAAGCCTGTTCTCCTCTCCCCTGCTCTCAACCTGGTAACAGACAACCCATAGGGTTACCAACTATGCAAATGCCCCGCCGCGCTCACAGCGGCAGGGGGTTGGCGACGCCCCTCCCTCCTAGGAACAAAGGAGGCGAGGAGGTCGGGGAGGCTGCTGTGCAGGAGAGAAGCTGTGGCTGCCTCGGCAACAAAGAAGAAGGTGCCCGGGACTCTCGCGAGAGCCGGGATTCCTGGGCTCCATTTTGAGATTCCCTGCTTCGTGCCTCATTCGGCTGCACGCAAGCAGGGAAAAGACGTGCAGTGGGGCAGCGCGGCAGGGACCAGGCCGCGTGCCCCACTCCAAGCCATGCAGGCACAGCTGGCTAGTTATCAGGCCCACATTGAGGAACTGGAAGGGGGGCGTGCGCTTGCCAGCGAGACGGAGGGCAGCCCCCAGGGAGCTGCATCAAATGAACTAGCAGGTCCCCCCCCCCCGGCCGGCATCAAGGGCCCGCGCCGCCCGGGAAGTGGGCGTTGTCGTGCCCTCCCATCTCGTTACAGGGAAGACGAGCTGGGCCCCAGCAGGCGGAGGGAGGAATCTCCACCCGACTACCAGGTGCAATTTGACACTCTTCGGCAAGGGATGCAGGCATTGATGGAGAGTTTGGAGGCGGCCCAGCAGAGGCAGCGGGGGACCCCGGGAGCCAGGCCATATTACGAACACGAACAGATGGAAGGTGAGCAAGAGGACGATGGTTGGGGGTTTGTGATGGTGACCATTGGGGTCTGGACCCACCAGGGCGCAGGAAGAAGACAATCTAGGGAGACCGTGCGCACAGCGCGAGAGGGGTTGTAGCCAGTGCCACTCAGGTTGCAAAAGGAGGGGTTTCCCCGGTGGGCGGGCCACACAGTCCCAACCCAGTAGCTGCCGATGTTGCCCTGGTTATGGGTACAAAGCAGCAGCACAGGTATGGGGCGCAGATGGGTGTTGTACGGGGGTGACAGTTCAGTGCTGTGGCCACAAAGAGGAGCCCTGCCCTCTGTCAGGTGGGTATGCACGCGGGGAATGCAAACATTTCAGGATGTTGCCAAAGAGCTGGGGGTTCCGTTGGTGCCCAAAAAAACGGAGGGACCAACGACCAGACTGACCTATCTCGACATCGAGCTAGACACCAAACACTCTCTGTCTAGATTGCCAGAAGACAAGCTACAGGTCCTTAGGGAACTGGTG
This sequence comes from Sphenodon punctatus, assembly GCA_003113815.1. Lineage (NCBI taxonomy): Eukaryota > Metazoa > Chordata > Lepidosauria > Sphenodontia > Sphenodontidae > Sphenodon > Sphenodon punctatus. The sequence goes on along the minus strand of QEPC01015474.1, from coordinate 2,392,577 downwards.
GCGGCAGTAGCGTGAGCACAGTCAGGCAGTTGCAGTCCCTCATGGGCAGTCTTAATTTTGCCTGCCGAGTCATCGCACCAGGGAGGGCATTCATGTCTCATTTATATCTCCATATAAGAAGCGACCAGCCCCCGCAACACCATGTCCACGTGACAAAGGCGATGTGGGAGGAGCTGGCGACCTGGGAGGCGTTCCTCTGGGGCTATAACGGAGTGAGTTTCTGGTGGCAGTGACTCCTCTTGGAGGCAGAGCTTCAGATCCACTCCGACGCGGCAGGATGCCACGGTTTCAGGGTATATTGGAGTTCTTCCCCATAGTAGTGGCGGTAGAACTATGGGAAGCGGAATTCGCCAATAGAAGGGTTCTATTCTGGTGCAATAACGTGGCAGTTGCCCATGTCATCAACAAGCTGTCCTCTAAATCGGAAAGGGTTATGTGGCTGGTCAGGCACTTTGTTTGCCTACGGGCAAACATATTGTTCATGGCCAGGCATGTGCCCGGGATTGATAACGGCATAGCCGATGCCCTTTCGATTTCAGACAGACCATTTTCGTCAGCTAGCACCAGATGCCAGGGAGGATCCCGACCCATTTCTGAGGGACAGGTGAAGCCTTGGATTATATAATTATAATTATATAATGCAGTGCAGGGATCCCTCGCGCCCAGAACAAGGCGGGCTTATGAAGCGACATTTACAGAATTCCAGGACTACAGGTCGGGGAGAGGTTGGGAACTCCTTTTCCCCATCCCCGAAGGGCACATACTGCAATTCGCGCTGCAGCTCAGGCAACAAGGTTTGGCACCCAGGACGATAGCAGGAAAGGTATCGGCCATCTCATTTATGAGCCGCCTGGCCGGTTACCCCTCTCCCGACAACGGCTTTTTAATGAGCCGTTTAAAGGACAGTTGCGCTAGGCAGAACCCCCCCGGATGAGAGGGCCCCCATTACCCCCTAGTTGCTTAAGGTAATTAGTCATGTGTGTCACTCAGCGAAGTAGTGCTTTTCAGGGCAGTGTTTTGAATAGCACTATTTGGGGCCTTTCGGATCAGCGAAATAGTCCCTCAGTCCAGGCCAGATCGGTCAGGGACGGCCCTGCAGATCCACGATGTGGACTGGCGGGTAAGTACCCTACTCTTACATCTATGCAGGTCAAAAACTGACCAGAAGGGAAGGGGTTGGTTGGTGAGACTTTGCCCTTTGGAGGATGGTAGTATGTGCCCGGCGGAAGCAATGAAACGGTATTTGGCAACCAGCCCGCAGGCGGAGGGCCCGCTGTTTATCCATAGGGACGGCACCCCACTGACTAGGTATCAGTTCGGTGCAGTCCTTGCCATGTGTATTAAGAACGTCGACCTTGATCCGGGTTGCTACACCACCCATTCTTTCAGAATAGGGGCTGCGTCAGTCACAGCAAGTATAGGTCTTCCTGGGAAGAAAATACAGCTAATAGCAGGATGGCAGTCTGATTCATATTGCCAGTATGTTAGGAACACAGAACCAAGGAGGTGGGGTCACATGGGATCACTGGGACGACAGAATAACCCTGATTTCACTTTCAGATGCGTCAACTCCGCGGGGACGGAAGGTGGTGTGGATCGTCGGCCACAGCATCGTGCACTGGGCAGGGAAGATGGCCGCACGCAGCAGGTGGGGCACCCAGCTGGGCCTAGGTGAACCACCACTGTCTTCCCAGGGTCACAGGGCTGTGGCTGACAAAGAGGGTGAAGGCCGATTTACAAAGGGCCCAAGAGCGCTTCCCAGGGTGCACACTCGTATGGTCCGAAATGCTACAGAGAAGGGTGTGGACTAATGCCCAGCGACCAGGTAGGGTCGACAGGGCTCGAAAAAGAGCAAACACGGAAATTGGGGCTTGGCTGCAAAGAGCCGGAGGGTTCATCATCAATCAGAAAGAGATTAGTTATGACAGAGATGAGTTATTTAGGAGCGATGGGGTCCATCTATTGGACGCCGGTGGTAATCTATATCTCGGGGCCCTGAAACACAGCCTTAAAGAAATCCTAGGAAGTTGATTAGTTGGTGGCAAACCAGCCAAGCAAAGCTGGCGGTTTTTTGGTGGCGATAGGCTGAGTTCAGGCCAATGGTTAAACGTTATAGTTGGTAGCATAGTATTGAATAGAAACATCTCCTTAAGGGATGGGCATAGGCCATGCATAGCTGCTCATTGCGGCCCACTGTATGGTCAGCCCAAGGGTGAGAGGCGAATGGACGGACCCGCTGGGAGGACCATGTACCAAACAGTAGGTTACAGTGCCTTCACCCTTGTTGTTGTTTAAACCCCGCCCTCAGGGGCAAAAAGGGGCAGATACGAACAACCCGCTCTGGCGCGGGGAAACCCGGTGGTTGGGGTAGGGGGTAAGTTGACAAAGTTGGGGAAGTTAGGGCACAGGAGAATTCCCTCGGACTTAACCCGAAGATATTAAAGAAGGTAGACCGGTTAGTTCCGGGTGTGGGAAGGGAACCTCCTGTGGATTGGGTAACAGTTAGGAATAGAAGATAGATAGGACCCCAGTTAAAAGGGAAAAGTGGGAGGGTTACCCCTTCCCCCTTTTTGGCTCAATAAAGAGTGTGGCCGATTAAACCCATTCAAGGTGTCATCATCTTTGGGGGGGGGGGGGGGGGTCGACAATGCGGTTTGGCAGCGCCCCTCCCTCCTAGGAACAAAGGAGGTCGGGTAGGCCACTGTGGGAGAGAAGCCATGGTTGCCTTGGCAACAAAGAAGAATGCGCCCGGGACTCTCATGAGAGCCGGGATTCCTAGGCGCCATTTTGAGATTCCCTGCTTCACGTCTCATTTGGCTGGGCGCAAGCAGCGAAAAGACGTACACTCACCCACCCCTAAAAATGGCACCACTCCGAGTCACTACTGGTCGCGACTTAGGACCGGAAAGGAATTTTCCCTGAGCCAAATTGGCAAAGGCGAAGGGTTTTTTTCCTTTCCCGGAGTGATTTGCTGATTAGTATATAAGGGTAAGGACGCGTCTTCGCGGGTGGTAGGCTGAATTGTCACAATTTTGCGGTAGGCTGAGTTCAGGCCAATGGTTAAATGTTGTAGTTGGTAGCATAGTATTTAATAGAAACATCTCCTTAAGGGATGGGCATAGGCTATGCATAGCTGCTCTGTGCGGCCCACTGTACAGTCAGCCCAAGGGTGAGAGGCGAGCGGCCAGACCTGCTGGGAGGACTATGTACCAAACAGTAGGTTATGGTGCCTTCACCCTTGTTGTTTAAACCCGGTCCTCAGGGGCAAAAAGGGGCATATACGAACAACCTGCTCCGGCCTGGGGAAACCCGGTGGTCGGGGTAGGGGGTAAGTTGACAAAGTTGGGCAAGTTAGGGCACAGGAGGATTCCCTCGGGCTTAACCCAAAGATATTAAAGAAGGTCGACAGGTAGACCAGTTAGTTCCGGGTGTGGGAAGGGAACCGCCTGTTGACTGGGTAACAGAAATGGAGCTAGATAGGACCACAGTTAAAAGGGGGAAGTGGGAAGGTTACCCCTTTTTGGTTCAATAAAGAGTGCGGCCGTTTAAACCCATTCAAGGTGGCCTTGTCGTCTTTGGGGGGGTGCGTCAACAATTATTAAGGAACACTTGTGAAAAATACATGTTGGAGAGCCTGCATTGGTGCCTTTGCCACCTTAAAAATTTGCATAGGTAGCAACCCTAAACCCAGGAGTCCTGGGTCCAAGTTGTTCCTCTAATCCTGTAGCCCCCACTCCCCTCACAGAGAGCTCAAAAGTCCTGGGAAATAAAATGTTGGTCTGTATGTGTCGTATGGAACAGACGTGTGTATGTGTGTGGAATGACGACAAAAAAAAAAACAGGCGAGAAAATTGAATTATCGGGATAGGGGTAAATGAATTTAAAGATAAATGAGCAGCTCTGGGGTGGCTGCCTCTGTGTCGGTCTAAAAGCACCCAATGTCCTCATTCCCTCTATTTTTCCTCCTCTCCCATTTCCCTGCATCTCTGTTGCTGTAAATTAGCGCATCTCCTCTAGCTCAGAATGGCTGAGCTGGGGAAATTTCCAAAATGGCACCAACGTCTCTCCAGGAAGATGACTGCAGCACTAATCAATTTAGGATACAGACATATCATAAATTACATCTGTAATTAGTATTAATTAGTTACTGTAATAAATTAGTTGGAGCTGACACCAGGCTGGAAATTTCCCTTAATCAACCAATAGAAAGCTGCAGGTTTGGCAGCTGCATGCCTTCTCACGTCCTGCTGCTTCGAAACCCACCCCGTTGGTGCTAGGCTTCCAGAGGCATCGCACAACAAAACACTGATCCAACACAATGCTATTTCCATTTTCTCTCATCAAGCAACAGGGCCAATAAAAATCTGAATGCCCCAAAAGGGCATCTTTTCAAACGTTCTCCTTAACTCCCCCTCAGGACCACAGTTGCATTAGAGTGGGATCCCCAAAAATTGCAACAATGGAAGGAGTTGACAAAGCCTGAGGATGTGGGCTTTAGGTATACAAGGAACAGGTGCTGAGGACCTTCTAGGAGCATGAAGAGGCTGAGCAGGGACCCAGAAATATGCCTACTTATATAATTTCAAATAAACCTGTCACTTTCATTACAAATAAGACTCTAAGGGAAGTTTTCAGAAGTGTGGAACCTGTCAGATTAAATCAATATATTTTCCTTCGTAGAGTAAAATTCTCTGTTTCAGAGACACTGATTAGTTGACATAAGGGGTAAATGAATTTAAAGATAAATGTGAAGACTTTCTATACATAGTATGGCACTGGAATTCAGAGTTATAGTCTTGTTTCCCAGAATAGAGAACTTTAGGTCATCTATACTTAATTAAAAAAGCAGCCAGGGCTCAGAATTACTTGTCTACAGAGCAGTAATTCACAAGTCTTAGTTCATTTACATGGGGTTCTCAGCTCTCAGACAATATAACAAATCCTACCTAGTATATTTATCTAATAGCCAATATAGTAAGGGAAAAAAAAAAGGAAATCGTCCATGAACTACTTATTTTCACAATTTTAAGTATTTCAATCAGCGTGCACAATTGAGATGTACTACTTTAGTTCAATTTAGGTTAGTTGATTTCTTATCAAATTCACCTTTAAAGACTACTAAAACAAGCTCTCAAGCATTTTTTTGGTAACAAATCAGATTGTGCTTCAGCAATTATGTCATTTCCCACCCTAACCCTCTGCATTTATTTCAGGAACACCTTTCCTTATTTATCACTGCAGAACATCTCTGCAGACTACAGAAGCTATTTGCAGAAAGAACATTATTTAATACACTTCAAATGGTAGATTAACTCAATTTAACATATGGAATTATAAGAATAGTGAATACCAAGCAACTATTCCAACAGTAGCCCACAAATAATTAAAGAACTTCTGCACTAGCACAGGGCTACACCACCAGCTGCTTTCACATGTAACTGGGGAGGTAGGGAAACTTCCATGAATGCAATTGCAGCTCTATTCTAGAGCATGTGGGAATGCATTATTCTGCTTTTATCCTGCATGATCTGGTCCCCCAATGCAGCTTTTACAATGATGGGTGTTCTCGTGGGATGAAAGCAGAATAGCGCATTCCCATGTGCACTGATTCCCGTGAAAATAGAGCCGCAATTGAATTCACTGGTTTCCCTGCCTCCACAGTAACGTGAGAAAGTGGTCATCTAGACAACACACTGAAAAATAATGTCTTAATTTTTTTTAAAAAATCGTAACACTATTGATTTGTAAAAGCCTTTGAAAGGAAACAAGATTGTAAGCCATAGGCAGGGACTGTGTTTGTCTTATTCTGTAAAGGGCCAGGTGCACAGCTGGTGCTATACAAATGCTTATAATAATAAAAGATCTACTTCAGTTTGGAACTCAACTGAAAAGAGAATGTCCTCTGGCCATTCAGCAGAAGCACCTACAGAAACTGGACCATGATTTCATATTTCAAACACTTTCATACATGAACAAGTTAATCCCTCAATATAGCTCAAATTAGTGCAAGCTTTAAGTGCAGCTCTTATAGTTGGAAAGAGTGCTATGTTCTGACATACATGTCATTAAAAGATATTTTTACACTATTAAAATGTAATTAGGGATATGTTTTCTTGACCATGCCAGTTACCACAAAATATTATCAGATATTTCATTCTAGGAGTATTTACACAATATTCCAGGGCAACTTTAGACCTGGAATGTTGATAGGATTCAACACACCTGATTGTTCCTTCTTGAATTACTCAATAATTTACTGTGTAACGATATTAACTACCCCAATAACTGCCTCAATGCAACTGCTCTGTTAGCAAGGCCTTAAAATATAGCCAGCTCATTTTCTTAAAATAACTCACTTCTTTTCATAGGAATTTAAACCATTCTGCCATCCTATAAACAAAATTGTGAATTCCAGTCTCAGATTATTTACTATAACATCAACATTTAAGATGTAAAAGATGTGAAATCTTTCACATCATATAAGTGTGTAGCACTTGAACTGGGAGGTAGGGGGAGACCCTGGTTCTAATCTTGCCTTAGCCAGAAACTCACTGGCTGACCTTGGGCCAGACACATCGTTCTCTCAGCCTGACCTACTTCAGGGTTGTTTTGAGGATTAAAAATTGTCTTAAATTGTTCTATGTAAAGTGCTCTGAGTGCCATGGAAGGGGGGGTGTGGGGGGGTGTATATAAAAATAAAGATTATTATGTTGCGATGGTGAATCATCAGAACCTAGATCTTAAAGTGCCCTCCGACTGCATTTACCAGTTAAGCATTAACTTTTTAAGTGTGATAATTCTGTACAACAAGGAACTGATAGGGGGATCAAGAGGAAGCATTCTACCTGACTTTACTGTAAGTTTCTTTTCTTGTTTTTAAATCTAGTACATTTCAAATGTATAGAATTATTTAATTGTATTAAGAGTTCAGTCCTGCAAACCTTTAGTCATGAACAGGGAACTGTTTTACCCATTGCTGCCAATAGAAAAAAAAAATAATGAACTTACAAATTCCAGGTCATGGATAGTCCCACTACAGTCCATAGCCACAATCAAACTAATCATAAATGGAGCTAATGAGGCGATTCAAATAAGGACCAGTAAGGATTTACAGGAATGAGCCAAGTCATCCATGCATTCATCACCTCAAGACTGTACTATTGTAACGTGCTCTACGTGGGGCTACCCATGGTGATGGTTCCGAGACTGCAGCTAGCGTAGAACACGGTTGACCCGTCTCCTTATGGGGATGGGCTGCCGAGAGCACGTTGCACCAGTACTCAGTTCTCCACACTGGCTGCCTATAGTCTTCCGGGCCTGATTCAGGGTGTTAATACTTACCTATAAAGCCCTATACAGCCTAGGCCCTACCTATCTGTGGAACCGTCTCACTCCCTGGGCTCTGGATCGACTCCTGTGGTCAGCCGGGAGTACCTTTCTCGAAGTCCCCCAGGTATTCTGGGGGGCGACTATGGAGAGGGTGTTCTTGTTGGCCACACAAAAGGCAGTGGAACTCCCTCCTGGCAGAGGCCCGGGTGGCCCTGGACATCTCCTTCTTTTGATGACAATGCAAACCTGGCTGTTCTGCCAGGCTTTTGGTGAGGGGGATGGGTGAAGGGTGGGGAGACTGGGTTAGGGTGATTGGGTTTGTTGTTTTTTGAAAGCCTCCATATATTGATGTTTTATGGTATATTTATATTTATAATTAAATTTTATTGTGTTTTATTAATTGTTAGCTGCCCTGAACAGAGGGGTGGGGAATAAATTTGTTTAAATAAATATTGTATGTTTGTTTTTTACTCGTGAATATATGTTTTGTTTTGAAACATTTAGTTGGGCATATGCTACAAGATTCTACCTTTTTTATCAGATGAAAAATATCACACAGATAAGCAACAACAATTTTTAGACTTTTTTAAGATAACAAACATGACGCTGAAGAAAGAAAATAGCATGTATAAGAAAAAAAAGGATAACTGCCATTTTATGTATGAAGTGCACATCATAAAAAATTTGAATTTATACAAAGAGTGGGGTCTTCAGGTTACTAAAAATGCTTGCATACATATAGATTTAGTAAACTCCAAATGCCTGGCTAATTCCTTTATTTAGGAGGTGATCCTTCACGAAGAAAGCATGGCACTAACACAGGGATGGAGAACCTCAGGCCCAGGGGCCAAATGTAGCCCTCGGCAAGTTTTTATGTGGTCCCTTTCCAATGACTGGATATGGCTCCTGGATCCAGTCTCTACCCCCAAGCACTGAAAAACTGAGCTCAGGCTAATGGAGCAGAGAGGAGGGCCTGCACATACAGATCTGGGCCCTCCTTTTTTTTTTTTTTAAATACACCTGTTAAGCACCCCTGCCCCCAACATCTATGTGGCCCTTGGAGCTTGTACTAATATTCAATGTGGCCCCCGGGACAGAAAAGGTTCCCCAACCCTGCACTAGCACTTAGCATCCGTACAAATACTATTGAAGTGAACAAGATTTCTCCTCACATTTAATGTCAAAGAACTGAAATGAACAGCAAATTGCTGCTTACGAGAAAATTGACAAGAAATTGAGAACTGGAATCTAGTTCTTGCTGAGAACTCGACCGCAATGTGCTTTCTCGGCAAGTACATAAAAAGATTTAAAACAAAAATACTGAGCATGTGCAAAATGCCCACTGCCGTTAACCAAAGTGGTGACAACGCTATTTTGGTTAAGGGTAGTGGCACAACACTATACACTTGGAAGATCCCACTTAATCAAATGATCAGCCTGCAATTACGGATTTGCAGTTCCCTGATTTGCTACTGCAAGCTACTAGCTCCATAGCCTAAGAAACACAATGCATACATTACCTCCGTAGCATCTATAACAGATTATTCACAAAAAATACTAAGAGAGACCATACTAACTGCAATTTCAAAGACTTGCATATTGCTGTTACTATAGAAGATAGTCCCTTAGGTAACTAGAATTTGGCTAGTAAATTAAGTTTGTTAGCTATGGCCCATCATTAACATTCTCAAGACTCAAGAGTACCGATGAAGAGGGCCAGCAGCAATAGGAAATGAGTAGTAACAGGTCATTCTCCAAAAAGCAAGCAGCAGCAACATGCCTAGAACAGTTGTGGTCCAGACAGTACAGAACAGTTAACTGTACAAATCAGTAGTAAGGAAAAACCAGCATTAAATGTCTTAGACAAATGATTAAGTGCAGCTACAAATTAGCAGGGTGGGGGGATGGTTGTTTTACAGGGTGTTTTTTTTTCAGAAGTGTGAATAATACTGTTTCATCATACTGTACTGAATATTAATGCTAACATACCTAAAAACAAAGCATCTGTACTATGGTAGCTTTATACTGATTTTCTGAATTTTAATAATCTCATTTTATTTGGTATATAAGTATTTTAGTTCTTGTAAGAATCATTCAGTAACAATGGTAGACAAACTTTACTATAAAGAGGTTGGTTTTTTGGTTCCGCCTTCCTGGATTTAGGGTGCAATCCTAGCCCCACTGAAGTCAAAGGGATTTTATTTATTTATTAAATAGACTTATATCCCACCCCTCCTGCTAAAAAACAGGTCTGGGTGGCTAACAATTTTACCGACTGACTTCAATACTGTTAGGATGGAACACATAATTTGGGAAATATAAAGTTTAAATATTTTATACCCTTTTGAACACTGCATAAAATTAAAACATGTATGGTTTATTTTAAAATGTGATTTGATGCAGCAAAACAAGTGATACATGAGATAGGGTTCAGGACTGCAGCCTGAGTCACCATAAGAGAAATTACAAAGAGGCTTAATTAAGCAGCTCCCCAAACCCCATACTTTCCATAAGAAAGAAAAGAGCACCCCCCTCCCCAACACATTTGTACATTGCTAACATTAACTTCAAAACAAAATCATTCAGTAACAACGGAGCCTAGCGAAAGTTAATTTAAAACACGCCATTGAGCATATGTGTCTTTTAAATGAACAACCTGACGAAGACAGTGGGTTAAATTTTAATACAGACATTTTGTACCTTGCAGCTTGGTAGGGTAACTTGAAGCATCAGCTTAACAGACGGTTTGTATTCATAAGGCACAAGCTAAAATGAAACAAATAGTAATTAACTGCTGATAATGACCTATATAACTATACGAAATCTAGTTGTTCCTCTCACTTGTGACAGGTTGCTAAATAAGAATCCGCCAGAAATAAAGTTACATAAGCCAGGCTACTAGGAGCTGCGATTGAAGGAGAGGTTTAAGAACAAGGAGCGAGTCTGGAACAATGTCTTGCTCCGACAGAAAAGCTTTCTTTTATCCCCATTGTAACACGCACGCTCTGCCCGAGGCTCAGCCCGAACCCAGAGAGGGGGGGAAGACTCCCAGATCAGCTGGGTTTGCCTTGCTATCAAGCATCCGAACCGCCGCGGAACCGCAGAACCATCGATCCGGAGGGACGAAAGAGCAGCAGCAGCAGCAGCAAGAGGCAGCGCAGGGAACAGCCCCTTTACTTCCAACTGGACCCAGCGCTCCAGTCACAGCAAGCTCCGCTCCTCGATGCAACCGCCTCTTCTCTGCTCCTCGCCTCCCTCACCCCAGACTTGATCAAAAGTCTCTTCTCGGGGGGCGGGAGGACGGAAAAATCCCTGGCTCTCCTCCCTCGCTCCCTGCAACACAGATTAGCCACCGCCTTCTGCTTCTCTGCCCTGGCCAAGTCCGTGCTCGTTGAAAGCCCTACAAGCACAAAATGGGGCTGCTGCTTCCATGGGCGCCGCCATTTTGTGAGCAGCCGCGGCGGAATCTAGCAGCCTTAGCCTCAGCCTCAGTAGCGACGGCAGCAGCAAGTCAGACGCGCTGGAACGGCAGCAGGGGTCTGTGTAATGGTTGAATAAAGTGACCTCCTCTAGGGAATCCCCAGCTGACAGTTACGTAAGGGACCGTGCGCAATTGCTATGCTTAGCAATGGAAACTCATTTAGCTCTGCTACGCAATCTGACTATTTCCCCCTCTGCCCTCAAGTACACTGCACAGACAGGGAATCCAAACTGACTCACTCACCTCTGCCAAGCCCCACTCACTTGGGAAGATCGCTGCTTTTAGAGTCGCTTTATGACTCTGCAGAACTCTTGCCCTGGTGTGAGGGCAGATTTTGCTGTTATGGTTCAGCTGAACATTTAAACCCAAATTGTCTAGGCTTTCACAGTTCTGTAATTTTACTACTGATGAAATAGCAAAAAAAAAAAAAAAAAAAGCCAAAACCAGAAACAACAACAAAAAAAGCAAATCCCCAAACCTCCCTGTGCAAATATGATAAAGGATCTTCTTATCGTGGTCTGCTCTTGGATATTTCAGTTGCTGAGGTAATTCAAACTAGGGCCTTAAACAAAATAACAGTGGTGAGTGATAGGAGCACAAGCACACAAATCCCAAACAGGGGGATTTCCCCCTCCTCTAGATCATGAGGATGACCTGAAGGTCTTACAAAGCACTTTATCAGTCACTCTGTATTGAAGCTGAAAAAGCAGTCAGGTTATAAGATATCGTCCTGGATTTTTTTGTAATGTTCTGAATAAGTGCACCGAGTATAAGGAAAATACAGCTTTCCTTGACGTGCTCACTAGGGGCCATAGTGTGCAATCGATTTTTAAACACAACTCCCCATTGACTTCAGTTAAACGTTCTATAACCGATAGCATGGTATGGCCTTGGATTCCAAAGAGACAAATGTTCGCCAGGAACCTTATATACCTGGAACAAGCATATCGATGAGTTTTGACCTGGAGAGTTCCTTTACTATGTGGGAAGTACAAGTACTCACCTGAGTTACCTCGTATACTGTAAACAAGTGATAAGCTTTAGGGACAAGCTCTCGTTTACTGAATGGGCCCATTCTTGTCCCCATTTACTTAAAAGGGGTAGGGATATGTAAAATTCTCACCTGGGTCCCCATATATTAAATGACTATTGGTTTGGGACATAATTTCCATTTATTCTAAGTGAGGTCTAATGCATATGAGGGACAAGATCTCTTCCCCAAACTACTCCATGAACACAAATATTGGAGAGAAGTGTCCCCATACAATCCCTTTACACAACAAGCTTTTTGGTTTGGGGAGTACTAGTACTCGCCAAACTAAAAATGTTTAGTTACATTTTACAAACAACATATCTTACCAACAAAAAAATAAATCATGAATGAACAAAATGTACTGCTATGGTGGCCTACCTGCCCAAACTGTCAAGTCACTAATTTAGGAAAACCTTCGGCATTAGGAAGTTTTTTGAAAACAAATTGCAGTTTTTAGCATATGACTTTAAAATGAAGGGATTTTCTGAGTCCTTGTTAATGCAGTGTTTACCCCCTTCCTTTTCCCCCTCCCACCCTCCTGAAGGGTGGTTGTGGGTTTTTCTTCTTCCAAAATTAGGAATGTCCCAGTTGATGCATTCAAAAGTTTTCTAAAGTAAAAGTCCTTTAAAACCCCACTAGGTTGTTTTTATATAGCTCAATAAATTTGATTTAGCCATACTGAAAATATATAACAAATCAGCCTTTCCCTTTCCTGCCTCATTCTTCTACCTAAGTCACTGGAGTGATTCGTCCCTTTAAAGCCTGAGAAAAAGGGAACATTTCCCCTGCCCCTAACCCTGGAACAACCGGTAGTAGCCGTTTTTTTCCCTTCCCTCTTCTCCTTCTGCCTTTTCTCTTTCCGCCCGGCTTTGTGTGAAGTTTGCGGCACATTGCAGATGAGCCCTTAGTGGCGAGAGGAGCCTATTGTTCCCCGCCAGGAACTGCTTGCTGGGGCTGTGCTGGCTTTTGCCTTTAGAGCTGCCTTTTGCAGTGCCTGGGACGGCCTCTGGGGTTCGCTGTGTTGCGATCTCGTCCAGGCAGCAGCACGGCGGCCTCAGATCTTTTTGTCTGAGAGAGAAGAGAAGTGAATCCCGTGCCGCCGCCACCGCCGCCGCCGCTGCTGTAGCCGTACAGTGTGTGTGTGTGAGAGAGGGAGATTGCATGGAGCCGCGTCTGTAACACACACACACACTGTCAGTACCTCACTCCGGCTCCCCCCCACCCCACCACAACACTAACCCAATTCATTGTGTGATCCAGCAGCACCATGTTGAGTCTCATGTGCAGGCTGGATCGGTTGGGTTTGTGGTGCTGAGAGAGGCAGCAGCAACAGCAGCAGCAGCAGCAGGAATTACTGAGAGGTGCCCCTCTCCCTCCCTGTGTGTCTCTTTGCCTGTGTGTTGTGTGGAGACAGGACTCGCAATTACCACACTCTCTGGGCTCCCTTATTCCTTTTAAACTTTTTTTTTAAAACCAGCCCCTCTCCATGGCTGATCCCCGGCCGAGCACGGGCACCTGGGTCTCTTAAAGACAAGGAGGAGCTGGGGGTTGTTGTTTTTTTGGTTTTTTTTTTTAATTGGATTTTTTAAGGAGACAAAAAAAACCTTTTTTAAATGCAAAAAATGGCTAATTCGACGGGTAAAACCCAACCAGACCAGCGGAGAAAGGGACTCGCTTTCCTGGACGAGCTGCGGCAGTTTCACCACAGCAGAGGGTGAGGAAAATGGGGAGATGGAAGGGGAGGGGGAGGTTTTTAAACCGACCAGATCCAACTTCCAGCCCCTTCCCTGAAGGACACGGCAGTCCCTGTGAGGGGAGAGAGGGGGGTAGAGTTGACAAGTTGTGTTTTTGTGTGTGTGTCTCCTTCGCTAGGTCTCCTTTTAAGAAGATCCCTGTGGTGGGTGGGAAGGAGCTGGATCTTCACTCTCTCTACACCAGAGTCACCACTTTAGGCGGATTTGGGAAGGTGAGTGGAAGTTTTAATTTGGGTTTCCCTCCCACTAACCTCTTCCCAAAAGTCTCCTCTGACCCCCAGGAGCAGAGGGGGCAGCCGGGGTGGTCGGAATCGTCCTATTTAAAGCCGGTAAGGGAAGGTGGGGGGTGGAAGAAGGAAGCAAGCAGGCAGGTTGGTGGCTTGGCCTTGTTGCTGGAGAGATGAAGGGGGATCCTTGGGGGTGCAGTGTACACACTGCCTATGCCTCTCTGTCCTCCTCCACAGCCCCCCTTTCAGTCCCTCCTTTCCTGGGAGAGGAGAGCGGAGTGTGTAGGGCTGTGTGTGAGTCAGTTCCTCTCGCTTGTGATTGCTGTTCTCTCTCTGTGTGTGTCTCGCACACAGGGAGAGACAGAGAGGAGAGAGTCTGAGTGCAGTTTTAGTGCAACTCAAAATTAGCGGGCATGTTTAACATCGATAATCGGCACGGAGCATGGGCTAGGAAATGATCCTCGCAGCCGGGGGGGACCAGGCGCTGCCCTCCGAGCTCATTCTGGAGAGAAATAACAAAAGGGGCACCCAAGACGGTGTGTAATCAAATAGCCATCTTTAGGCTTCAAGGCTAGGGACAGAAATGTAGGCCTCAAAAGAAAGGCCTCTCTGTGTCTATGGATCTATCTTGGGGGGACTCATCGGGTCGGCTCCCCCTGCTATCCCGAACCTCAAAGGACGCCGCCGTCCCCATCAACACTTTCTTGGATCATTTTAAACTTCTTTGGGTTTTTAACGGACCGCGTTAGGATTTAAAAGGGGGCGACAGAGGGACTCCCGATTGGTTATTGTCCAGGCAGTAAAAACAAAAACAAACAAACCCCCAAACAATACAACCTCCTCGCCTCCCTGAAATAAAATAAATCTTATAAAATACTGGTGTAGAACAGGATTATAGCTGACTGGAGGTCACCAGTGACTGTCAACAAGAAATATATGCCTATATCCCATATATATGCATATATATCTATATTATTTATCACATTTACTTGTTTCATGGCAGCCCATTTCCTTGTGATGTTCACTATCAAAGATGTGTGTATATGTCTGTTGTGTATCTCTGTGTGTGTGTTTTGTTTTTAAAACAGGTATCTGAGAAGAATCAGTGGGGAGAAATTGTAGAGGAGTTTAACTTTCCCAGAAGTTGTTCTAACGCTGCCTTCGCTTTAAAACAGTATTACTTGCGGTAAGTGTTGATGAGGACTCTTGCAGTAGTAGTAGTACTATGAATATGGGATCTCATTTCATTTTCAGTGTAAAAATATATCCACTCCCACAAAAAAACCATAAAGAATCCCAATCCTGTAGTGGTTCAGTGGTTAATTGAAAGTAGCTCTCTGTTGTGATTTGTTTTTGTTTGTCATGTTTTTTTATTGTTTATATTTTGCATCTGCCAGCCTGGAATCTTTCAGGTTCCCCAAGTATGTAAACAGTACTGATCAGAGGCTTTTTATTGATTATTTTAAATTGACAACATAGTAAGACTGCTCCTACCAATCAGGTTAGTGTAGTTTTTGAAACTTTGTTTCATTCAAGAGCAATAAAATGTTATATTTTTAGACTTGGTTATCTCTTTTATAGATTTGGGTCTAGATACATAATTTGTGGAAGGATGATTGCACTGTGCAAATATGCAATTGTTGGAATCATTTGAGGAATACAGTGATTTTACAATAGATTTGGCAAATGGGATACTTATTTAGCTTCTTAGAAATATCACTTGCTTAATTTTTCTAAAATTATCCTATTTATTTCCTTACCTAAGTACTAAATGTATTTTTCTGAGTGGAGTTTCTTGTGCAACTTACAGTTAGATGTATGCCCCACTGGACAGTTGGGAAATGTACTTATAATAATTGTGGATATTTATTTGTAAGAATGTTTACAATTAATTTTAAATCTAAAAAGAAACAAAATGATGATATCTCTCTTAATTTAAATTTTTTGACCTGTATTTGTTAAGGATCCTGCATTTATGCTTCTGAATTTTAAGTATACTTTTTGTTAATAGTAGCCATTTATTTATTTATTTATTAACAGGTAAAAAGGGGTAGCATTTGGAGAAGGGAGTTGGTGTTTTTGTGTTTTACCTAGGAGTTGGCCTGTATGGTGGTGGTTTGCATTTTACTCAAAATGATCACAAGTTATATCTGTCACAGGTTTAGCATTCTGAATTAGGAAGTACAGTAATTGTGCAGGTGCACTTTCTATTGGCTGTCCTAGATTGACTTCCACCTTAAAACTGTCGAGTTCACAGCACTGTGTAGAGTGGTTATTGAATTACAATGAAATCTGGAAAACCGTAGTCATATATCTGTAGTTGCTGGATACTTTGTGTGATGGCATATGATTTCTCTAAGATCCAGAGAAACTCTCCTTTTCCAAAGTTATGTACTATAGTAACACTCCAATTGGTCCCAGGAATGGAGAGGGAATCTCATTTTTGGATATCTTCCATCTATTTATTTTCACTTACGAATATTCAGCATTGATGGAATATTACTGAAGGTGTATTGGATCACAGGAACTGGCACTTGCTTTCTTGAGATTTTGTAATGGATTATTGGGTGTAATAGTCATAGTCATCCTGCATCCAAGCAGGGGGTTAGACTAGACAACCCTCAAGGTCCCTTCTAACTCGTGTTTCTACGACTTTAGGTGACAGTACTCCATAGATCTTTCACTTAGTTTTAAAAATTATAATCTGACCCTCCTCTCCATTATTGTCAATAAATGCCAGAGCACTCAGTCTTTTTTAGAGTTGAGGCACTGATAAAAAGATGTATGTGTTTATCAGTCGCATTGGTTTCTTTGAGACTACATGACCTAAATGCTTGTAGGTTTGGAGCCATAGTTTACATGCTTGTCCGGGCAGTTACTGTGTTTCCATTTGCATTTGAAATTTGACCGGTATTCTGCGTTTTAAATTTGGCTGGTACCATGTTCTAATAAATGATAGTAGTAATGTTGAATATATATAATCATGTAAACAGGTAATTCTTTTTTATTTCAAAATAAATTTCATTCTTACACTAAACATCACACTATTCTAAATGTACATAAATGAGTGTTATAAAGTCAGTTTAAAGTATTCTAACGTTTGGTTAAACAGTATTTTTAAAATTTATCTTTTTCATTAAACTTTATATGGATTGTATCTTAAATGATGCCATCAAGATTTTTCCATGATTTACAGAATTATTATTGTATTCATATTGTTTGTGATAATCCTATTGGAAGATGGCATCTGAAGCAGTTGCTTATTTGCATCCTACCAGTGCAAAAACATATGTTCATGTTTATCTCTAATATGTTTTGTATCCCTGTTTTGTTGTCTGCAAAGTAAGATCTCTAATTATTTTTCCTGTAAATTTTCCTGCCCTGCAAATGTTCTTACACTTCAGTGGAACTGTGCATGCAGAGATGCATGCCAGTATTATTTATTATTATTTATACAGCACAAGCAATGTACACAGGGTAGTCAGTAGTTGGAGACAGGGGCTTACAATCTAGGAAAGACAAGGGAGAGGGGAACATAGGGAGAGACAGGGATACAT
Organism: Sphenodon punctatus; assembly: GCA_003113815.1. NCBI lineage: Eukaryota > Metazoa > Chordata > Lepidosauria > Sphenodontia > Sphenodontidae > Sphenodon > Sphenodon punctatus. The sequence goes on along the minus strand of QEPC01015474.1, from coordinate 2,375,196 downwards.
TCATGAAGTTGGAAAGTCACAGGTGCACATGCTTAACTTAGGGTGAAAACAGTCATGACACTAACCACCCTTTAACCACCCTTGGTGGCTATTTATGCATGTTGCAGGACTGTATTGGTGCCCTATGCAGCCCTACAACATGCATAAATAACCACCAAGGGTGGCTAGCGTCATGTCTGTTTTCAGCCTTAGTTACAGAGAAGAGGAGGACTCTGAGAGAGGGATGGAAGAGGAAGCATTTCTGAGGAGTCTGGGGATGAGGAGCTAGGGAAAGCCTGATGGAAGAAGTAGTGATCACGGAAGAGGTAGTAGTAAAAGTGATCATGCACTTTTACTACTGCGGGTTCACAGGTAGGAAGTGGAAGGAGACTTGATGGGAGAAAACACCAGTGCCAAGACGTTTAAAAATGATTAGTAATTTTGGGATATGAGGTTTGGTGAGACTTTGGGTGATTTCAGACGTGACGAATCCAAGATTCACCACGCCTGAACCACACTCAAACGCGGCCCGCGTTTGACTGTAGTGCATGTCTGTTTGCTACCCGCCAGATGTTCACCACAGCCAAACGCGGGCCGCGTTTCCATTCACCACACTTCTGGACCTGAGAACGCGAGCGGGTCCAGAAGTGTGGTGAATGGCCACCACGGCAGGGGTGAACGAAACGTCACGTCTGTTCACTTACCCCTGCTGGTGGTGGAATCCATTCACCCCTGAACGCGGTGGCGGGAGCGGCCGGATTGGCCGCTCGCGCTGCCCATCAGGCGGGGGGAGGGCCGTTGTGGAACGCAGGGGGTGGGGCCGTGCGGCAGCACGCTGCACCACACGGCCCCATCGCGATCCGTGGTGCCGCAACAGACATTACGGCAGACCCCATTCACCACAGGCCGTGGTTCGCCGGTCCCCGCGGCCCGGGAGAAGCGGTGCATGTCTGTTGGTGCGCCCCTTCACCCTGGCCGTGGTCCGAACCACCCCATGGCCCGTGGTTAATGGGGCCCGCCGTAACGTCTGAAATCACCCTTTGATACGGCCTGATCTCTGAAAATGATGAGCACCCATGTTTATATACTCAAGCTAAGCAATCAAATTGCTAACCACCCTTGAAAATCTTTCTTCAAAACTGGAAGGACTTTGCAAACAGACCTGATCAAATTATTGGTGTATTGACTTTAACAGGAATTTCTCTACTTTTTGTATATTGGGCCCCAATTCTTCAAAGGGGCAGAGATTTTAATTCAGTCAGACCCATTGATGTCTACCTGCATTAACACTTCTACAAGTCCGTGGTCTTTTTTGGGCTTGTAGAAACTTGTATTTTCACTGGTACATCTTACATCGCCTACTTCTATGTTGTTTGGTGTCATCTTGATTTTTAATTATTATTTAAGTAACTTGTATAGTTAACTATTTGAGTAGAACATAGGCATTTCAGTTGGATCAAATGGTTTGCTGAAGTTATCCACACTCTTTGTAGGTAGTAGTTGTGATTTTGGTTTTCTTTTGTTTTAACTACCTTTTCATTTTTATTGTTTTAGGGTGACTGTAAGAGTGTGTGTTTGATTTTTATTTAAAAGCATAAGTTTAAACTGGATACTTCAACATTTTTGATTCAGTCATAAACAGCTCCCCCCCCCCCCCCCAAAGTTAAATATGATACATTTCCTCACTTGAACTATTTGGATATATTTGCTTTGAACTGCCTGACAGGTATGATAATTTATGCTCTACGATTCTGTAGTGAGCATTCAAAAGCCACAGTGCCAATAACCATTGATAGACTTCACTTGCCAGTGTAATGCTTCAAGTCTCTGCAGCACCAGTGAGTCAGTTCCCTTGGACCTTATGGCAAATTAGATGTTTCATCTCAGTGGAGGTGAATTAGTAAGGTATTTTCTAAATAGTTCTCTCTAGCTATTTTACAGTTAATGAAAACTTTAAAAATGGGACAGTAGATGTAAATGTTGGTCAGAGACATATTTTCATATTTTGTTTCAATTGTGATTCAATAAATATGTTGGGGAGGAGAAGGAGAACTTCAGCTTTTTTTTTTTTTTAAAAAGTATATTGAGATCATGAATTTGATACCAATTCTACAAAGTGCTATGATAAGTTTGGGTGTGTTTAGACAAGCGCCATCTCACTTATTACTCACCAATCACCCACCGATCATGCATGTTGCAAGGCTGCATTGGCACCCTGTACAGCCCTGCAACATGCATGATGGCTGGGTGATTTGTGGGTAATGGGTGGGGAGGGACTTGTCTAAAATCACCCTAAGACAAGCATGAAGACCCATTAGGGAGACTTGAGGAGGGATTGGGAATAGGTCTACAGTACACTGGTGTATCTATTTACAGCACTGTATATTTTAAAAAACCATTTAAGACAGATAGAACTAACAGTACATGGAGTATGGGTAGCTGAAATCCAGCTAGCTCTAGAGAAATGAAGCTTTTCTTTTAATGTATGGCAATAAGTCCAAATTATATTTTAAGTTACATTTTTAGAAAGAAAGGGTTGTTGTCCTGCTGGTCCCAAAGTAAGAGGCCTCTGTGAGGCCAAAAAGCTTGCATAATTCTCATCAACAGGAGTTTGTCCGATGAAAGATACCCTTTAAACTACTTTGTCTCCATCTTTTAAGTTAAAGGGCAAGATATAATAACTTAAAAGTAAATAATATTTGGTATATTGATCGATTGACTCTACTTTTCAGTAATGAAAATAATTTTTAAAAAGGATTAGACTAGTTTTTAAATGTGACGCTTCCATGCATGGCCACCCATTAACCATGTATCCAACTGCTTGCTTGAAGGTGGGGCTTGGGGAGGTGCACTCCTGTGATCCATGCACCAGCCACTCACGGCACCCTGCCATAGAAGCTGGAGTGAGCTGTGCAGGGCAAGCCAAAAAAATACATGGGGACAGGTGCCCACGCATCCCCTGCCTGTATGAACTGGCTCACCCGTGCCAACAGATAGGTCCGCAGCCTGGCTGCCTCCACACACAGCCCTGCCGAGAGCCCCCTAGGGAGCTCTTAAAGGCACGCACAGGAAATACAACACAGTGTTGGCTCAAAGCACAACAAGCCCCCCTTGCAATGCATGAGAGAAGAGCCAAGGCCGTGAAGGAAGCCGCTTCCTGTATGTCCCACCCAGTAATATGAACCTCAGTTGAGGCCTGGGACTGCCTGCAGCAGCTAAACCATCTCCTGAGCAGGAAAGGGTTACTTGCTCCTTCAGCTTCATGTTTCCATGGTGTTGGGGCTGTGTGTCATGGCAGAGGACAGACAGTTGGGTGGGGACGGGTGGGGCGTGCTGCTGGGTGGCTGGGAGGAGGAAACGGTACCCATATGAATTGTTTAAACAGCCGGTGTGTGGTGGAGGGAGCGTGTGTAGTTTGCCTGAGTGGGTGCAGTGGTCACCCAGGGAGCCGCCCATTGGAATCCCTTCCTACTCGCTCCACGTGCGTGGGTGCTCCGCAGCCGTGCCACTCAGTGGACACAGACACACACACACACACCCGCCTTGCTCATTTAAAAACACCCTAGTTTATATAGTAAACTTATAGTGAAAATAGGGGTAATGAAAATGAATGAGCTAATGCTAGGTAAAGAAGGTAAGTAAGGAGTAAGAAGGACTTCTAGAAATATCGGGGGAGGGGGAGTAGTAGTGTAGAAAAGGTAGGCTAATTAATAAATGAGGAGAGGAATGAAATTATTAATTTTAAAAAGGTCAGGATACTCAGCTTTTTAAAAAGTAAATAAAAAATTCTGTCTTCAGTGACAATAAGTCACCAAGGGATGACATCATAAAACAGTAGGGATGGGACTATCGGAGACTTATCAGTTACCGGTTTTATTGGTATTGGATTCATCCGATATCAGATTTATCAGTATCGGTATATCCGTTTTATAACATTACTGATTTTTTTGATCTTTAACATTGCTGCCATTGTTAAAATGGCCACAATGTTAAATATCTGAAAAATCAGCAATGTTAAAAAAATTATATACTGATACCAATATTATCGGTATTATCGGATTAATCTGATATTGCCAATTATCGGCATTATTGGATTAATCTGATACCGATAGTCCCATCCCTATAAAACAGCTACAGGTAAGAGAATACCTGGAAAATCTGAAGTTATAAATCAGTTGATCTGGGAGGAACCACAGGTGAGCAGAAAAACAAATTGAGACTGTCTAATAATTTGAATCCCATAAATAAATCTAACTTCCTGCACTCACATCTTTTGAAATAGTTAGACAAATATTGAGGGAACCTGCATGTACACATTTTATTTCTGGAGAATAATGGACAAATACACGGAAACAGTCTAGACTTATAAAGAACACAACTTGCCAAAGAATCTTGATATAAAAAAATAAAAAAATCTTTTTTATACCCTGATCTTTCAATTTGATTTTTGCCATGATCAAATTTTTCTTGGGTGCATCTGCCTATAAGGCAGAGGTTCTCAACCTTTTTCCAGTCACGAGCACTGGGATGATGTATGTGACTACCTGGGAGCACTGCATAATTTGTGTGAATTATTTACATAAATTTGCATATATTAAGTCTCCTCTCTGCTACTTAGTTTAATTCAGTTCTATGGAAATTGAGAGACTAAATCAATTTCCCCACCCCAATTTGACCCTTCTTCAATTCAGTTCACTTATTTCACTTACTGCAGCTGCTTATGACTGGAGGCTTCACATGTGTGAAAGTGCTCCCGAGCACTATTGACCGCTGACTTGGGGAGCACTTTCACACATTCCCCGAGTACTTTGGTGCTCCCGAGCACCAGGTTGAGAATCTCTGCTATAATGTCCTGATCGCAGGATCTGCACCCTAATGGATGAAGGGAAAAGGATAGATATAATAGCTATAATGCTTTAAAACCTGTGAGTCCCACTCTCAATTTAGTTAAATCAGTCTCTGTATTTAGATAGTGTCTTGTGAACTTAAAAGAAGCTAAAGAACAAAAAAATTGTCAAAACCGTAAAGGATAAGTTGTTGGATAAAATGGAAACATCTGACGAGGTACTCCAGAAGATCAATTTAGGTTCAAGTTTTCAATCTCTGTTCCGTAAACATGCTCCAGTGTGACTGCTCATATCTCTTCAGTGGACGCCTCATACCAGCATGTAGTCACGTGTACCTTGTCCCCTTTCCTGCTTAGTACTATTAATGTTAATGAGACTGCATGTAAGTATATACAAGATTGGAGCCTTAGACCATGAACCAGTAATGGGACTTTCTTAACATGTTATTAATGATCTACAAATGAAGCATAGAGCAACGGTTATAAACCTTATTCACTCAGAGGACTAGCAATTTTTTTCACAACACAATAGATAGGGGGGTGGGGGGAAGACTAGTAGAAAAATGTTATTTCAATATCAGTAGTACTGCTGGTGGGGTGTGCATTTTGTTTTCATTATTATAATAATGATAACAAAATTAGCATTTTTGTTATTGTTTTTGTAATGATAAAAAAAGTACAAAATAATAACAAAAACTTGTATTTGTTGTTGTTTTGTTATTTCCTAACCTTAGAACACACATTTTAGGCTGTAATGTTGTTTTGCATCCAATTTTAATAGAATTTGGCTGAATTGTAACCCTCACCCAAGGGAACATGTGTGCCAAATTCCAGAAGGATCAGAAGGGTCCAAATTTTATAAGCATTATGGTTTGTGATGCATTTCTGGCTGTAACTTCTTTTTTGTCCGTCAAATTTGGATTGGATTTGGATAGACTGTACTCCTGATACAAAGAAAGATTGGATAATGGTTTCATATTGGATAACGGGTTCCTATTTTATAAGCAATTTATGTTTTGTGGTTTGTGCACACATTTCCAGCTGTAGCATCTTTGTTGTCCATTCAATATGGATAAAATTTGGACTTGGTGTACCCTTCATGCAAGGAATCATCCCTGCCAAATTTCAGACAAGCTTTCCTGACCTTCAGACAGCCATTTAGGAGGGAAAAAACTAGTTTACAGTCCTGGGAGGGGAGAGGGGAGTAGACGGCACAGAGCCAGGAGACATGGGGTGAAAACAGACATGACGCTAACCACCCTTTAACCACCCTTGGTGGTTATTTATGCATGTCGCAGACAAAAATTGACTCTGTATAGGGATTGCAAAATGTTCCAGCAGCCCAGGCGCGTGGGGGTGGGGGTCCGGGTTGTCTGCTGCTCCCACTAGGACGGTTTCTTCTAATGGGACAGTTTTGGATACTGTCCATCAGGTCCCTCCTCCCGATGCCCCTTTCTGCCCGTGTCCCCCTCCCCCAGTTCAGGGCATTGAGTGCCAGGCTGTTGCTCCTACCATTGTTTGTTCAGATAAAGCCGAAGCATTTGGGCTAATGCCAGCTGTCCTGATTTTTACTATTCTTTCAAGTAATGATTGCCCAGCACCGTTGTGGGGTACTCCCCTGGACGTAGCCGAATATCTGAGACTACTCCTGAAAAAGGTTGTGATAACCAGTAAGGACATTGTGTCAGTAGACCATCTTTTTGTTTCATCTAACAGACAAATGATTCTGGTTATTTTTGTCTCATCTGAATTGCCAACTCTTATACTGACCCGGAAGTCCTACTTTGAACATCGGGTGGTTTTTACCGCCCGTGCATTTCAGGTCTTTTCCTCAGACCAGGAGGGGTGTTTAAGGGAACCCCAGACCGTGGCAGATTTCTGCGTGTTCATGGGTGGGGGAGCCCTGTGTGAACGATGCAGCGTGCACCTGCAGTGAGTAGGGGTGCGCGTGTCCATGTAACACTCATCCCCGCTCGCCCCCCATCTCCTCACGCATGGGCCAACCGGGGAAAACGGCGGTTGCTTCATGGGTACGGATGAGTAGGGGGTGAGTGAGGATGTGTGGACACCCTGCCCATGCACTGGAACGCCCACAGACCCACCACCCGGCGGATCCATGTAGAAACAGTCTGTGAGGAGCCACTTGAAGAACAGAAGGTCGCTTCCTTGTAAACAAGGTTCTTTGAGATGGCTCAGAACATTCTCATAACACCCACCCTTCCAGCCCTGCATGGAATTTTCTTATATTCCTAGAAAAAGTTGGAAGGAACTGTCCTTCTGAGTGGGAGAGTGTTTTTTATACTAGAGGAGCTCAAGACCATCATGTGGCCTGTTACTTGAATAGGGTGAGCATGTACAACCCAGTTATGAGAATGTTCGGAAGCATCTTTAAGAACCTTCTTTACAAGGGAACAACCTTCTGATCACTCACATGGGGAGGTGTTCTTTGTAAACAAACAGCTTTATCTCCCAGTCCGATCGGTGTCCCCGCTGTTGCTGCTGCAGCACTACTAGCGGACAGAGGCAAGTGAGGGATGGGGACCCCCACCTTCAGCCCTCACCCCGCCCCTGGACTCCCCTTCATTGTTTGTAATCACAGAACACGTGTTGCTGGAGGACAGCTAGAATGGTCGCCAACCGGAAGTTTTTGCTCTACTGACTCCCATTGAACAGCATAGGCGCTGTTCAATGAGAGTTTGCTACCGCCTTAACTGTGTCCAGGGGTTTGAGGCATGATGGTACGGATGTTCCACAGGCTGGATGCAATTTGTCTCCTGTGGAACAGCCAGCCCTCGGGCAAGGTGGGGAACCAATTCTTTCCCCTCCCAAAAGTAGCAACGCCAGGCCTTTGTCTCCCCCCTCAGTAAACATGTAGGCTCACTGTTTGCAGCGTCTGGAATCTCTGTATTTGCAGCTGGGGGAGTTAAAATCTGAGCTAATGGTGGGGAAGAATGGGCTGGGGCCGTCTCGAGTCACTGTGAGGTCTATATCTAAGTCCTGTCGTTTGACTTCACGCCCATCGTTGGTGTCTACTCCTATTGAATCCTCCACCTGGCTTCCATCCGTGGGGGTTAGCCAAGTGAGGGAAAGCCAGGAGAAGGAAAATAGTTCCCTGATTTTATCGCAAGCCCTACGGGGCTTTGGCCACAGGGGGGCGGGTGGGTCAGGGAGGGATATTTCCCCGCACTTTTCAACCATCGTCATCTAAGGGTCGATTATCTTTATCATTGCCACTACCATCGCTCTCTATACCGGGGTCTTCTCAGTTGGCATTACCTCCCTCTGCCCCCTTGGTATGCGTAGACCCATCACCTATAAGTATTGCCTTTAATCAAGCAATCGGGGGCTCCTTAGGGGCAGGAGTCCCCCCTATTGTAGCCCCTTTACATCCATCAGGTCGAATGCTCAGACAGCGCCCCAAACTTTCCTCTCTTCCCTCCTAAACAGTGACTAGCAAGAAGCCAGGGGCCGACCTTCTCCTTGATCTCCTGGAATATTTCGGGGTGGAGGGCACATCAGTCCGACCCAGATTTTTTTAATTTTTTGATTTCTTACGATTTGTTGTTAATCCAAGAAACTTGGTTGTTAGAGCCTCCTGCTCTGACGACTTGGAGGGGCTATGATACTTATTGGTTGGAAGTGGTCCCCTCAGCTTCCCACAGCTGTCCTAGTGGAGGTCTCGCTTTGTTTGTTTCCTCTATGCTATCTGTTCAAGTCCAGTGTATTAGTTTTATTAAAGCTTATTTTATTCTTTATTATTGTATATTTTCCACTGGACTTGAAATGGTAATCAGAATTGTATATATCTCTCCTGAACGATCTGTATATTACAACCCTGATATATGGGACTCTATTACTGAACAGGTCCTTGCCGCCACCGTGAGATTTCCAGATGCATTTTTGCTCCTTGGTGGTGATTTTAATTCTAGACTTGGGAACCCTGGGGTATCGCAGGTTGTCCCCTCCTTGGGGGAATTCAGCAGATTCGACATTTATCGATATTTATCCCTACACGTCATTCTAGGGACCAAGTAGTGGGCCCTAGAAAGATCCAGATGGACAAATTGCTGACCGAGCTGGATCTTATTATTAATGGGCGGGTAGAGGAGGACTTGGAGGGAAATTTTACTTTTCATTCTCCTCAGGGATCCAGTGTTCTGGACCTTTTTCTTATCTCCCCAATTGCCTGTTTATGGTTTTCAAATTAATGGTTATCCCTTTGTTTGTATCTAGCCATCTACCAATAGCTTTATTTATTGCTGACCCTATAGTTGGGAGGGATGTAGCTCCCCCCGCCATATCGTCGGTCTGGGCTGAGGAAGTTTCTCCCCTAGTGCGGGTAAAGTGGTCTGACGCACAGGCTGAGGCGGTGGATGCATTTATTATTTCTCCACCAGTCCTTAGTCTGTGTGAGCTGGTTGCTGCGCATGACCCGGAGATGGTGGCACGGTATGAGGACTTACTAGTTTTGTTGTATCCCTTAATTACTCGGAGGAACACTGTTCTCTCAAATGTAACTTTTTCCTGTATCTCTACTCCCTCTTGGTTTGATACAGAGTGCCGTAGGGTGAGGTCTATCCTTCGTCAAACCATTAGGTAGCTTAAGACTAACCCATGTCAATATCTTAGGATCAGGATGGCGAAGCTCCGTAGAGAATATCAGAAGCTTCTGTCTTTCAAGCAAAATAGCCACCTAAAAGCTCAGTGGTCTAAGTTGATTACAGCAGCTAATGCAAGGGACTCTCATCAATTTTGGGCTTTAATTCGGTCATCACAGAGGAACGGTTGCCCCTCTAGGGAAGTTAGTTTACATCCGGTAGTATGACAGAACTTCTATGAGAGTCTGTTTGCATGCCCAAGGGGGGTCCGCTTTGCTCCAGACATCTGGCCCATGGAAGGGTTCCAGCATTGGCCACCTGTAACCACCGAGGAGGTGGTGGTGCTTATTGCTCGCCTTAAACCTGGGAAAGCCCCGGGACCCGATTATATTTCCCCTGAATTGCTGAAAAGCAATCCGGAATGGTGGGCCAGCTTGCTGGCATCCCTATTTACCCACTTGAACGAAACCGGTACTTTCCCCTCCTCTTGGCTAGCCAGTACCATCATTCCCATCTTTAAAAAGAGGGATCCTAAGCTCCCTGGGAATTACCGGCCTATCAGCCTACTCAGTATCATGGCTAAATTGTATGCCAGATTACTGTTAGACAAAGTCCAAGCCTGGATTGAAGGTGCCAATATTATCGAGCCTGAACAAGCTGGCTTTCAGAAAGGCCTTGAAACAACTGATCATGTATTTGTCATGGCGGCCTTGATTTCTAAGTACACCTCCGCTCATAGGAAGCTTTACCTGTGTTTCATTGACTTGGAAAAGGCTTTTGATTCGGTAGGCAGGGAACGTCTGTGGATGAAGTTAAGCACTATGGGCATCGATCCTAGATTATTGTTCCTCCTGATTCATCTTCATGCTGGGAATTCCTTGAGAGTCCATTATAACTCTCGTGGTGCTTTGTCCGGGTCTGTTCCAGTTCAAGCGGGGGTAAGGCAGGGGTGTTTGCTGGCCCCTGCCTTATTTAACCTGTATTTGAATGATGTGGTGCAGGCCATGAATCAGATAAACATGCATGCCCCGAAAATCGGTGCTAGCCGAGTGTCTCTTCTCCTATACACTGACGACACCTTTTTGATTTCTCAGACACTGGTGGGGTTGAAACGTTCGATGCAAGCTTTTGGGGCCTATTGTCAGCATGAGCTCCTGCAAATTAACTTTGATAAGACCAAGGTTTTGGTGGTTGGATCTAGAGGGGTTCAGAAAACATATCAATGGCAATTGGCACCAACCTTATTGAGCAGGTCCGGTGGTTTAAGTATTTGGGGGGTGATCTTTTCTTCCCACTCAGGATGGAAGGATCATTTTGAGGCAGTGTTAAAGCTAGCCAAGAAAACCACAATGGCAATTATTAGATTTTATTTTATACAGGGGGGTAAATTGGTCCTTCCAGCTCTCCGCCTTTTTAGGACAAAAGTTGTCAGTAAGCTTCTTTATGCTTTTCCTATATGTGGGTTACCCTTTATCCTACATCTAGAAAGCATCCAGAATAGGTTTTTACGGGCCATTCTGGGTGCCCCCCGGGGGACCCCGCAGGTTATTTTGAGATTAGAGGCTCTTTGCCTCCCGCTTAGAGCCTATGCCCTTCAGGCGGTGGTCATCTTTTGGGCCAAAGCGGTGCTTTCCCCTCTTTGCAAGGATTTCCTTTTAACTATGGCCATCAATGGAGGGCTTGGGGCCACCTGGAGCCAGGCAGTGGAAAAGGAAGTTTACCGCCTGGGGTTTTCACCTGAGATTCTGAAGTGTGTAGGGATGGTGGCCACCAGAAGCCTGGTCATAAAGAGGATACGAGATCAGACAGTGCAATTGGAGGGTGCGCTTCTAGCTGCTCAAAAAGTGGCTCCAGCTTATAAACCTTATAAGCCTTTGGTTTTGGGGGACTACTACCTTTTTACATGGCTCGATGCAGACAAACGGATAGCCTTTTTCAAGATGCGATCTAATACATTCCCTTCAGCAGTAGTAGATGGCCATTATAGGAGGATTCCATGGGCTCAGAGGGTGTGCCCTCCGTGTCATTTGGAAGAGGTGGATACCATTGATCATATCCTCCTTCGGTGTCCCCTATTTGCCAGCCCCAGAAATAGATATCTCGGGGGAGGGGCCGGGGATGTAGCGGGCCTGGAGATCCAGAGACTACTCTGTCTGGTGGACTCGGATTTATCCAGGGCAGTTGCTGGGCTATCTCTAGCCATATTACGTATACGCCAGGCTTGTAGTCCTCTTGTGAATTACCCTGGCTCCGGCTGAGAGCAAAGTCCTGGCATGGGCTAGGCTCATTATCTCTGTTTGTTAAGGTCTGGATATTTATAAAGAGTGCTGTTTTTGGTTTCAATATACTGAATTGACGGGGGTCAAGTGTGCCGCCACAAGCCCTGGGAAGGGCAAGGCTCTGCTATCCTCCCGTATTTTTATTTGTATAGTATATGACACTTAATCCTAGCATTTTACGTGATTCGCCTGACTCTATATTTGAGCCCATGCTTGCATGTAGACTCGTGGGACTTAATTTTCAGGGTATAAATTGTCCATCATTTATGGGTATGGGTATGTTAGGAAGATATTTTGGCTTGTTTTCTGGGTATTGTTGGACTAGGTTATAATATGCAGTATTTTTGCTCTAAATATTAAGACGTATCTATTTTTTTATTTACGTTGTAAAATTGCATGTCATATTGCTTATATCCGTACCATTCGATTAGGTGGTACGCTAGGTGGTGACGCCTTTGTGTTTTATTACGATGAGTTTTGTGTTTATTCTTGTGTCATGTATTATGTCATTTGTTGTTTGCTTTGTTGTCTGTTTCAGAGTTCAGCGATAGCTAAATGCCTAATAAAGTATTATTATTATTATTATTATTATTATTTATTATTAATAATTTTCAGGGGTTTAGAGTGCTCCTTTAAGTCTTGGGAGGGGCTGGGCCTGAACATTCGGCTGGGGGCGTTTCATTAATGTTCGGGGATGTTGTGGAGTTGCTCCGCCCTAGGTTCAGCTTTTTCTCTAGTATTCCACTATCTGAAACTTGTGGTCGCGAGTTTATAGGGGTTGAGAAGGGTAGGAGGTTGGGAAGTCAAATGACAAGTTCCTGTGAACTTATTTATTTTATTTGTATAAACTGCTGTTTATATTTTATTTTGTCTTATGTTACATTTAAATTTATTTGTAGATAAACATTGTTATGGCCACTGGCTGAACAAATAAAACCTTTTGATTTGATTTGATAGCTGCAAATGTGTGCGTAAATCCACAAAATATTAATTGCTTGCAAACTTGGGACCCTTTGTCCAATCATTATGAAATGTGGCAGGGATGAACCCTTCCATAAGGGGTACAATCAGTCCAAATATCAAGCAAATTAGATAAAAGACGAAGAAGTTACATGTGGAAATCAATTTCCCATAGAAATCAATGGGGAAAAATAACCAACTTTAATAACGATAACAAAATTATATATAACAAAATACAAAAATAAATAATAACAAAATATGAATTGGGTCCCTGGTGCACACCCCCTAGTACAGACCAACTCTGCACTTAGAGGCAAGGGTGTAGCTAAGTTGGGAGAGCCCTCTGCTGCACAAGCTAGGAGGTCCTGTAATCTATGTGCAGGTGGTGCACATGAGCCTCCAGTCCTTTGTGCAACTGCACCACCTGCAGGTATGACAGCTACAGCCCTGCTTGAATTCCTGGTTGATTAGGAACAGACAGGTAGGAGTCGCTAACTTCTTCTGCTTCAGAGCTCTGGTTGTCTGAGAATTAGGAGGTGATCCCACCCTGCTTCTGTCTCTCCTCCAATGGAGGAGGAGAGAGGATGGGACTGAGACTGAGCCATCCCAGAGGCAGTTGAGAGACAAACCAGCAAAAATTTGGCTGCTGATTAGTTCAGGCCTATGGATCTGTAGTTGAGAACCACAACCACTAAATGTAGAACATACTAATGAAATTGGCAGAGGATGCTAAACTGGTAAAAGTTGCAATCAACAGGAAAGATAGACAAATAAAAGGAAGAAAACGAGAGAAACTGATAAAAAATAAAATTAAGTTCACACTTTGGAAGTGTGTGTATGTGGGTGAAAATAATTTAAGACCGAGATATTTGTTGTGTTGGAACTTATATAGAAAACAGTAATGCTGAAAGAGACTGCTAATTTGCTTAGGATTTCCATATTTCAAGTTTCCAAAGAGAACACTGGCAGGGGCGAGCTCTACACCAACATCTAAATACAGGTGGGCGCAGTTCATGACCCAGAGAGCAACATACCCAAATTCTGTCTTGCTGAGAGCTACACTTATCAATCATGGCAGTTTTCACATGTGTATTCCCCAACTTTTTATAAAAATAAACTTAAATAAAAAATGAAATACTTTGTAATATACTTTGATATATACTATAATAAAATACTTTGAAAAAATAAAATACTTTGGGTAAACAACATGCTTACATTTTTTTAACAAAAATCACACCATTAAAACAATTCTTAAAATGCCAACTCATACCATTAAAAATCACACTGTTAAAACCAAACTTAAAATGCCAGCTCATATGCACGAAAGTGTTGGTGTGACAAGATCTGTGTACCAAGATCTGTGGTATGTATAACATGTATATACCAGGACCTTAGTATGAATGAACAATTTAGTTTATAACTGAAACTACATGCCACTTGAACTGTCTATTAACACAGTAAGGCAGGAAGCAATCAGGATTGTGAGCCCTACCAGGCGAGGAGGTCTGATGGCATCTGCCCCTTATGTGCATACCCTCATCTCTGCTCCCTTCCCGTGAGCTCAGTTTTTCAGTGCTTGGGGGTAGGAACTGGGGCCAGATCCAGGAACTGGAAAGGGGCCACATAAAAATTGACTCTGGGCTGCATTTGGACCTTGGGCCTGAAGTTCCCCATCCCTGCCACAACGTAATAGAACACAACAGAACTGGCCCCATAACTCCACCAGACAGTCACTGAGGGTGTACACACACGCGCACACACAGCGTTTTCAGACAAGACATTCTCCACCCACTACCCACCCACTGTACATGTTGCAGGGCTGCAGTGTTGCCCTATGAGTGCTCTGTAACATGCATAGTGGGTGGAGAGTGTCTTGTCTGAAAACGCCCATTGTGTGTGTGTATGTTTGGAATGCAGGCTGCTACTAGCAAGTGTGTGTGTGTTTGGCATGTAAGGTGCTTATTTATTTATTTTTTATTTTATTTTATATAAAACGTATATCCTCCCCCCCAGGGTGGCGAACAACAGTATAAAAAAAGTAAAACAATAAACAATTAAAAACCATTAAAAATACACAATACAGGAGAAAAAAGACCCTCCCCCCCCCCCCTCCCTCTCGCTGAAAGCCTGGCAGAACAGCCAGGTCTTACATATACGCCAAAATGACAGGAGAGTGGGAGCCAACCGAGCCTCCTCCGGCAGTGAATTCCACAGCACAGGGGCGGCCACCAACAAAGATCTAGTATCGGTGGCCACCCGCCTCGCCCGGGGAACCTCCAAAAAGGCTCCCATGGACGATCTCAAGGGTCGCACGGGCACATGGGGAGTGAGGCGGTCCCGCAGATAAGTAGGGCTCAGGCTGTGAAGGGCTTTAAAGGTTAAAACCAGCACCTTGAACCTGGCTCGGTGCTTTATAGGCAGCCAGTTCGGAGCACTGTTGTCATGTGTTCCCTGCGACCCGCCCCAGTAAGGAGACAGACTGCGGCATTCTGCACCAGCTGCAGCCTCCGGACCAGCTTCTCAGGTGGCCCCACAGAGCTCGTTGTAGTAATCCAGCCTCGAGGTGATGAAGGCATGGATGACGTGTGTGTGTGTCTGTGTGTGTGTAAATAGAAGCCGAGGATTACAGGGTGTTGTGTGTGTTTAGGACAGGGGTGGGGAACCTCGGATCCGGGGCCAAGTACAATCTGTGGCTAGCTTTTCTTTGGCCCCTGGATCCAGGTGCTACGCACAAGCGCTGAAAGACTGAGGTCAGGGGAGAGAGCAGAGATGAGGGCATGCACACAAGGACAGGGGACCAGACCCATGGCACATATCAATGATCTGAACCCTCCTTTTCCTTTCCCCATCCTGAGTGCACCTCATAAACATGTCCACCCACAACATCTATCACTGTCCCCCATTCAGCACTACACCCTCTCTGCTCCCTTGCCCCTAGCATCCCAGCCTCTGAGCTGGGGCTGGGCAGATCCCAGCATCACAGCTCGCTCTCTCCTTCCCTTCCCCCAAGCCCTGCTTGTGTGGGTCTGGAATTAAAGAAACAACCAACCAAGCTGAATTGCTGGTCCCCTCCCTGCCTGTTCCAATTGGTTCCCTTTCCCCTCTTCCCTCCCCCACCCCTGAGACCCCTCACGCCCTCCTCAGCCCCACAGAGCACAGCACACCCCCTCACCTGTGTGCTTGGGTTGGGCTTCAAGTCATGGCACTGCATTGCTGTCTTCTCCACCCTCTTCGCTCCCCTCTGCAAGCTGAGGGGTGGGGATAGGGAAAGCACTGGCTATCCCTGCTTCCGCCTTCTTCCCTGCTGGCCTCAGAGCGGCCAGGGGTGGGGAAGCCACCTGGAACTGGGTGGGGGGCAGCTGAGCATGCTGGCCGGAGCTGCCTATGGCTACACAGAACGGGTAACCCTCCCCAGCCTCAGAAACCCCCTGAATCTTTTCGGTGGGTTTAAAAAAACTGCCTGGATGGGTCCAGCAGACCCCCAAAAGAGGACAAATCCAGGAAAAAGAGGATGGGTTGTTAACCCTAAATTTGCTGTTCCTTAAACTCATTAAGCTCTTCTATTAGATGCCAGAGAGCCTTGTCAGATTAATTTTAATGGGAGATGGGTGCATAATATTATTATTATTATTATTATTATTTATTTTATTATTTTATTATTAGCATTTATATAGTGCCAGCGATGTACCTGGCGCTTTACAAAGAGCAAGATAGACATGATAGTGCATTGCAAAGTGTGTCCTACAGTATCAGAAAAGACTAACATAATTTTGTGTACAAAGAGGTATCAGGCCATGAAACAGTAAAGTGATGATTCTGATTGGTATAGTTCTAGCATGACTGTGGGCATAGACTATAGACCACATTGGGGTCATTTTATTTCAGATTTGATTGTCAAGCTGTCACCACTTGATGCTGACTTGAGTTTAGAACAAGGCTCGGGATCTCTGATCTCACTAATTAGATTTAGTGTCATGCTAACTTGAGTTACATAGAGAGATGAATTTTTGATTCATTGTGCCAACATTTGTAGATTGGGACTATCAAAAGTGGGCAAATTTTTCCATGTGCCTACATAGCATTTTAATTCAGGCTAACATGAGCTCAGATCCTCAGTGTTGGAACAGATTTGAAAGTTCAAACTTGGGCACCAAATATACCTGAGCTAAGGCAGTTGATAACTGGGATCTGGGATGGTTTAACATGGCAATATGCAGCTTGAAATCAAGCTAAATCACCAATGTAGATGGGGCCTACTTTTGGAATATTATTTTTACTTTTAATACATCATTACCAGGTGGGATGAAATGACAGAAGTTTGCAGAACAGCAACAAAGTGATTATAAGATTGGAGAGACTGATTTATGAGGAAAGACAGGAAACAAAATGTATAGCTTTGTTATGCTAGCAATGACTCCAGGAAGCACAACAGAGGGTCTGTGGTGTTTGAAGCGGGAGAGCAGGCGGTTAGAGCGACGGTGGCGCCGGACTCGCGACCAGTATGATCGATCGCAGCATAAGAGCAGTTTAAAGGCTTATGCTGTGGCGGTGCAGGCAGCAAAGAAGCAGTTCTTTGCTGCTCTTATTGCATCTGCAAAGTC
>QEPC01015474.1:2338225-2355252 GCA_003113815.1 Sphenodon punctatus | reverse complement strand
GAGAGAGAGAGAGTTGTCCTACTGGAGTCCCATCCACTTACTGGATGAGATGCTAGTAGGAGGGTTCTCTCAGTCTCCAAGTGGCAGGGTTTTACTCAGCAGCAAGGAGTTCCCAGTGTAAACTAATGTTCTGTCCATCACATCTTAACGCTGAAAACTCTTTGTTGCTGGATTTTTGGAGGCTCTGCCTACAATGTAGAAGCCCCTCCCTAGAGCTCTGCCAGCCATACGGTTCTGCCAACCCGCTGGTGGCAAAGCCGCCAGCAGACCGGCAAGCCTTTGGGGCCCCGCAGCAAGACTTGGCACATGGCCTCTCAAACCCTTGGGCCGGCCCTGCCTGTGCGGCACCCGGCC
Organism: Sphenodon punctatus; assembly: GCA_003113815.1. Taxonomy (NCBI): domain Eukaryota; kingdom Metazoa; phylum Chordata; class Lepidosauria; order Sphenodontia; family Sphenodontidae; genus Sphenodon; species Sphenodon punctatus. The sequence goes on along the minus strand of QEPC01015474.1, from coordinate 2,354,898 downwards.
TGGGCCCCTGGCCCGCTGCTTCTCCCTGAGCGTGCGCGTGCCGGCTTTTGTATCTCCACTGGCAGGTGTGTATGCGTGGGGCTGTCCGGCATTGCATGCCGGCAGCTGTGCACTGCCCACTCCCTTTGCATCCCTCCACAGCGGCCCCATTGTTCCCGTCCTGCCGTTATCTGTCAGCCTTGACAGCCCCTGTCTGCCTGTCCAGCCCCCTGGCCCCGCATCCGATGCTGCCCCCATGGCCGCTGCGGCTCAGACCCTCCAGGAGCTGTACCATGGCAACTGCATCTCAGCCCGAAGTCCCTGGGGGGCTCTGGGGGGTCTGTCCATGTCCGGAGCGCCCGGGAGAGCTGGCCCTTTACGACCTGTGGCATTCGCCCATCGTTCAGCGCTGCCTGCGCTCCGTGCCCACTGGCCGGATGCCTATCGGTGCCTGAGCTTTGGTATGCTGCGCTTTGTGAGGAGCTGGGGCTCGCCCCCTTCACTGAGGGGTGCTTACCGGACACACTGGGGGGCCTTGCGGCTTAGAGTCCTGCTGAGACGGCCTCCGCTCTGCGTGTGCGTGTGTGTGCCGTTCCGGGATATGTGACCTGCCTGTGTGAGGGTGGCCCTCCCCCTCCTGGTGGGCTGGCCGTGCCGGCCCCTCGCCACCCCCCTCCTCCCATGCGCCCGACCAGCTGGGGGGTTCCCTGTCCCCCCTTGGTGTGTGCCTCCCTCTGCCCCCCTGCTCGGCTCCCCTTTGTTGTGTGAGTGTACTGCTTCGTTTGTGTGTGTGTGTGCTTCTCGTTTTGAAGTGCGCGCGCCTTCCGTGCTGCGACTGCTGTTTGCGAGCGTTGCTCGCACTGCAGCTCCCTCCACCCCCTCCCTTCGTGTTTCCCTTCCCTGGGCGGGGCCCTCCACTGTCTTTGGCTTCGTTTGCCCTCCGGTGCCCATGTTTGCGTCCACGTAACCCCGGTGCCTTGTGGGGCTCCCACTGCGGTTCTCGCCACCACGTCACATCTGTTGGGTTCCCCCGGCCCATGTTCTCTCCGGTTGGCCCTGGGCGGTGGTGCCGCCCCGGTCACGTCTGTTTGGGCCGCGCGTCTCACCCCGGCCCACGGTGAAGCCATTCACACCGTGGTGGGATTCACTGTGGTGGATTTCACCTTGTCATGTCTGAAATCACCCTCTGTCATATCCCTGCTAATTTGCCTCCTTTTTAAGATAAAGAGCCCTAATCTTTTTAGTCTTGTATGGTAGCCTTTCCATACCCCTGATCATCTTTATTCTTGCCTGTCTCTGCATCTTCTCCAGATCCATTATATCCTTTTTGAAATGAGACTGCACACAGTATTAAAGCTGTGGGTATACCATGTATTTATACAGTTGCATTATGATACTTGTTTTCTGCATTGTTTTCTATTATATTTTCATAGATCCTAGCACTGTTTACCTTTTTGACCTTTGCAGCACATTGAGCTGATGTTTTCAGTGACCTACCCACCCATACTCAACTCTTCCCCCCCCTCCAAATTATAACTAATTTAGACCCAGCATTATGACTGTATAGTTAGGATTACCTTTTCTAACATGCATTACTTTGAATGTATCAACCCTGAATTTCATCTGGCATTTTATTGCCTGTTCACCTAGTTCAGTGAGATAATTCAGTAACATTTTCAATCTGTTTTGGACTGAACTGCCTTGAATAAGTTTGTATCAACAGCTAATGCGCTATCTATTGTCCACCCCCTTTCCAGATCATTAATGAATACGTTAAACCGCATAGGTCCCAGTACAGATCCTTTCAGCATTTCACTGATTACTGCTATTTACAATTGTGAAAATTGGCCATTTATTCCTACCATTTGTTTCTTATTGTTTAACCAGCTGCTGATTATTTCTTTATTATTTATTTATTTCAATAATTTATACCCCGCACCCTCCTGTAACCAGCTCGGGGCGGCTTCCAGCAACTTTCAAATACATAAAAACACTATAAAACAGTTTAAAACAAACAGCAATATTTAAAACAAGGCCAAGGAAGTTAAAACAATAAAACAGGATGGGGGCGAAACACCATAACCCTAACCCACCCCCCACCCCCGAAGGCCTGGGTGAACAGCCAGGTTTTACAACACTGCTGTGATCCATGACTACTTAGTTTTCTTAAAAGGTTTTTCCTAACCAGTCAGAATGAAGCTGGGCTTCTAGACAGGGTTCAGAACTCTTGCTTGTTTTTCATGGACAGGTTTAAATCTTCTCTCTTGCCAAACTTTAATGAGTAAGAGCATCACATACCCTAGTAGGGAGGAAGATGACATTACCCCATAATTCGCTTATAGAGTGAAAACAGACATGACGCTAACCACCCTTTAACCACCCTTGGTGGTCATTTATGCATGTTGCAGGGATGCATAGGGCACCAATACAGCCCTGCAACATGCATAAATAACCACCAAGGGTGGTTAGTGTCATGTCTGTTTTCACCCATAGACGCAGAAAGGTGTTAAGCCTCTTACCTAAGGTTATGTTGAGAGTTTGTGGCAGAGCTGGAAATAGAACACAAATATTTTGTGTGAGGAACTCGTATCTTCTCTTCTAGACCACTGCAACCCTCAGGCAAATTGTTTCTGAATTCTGTACCTTACCTAAGCTATCAGTAAAATGATAATGCTGATGCTCCCACACCTTTTAGAAGTACTTTTTGTCCTATAAATGAAAAAGGATTTTGTTGGCACATTTACTATATTGGAAATTGAGGTAGAAAGGTGCTAATTTGTATTTTTATATTTTTAAATTTTATTGTTAGCCACCCCAAGCTGCTATAAGCAGGAGGGTGCAGATTATATATCTGTATAATAAATAATAATAATTAATAAATAAATTGCTAACAAACAAAATTTTTGGAACAAAAATTGTTTTATTGAATGTCTCGATGAGGCTGTTGTCCTTGATTAATATCCCAAGTACAAGCAATAAAGTAGTCTGGAAAATTTGTATGGGTCAAGGAGTCAAGTAAAAGACCCAGTTTATCATCCCAGATTTTGTGTGACCTTAAGTAAGTAGTATGATTTCAGTATTATCTATAAAACTAGATTATTAACCTTTATTTACTTAATTTACAGGAGGAGTATGTGGACTGTGTGGTTTTTGGGACAAGACCAACAGTTTTATTTATTTATTTATTTCAAAGCATTTATATCCCGCCCCTCCTGCAAAGCAGCCCGGGGCGGCTCACAACATAGTTAAAACAATAAAATACATTAAAATTCAATAAAAACAACATATATTTCATATAAAATATAAATATAAACAGGGCTTAGCAAAAAAAGGGGTAGGGGATTAAAAAGACCCTCCCTACCCTCCCCCAAAGGCCTGGGCAAACAGCCAGGTCTTACAGTTCCGTCGAAACGTTAAAAGGCTTGGGGCCAGGCGAGCTTCCTCCGGAAGGGAGTTCCACAGCCGCGGCCCCACCACCGAGTGAAAGCTGTGAAACCACTTATTCTGGAGTAGTTACAAAGATTTCACTGGGATTATTCCAAAGTAAATGGTTTCAGAATTGTGGACTATGTCTCAACTTTTTGTAATTGATCTATAATCTGGAGGAGATTTATAATCTCCTCCATTTGGAGGAACAGAGAGTTTTGTATGGAGCAGGGATGGGGAGCCTTGGGCCCAGGGGCCAAGTACGGCTTGCTGCTAGATTTTATGCAGCCCCTTTCCAGTTCCTGGATCTGGCACCTGGATGCAGTTCCTACCTCCAAGCACTGAAAAGACTGAGTTCAGGGGAATGGAGCAGATACGAGGGAATGCACACAAGGATAGGGGATAAATCCATGGCATAGATCAGGGATGGGCAAAATTCTGAAGCCCAAGAGCCTCTTATCAATATTTTTCATATTGCTGAGAAGCACAAGACTACTTACATAATCATTGATTTTCCACAACCACAGAGATGGGGGGCCTATGGCTTCCCCCAACCTCCCCACCTCCTGTCACAGCTCCAGTTCCCAGACAGTCCAATGAGTTTGCCCCTGCTCCCACAGCCCAGCAGCAGCAGTAGAAATGGTAGCTCAGCTTCTCTTGCTCCTGAGGGAGCTGAATGGACATACTCTCCTGGCAGCCACTTTTGGCAAGAGCCACGGTACAGGTGCCTGAGAGCTGCATATGGCTTCTGAGCTGCCAGTTGCCCACCTTAGGTATAGATCTACAGTCTGGACCTTTTCTTCCTGCGTACCTTATGAACACCCCTGCCCCCAACTCTTATGCGACTCTTGGAGCTTGTACTAATTTTCAAAGTGGCCCCTGGGAGGGAAAAGGTTCCAAACCTTGGGCATAGAGCAATGGTTTCCAAACATTTTAGCGCTGCACCATCTTTCTTAGTCCCTAACTATGGCATAACACCCTCATGATTGAATGCCACCTCCCTGCCTGGCCCACTTGTCCCCAGCCAGGTGGAAATGGTATCTTCCACCTGGTCTGCTCCTCTCCCTATCCCTCTTCCACACTTGTACTATGGGTGATGCACTGCTGTTCCCTGCCAAATAGCTGATTGACAGGGACCAGAAACACACACTTACTCACTTTTCCCTCCCCTCAGGGGCTGCTAAATCCCCCCTAAAGAGGGAGAGAACCCAGAAAAAAACTGAGGAGCGGAGGAGAGCTTTATGCACTAGAATATCCTGATATTGTGGTGTATTTTTTATTGGGACGTTTCTCATGGAAATAAAACACTGATCCAGGGCTTATGATGGTGAAACACTTTGTGGATTGGTCTATAATTTAGTCTGATAGTATAACTGCTGTTTAATTGGTGTACCAGATAGTTTAATGGTGATTAATTTGCTAAAAAGGTGTACAATTTTAAGATTTGTTTTTTTTAAAAAATATATAGCTCTTCAAAGGTTAAGAGGCATACTTTCCTCGGTACAAAGTTGACCTTAGTCAAAGATTTTGTAGGTTCTGGTGGGCTTTGGTCAAATGTTGCAAGATCCAGGCAATGCATTACCAACTGCTTGCACGTTGTAGAATCCACATGTGCTATTCTGAAATGTTTGGCAAGCCAGCAGAGCTTCTGAAGCACTGGAGGCTGACATATATTTTAATATTTTCCCTGTTCCTACAGTCTCTTGTTAGTCTGTGAAAACCTAGGAAATAAAATTTATTGAAAAACTGATGTCGTGCTAAGGTTGCACAATTAAGAGCTGACAAATCAGGGCTGAGGTAACTTATGTCTAAATGTATAACCTTATTTCTAGCTTCTTGTGTATATGCTTTATTATTAGGACCCTATGTACTTTGGGGCTCAATGGGACTAAATTCCATGGCAACGATAAATTATTCTGTCGGCATGAGATAACCCCTCATTCCTGTCCCGCATAAACACACAGCTGTGGCTCATAGTTGAAAATATTAATTGACATAAAACTCATCCATTCTTTTCAACACTGATTTTTTTTTTTTTTGAGGATAGATTTCCCTACACATTATGCCTTCGTTCTCTAGGCGTCCATTGTGTTACCTGAGTGACATGGCTTTGGTAGTTCCTCACTCACTGTGTGCCAAACCCAGTAACTTCCCAGGCCTCAGTCACTGCGCTGTTCTCCAGGTAACCCACTTTGCTCATCTGGTTTTATTGATTGATTGAGTCATTCATTCATTCATTTAAATTTTTACCCCACCCTCCCAGAGGTTCATGGCAGCTTACGATATTAAAACACAAAACATTAAAATATGTTACAATCCCTTAAAAAATACCTTAAACTCACCCACCCCAGCTCCTATCCCTCCCAAACATTTTGTCAGAAAGAAAGGTTTTACACTGCCTCCAGGATATCCTCAGGCTCGGGCTTCTGATGGATCTCTGGGGGAGGGAGTTCCACCATACTGAAGCAGCAATCGAGAATGGCTCTCTGCGATCCCTTACCATATGAACAAGATTGGCAGGTGGATTGGCAGGAGCCCACCAGAGTGCACGACCCACTGATGGCAAGGTTTGTGGTGAGGCATGTTAAGAAAGACGGTCCTTCAGGAATGCGGGGCCCAGGCCATTTTGGGCTTTAAAGGTCAAAACCAGTACGTTGAATTGTGCCCCAAAATCTTTAGGTAGCCAGTGCAGACTGTAAAGCACAGTTGTAATGTGCTCATGGCGACCCGTCCCCGAAAGGAGCCCTTTTGTTTCACCTGCATTTCAGGTTTTGAGTCAGACTCAAGCTCTGGCTCCCATAAACCCCCTTTTGGTCCATGGAAAACTGTGCTGCCATTGAAAAAACTTAAAGATGCAACAGAAGACAGGTCTTAGTAGAACAGGGAGACGGGGATAAAAAAGTGTCATTCTCTCAGATACAGCTAAAAAACATATTCTACAGCAAAACTTTTGTTTTATGAAATCTGGGGAGAATATCTACAGCTGTGGAATTTCAGAATCCATGGGGCAGAATCCAGCTCATCCAATGAGATGACGGGGGAGTTCACACATCCTAGAGCTGTGTTTCAGGCTGTCTGTACGCTCAGACAGTACTGCTGTCTGAGGCCATGTAGAGGTACTTAAAGTAAAATAGCCTCCTGCTTACATATCTGTACTCACAAATTGCAATCCTACATTAGAATCTGCATATGTGGTTGTAATAGGGAACACACCCTGGCCCCATTGTTAAGCTTGCTGTCCCCTTAAACAACCCTCAAAGATCCCAAAGTATCTTCAGGCAAGCTTCCCAGCCTGGCTCCACTTCTTCCCTGGATCGTGCCTCATCCTCACTGCTTCTCCCTTGTAGCTGCGGTCCAATCAGGGCCCCCGTGGGCTATGCTCGAGCCCTGCTCCCGGACAAGCTTCTCCCAGAGTTCTTTAGAGCACTTCCCCACTCAGTAGCTGCTTCAGCTGGCCGCTCTATCTCAATGCCGCTACAGCCATGTCAGTTTCCGAGAGGTGTGTCCATGTCACTGGCGGTTTACTGCTGCTGCAGCTCAGCAGCCCCTGGTCTTTTCTCTGCAGCCTCTCTCCCTGGCTGCCTGCTGTTACCCTGGCCCCCTGGCTGGGTGAGGGTTCCACCTGACCACCCCACAGGTGCTGGCTGCCACCCACCCACCTGTGCCCTCTGCTTTTCCTCAGCCAGCGAGCCCCTTCTCACAGGGTATCTCTCTGCACTTTACTATAAGTCTTGTCTTCTGCAAGTCTCCCTGGTGCTCCCTAAATCCCCCGTGGTTTCACTCTGACCTCAGGTGACCCCGCTTCACCTGTGGGTCTGCATTCTTTTGTTCACTTAGACTTATGTTCACTCTGTTCACTTGCGGTGACCCTGGTGAACTCTTAAAGGGGCCACACTCTCAAAGCCTCTTGGAATAATGCTGACCACAGCCACCCTGCTACAGTGATTTCCTGCATCCAGGTGGAGTTCTTTTAGAACTTAAAGTTGATTTCTGTTTAGCAGTGTAAAGTAGCTTCTTAGATTTAATTTTTACAGTTATTTTTTTCAAGTTTCCATCAAAAGGACTAGTTCTTTCATCTTATCTGGTATCTCTAATTTTATGAATATTACTAACTTACAGTATCAAAGTACATACAATAATTGAGTGTTACTTATTTTTTATCTTTGAGGGAAATGTTATCTTGACTTCACTACTCAAATTCTTACCAACCACAAATTCTACCACATCACATCACTATTTTTCATCCTCTCTATATCCTTCTCCCCTCAAAATGATCACCCCACATCTTTAAAGAACTCGTTAAGGCATGTGAATAATAAGTAATTCTTTAATTTTAGAGTGTGTGAAGTGATATGCGTCGTGATGTGGTGAAGTAATAAGTTGAAAGTATAGGACTTAAGCTATGGTGATATTATTAGATTGGGGAAATGTGAAAATATTACGAATGATTAATTCGCCTTAACTATGAATTTAAAACCTTGTTTTTTAAATGTTAGAATTATATTTTAAGCTGAGATATGGAGTGATTTGGCTAATCAGTGGGATGAAATAAGAAGATTGTTCCAAATGAAAGGACTTTGAGAGGAAAAGGTTTCCCACCAGTACCATTAATTTATTTACAACAAACATCCTCCTACAGTACCGCGTGTTGTCAGAGTTCTGCAGTCTCTGTGGGGCATCTGGTTTTCTGTAGTGACTATATGCTTCTGTGAAGACTCTGTTTCACGCCATTTATTAGGTTGAGGATTGATGATTTTCCCCAGCTAGTCGGGTCTTGCACTCCAGGTTTTCCAGATCTTGGGGCTGACAAAGCTGTTCTGTACTTCGTGTTTGAGTTTTTAAAAGAGTTTTGTTTTGGGGAGATAGCAGTTACTCAGCTGTGTGTTTTATGAAACCAAGTGACTGTAGCATGCACTCATGCACAGAACTCCTAGTCTCTGGAAGGGGCCAATGGAGTTCAGTAGGTGAGTAGAGAGAGAGTGGCCATTTTTAACCGGACCTGGGTCCGTGTGCACTTGGTGGAGTGCACATGCGCTTCCTATTGGGTGGGGGGGAGGCTTCAGACGGGCCAAAACAGGTGTGTGTTGGGTGTGCGCCCCTGCACTGCCTACTCATGCGCTCACGCAGACCGTACCGGATTTTCCCTCGATGCCCTGTGGGTGGGCATGAGTTTTTGGTGCGTGGGTCATGGGAGCGCGCACCCAACCATGCCGTCTTCCGACGGGCACTTGGGTGGGTGGGCGGGCGGGCATGTATGTTCCATGCTAAAAACAGCCAAAGTCTCTCTTGTATGTATATATTCTTTGATGTCCCAAATCCTGCTCTTCGAGTAACTGCTGGAATCTGCTTGCGTGTGTCTGCATTGACCTTAGGTGTTCAGGGGAAAAAAGACTTGCGTTCCAATTATTCAGCTACATGGTGGATAAGGCTTTGCATTTGGGACTTCTCCTCCTTCAATGGGAAAGACACTTTCAGGAGCTGGGATAGGAGAGAGCTTCCCTTGCACCAGTATTTGTAAGTTTATAGAAAGGACCCAAATACGATGGCACTAAATGTGGAAGGGAGGGAGCAAGAAATGTAATAATGCCTTTAAAAGCAAGGTTCCGGCAGGTAGTTTTTAAATGGGTCCTGAAATTATAAGAAGTCGGTGGAAACGTCTGAAGAAAGAGTAAGAATTCTTTTTTGCATAAGTGAGAACAGGCCTAATGCTGCTTATTTGGAATATGAAAAACAAAAGGAAAAAAGAGTTTTAGTAGTAAAAAAAAATTAAATTGTATAGGGTTTTGTTTTTTAAAGGTAGTTGAATGTAGTATGCGCCATGTGCTGGAGACAGTGGGTAAATACATGTGCTGATGGCCTGCTGTGGCCCGGGAGCCACTGGCACGTCTGTTTTTACTACTGCTTAAAAATTTTATAGTGCTAGTAGGTATACACAGTCCTTTACCGTCACAGATTCTTGGAGACAGGTCCCTGTCAAGTGGGCTTACAATCTGAGATGGACAAGGATGAGGGGAACACAGGGAAAGACACACACACACATATTTTCATTTTACAGATGGGGAACTGAGGCTGAGAGGTTGTGACTTACCAGAGGCCACCCAGTGAGTTCATTGGTTGAGGTGAGATTCAAACTCTGGTCTTCCAGGTCCAAGTCCAGTACCTTCTCCAATGATAGATAAACTTACCTGATAAATATGGGAGGAGAAATGCCAGAACTATGGACAACGAATCAAAGAGGAGGCTTGAGTAAAGGAGATATAACTTTGCTCTTGACTATGTCAAGAGCATGGTTGAGAGACAAAGTAGTTAAGATGTCTTCTATTGGACGAACCTTCTGATGGTGACAGTACACAAGCTTTTAAACTTCACAGAGCTCTTTCTGAGACAAGAATAAAATTTGAAAGCTTGCATACTCTCACCAGCAGAAGTTGGTCCAGTAAAAGGTACTGTCTTATTACTTTGTCTCTCTCTTGAACATGGGATATAATGATACATTTCTGCATATTGGGCATTTAGTTAAATGTTGTGGCAACCCACAACCCTCCTCACTCAGAATCTAGTCCCCTGTAATTAAGTGAAGCACGTGTGCCTGCAACGTCTCAACCTCATGAATTTAGGCCACATTCACGCCTGCGGTGGCGGCAGAGCAAAGACATGGCAGCGGGGAGGAGCCTGATGGCGGAAGTAGAGCTGGTGCGAATGGGGTTCTGCTGCAGCTTCCCTCATGCATGTCAGGGCAGGATTTTGTGCCCTGACATGCGCGAGGGAAGCTGTGGAAGCAGCTCGTTTGCACCGGCTCTACTTCTGCCATCGGGTTCCTCGCTGCTTCTACATCTTCCCTTTTGGGTCTTGCAGCTGCTGCACCGCATCAGGTGTGAATGTGGCCCCACTCTTGTTTCTCCCGATGCTCGCCTCTCCCATGTCTCTTAGATGGTAAACCCCTTAGAGGTAGGGACCTGTCTGTAACTATTGATTGTACAGTGCAGGTACATCGCTGGCACTATATAAATAATAATAATAATAATAATAAAGTTGGTCGAGAGTGAATACATATGAGTTATGAAAAACTGTAAAAGAAATGTACAATTGAATGTCAACAGCATAAAGGTGATAACTAAGGTTAAAGGTAGCAAAAATGTTAAGAAGAGGGTAGATGTAAAAATGGGAAAGTGTAGAGAGCCTGTATATAGATATAATGGAGCTGTTCCCAGAGAGAATATAGTTTTGTAGATATTTATAAATGAACACACTATTAAATGAAATCCTGCCAAGTTTATGAATGCATCTTCTGCAATGCGTGGTAAAGCACCTAAAGTAGAATTGTGGTTATTTTCGAAGTTCCCGAGCACTCTTCTACTGAGCTGTATGAAGTAGTACATCATTCTTTACATTTTGGTGTTTTATTAACACATATTTTAAACCACATATTTGCATGCATTTTCTAAAAAATCTATGACTACAATGCAAGATGGTTTTTAAAAAAACAAAGCTAATGAATGCTTTGTTCAAAAGTTGCTCTTAGGGACCTTAGTTAGATTATTGTTGCTGCTAATCACTTAAGTGATCCCAGCTATGATGCCTGGAAATAAGCTGGGTCCTGATACTCGGGAAAGGAACATTTGCCCTCAGAGAAAGGAAATCCCCTGGAAGTATGTCTCTTCAAGATCATATCAATGAGCAACAATGTTTAGTGCTGGATGGAGGTTTACATTGTTGGCTTTTATTTTCTCTTCATCAGAGTTTTCATCTCATTTTATTTTTCACAGTTACCGTCCCCAGAAATTCTTACTGTCAGCAGTCGTGCAGACTACTGTAGAGAATACAGTTGTGACAAATAATTCAAAAGAAGATCTAGCTGACTGATTTATTTGTTCTGCCCCTCTTCCTTGTTTCCCCAAAAAGGATGAGTAAGAGCTAAAGATACTATGCTACTCAAAAAGACTTTAGAACAGCTAGATAGTTCTTGGAAACTAGAACATTTATGATTTACTTGTGTTTCAGAATTTTATAATTAGATCTTAGCTGACAAGACTCCTCAGTAAAACTCTCCTTGTCATAATAATTGGAGGCCCTCTCTGTTGATTCGTGAATGTACCTTATCTCTCCCTAAGTGCCTCCCCCCCTTGTTGCCCCTTTCCTTGTCCATTCTTGATTGTAACCTCTTTGAGGCAGGGATCTGTCTCTTTATCCCACTATTGCACCAGGCACATTGCTGCTGCTATATAAATAATAATAATAATAATAATAGTTGAAAATTTCATACATAGAATGCTGCTGCTGCTTCCATTGCTATTCAGCTGTGTGTGCTTTCCCTGTGGTGGAGTTTGTCCATAGGGAAAGGAAGGCAAGAGACCATCATCTGCAAAGGACGTGGGTCAAGAAGTTTGTTGGTTGGTATAGCCAAAATTTGAGTTCGATTAAGTGAAAAGGTTAGGGTACAGGGATTGATAGGTGTTCTCCATTTTTATACTTTGTTAATCTTGTACATTACCAAGTGCACTGCTGACGGTATATAACTACTTAATATCAATAATATAGTAATATTTAATAGTAGATTATACATTAATTCCCACCCTTTCTGCTAAACCTGTTAATAACAATAGCTGATGATTAGGATATGTTGCAACTATTACACTTTAAGCATTTGGCTACAGGTTTAAAATGAAAACACTTGGGAAAACTTGGTAAACTTTATTTAGCTTTTACTTAAAACCCAAAGTGTGAAATTAAGTACACTTTCATGAAGGTAAACAATTTGCTTACCTTCATGAAAGGTAATTTGCTTTCATGAACATGAACAAATGAGATAACTGGCCCCTGACTGGATGTCTAAGTGGAGGCTGTGGCGAGGAGCACATTTTGCAAATTACATCTGGTGCGACGACTTCGGCTGTATATCTCAGACTCTGAACTGGTCACTGTCATCCATGCTTTCATTACTTCAAGACTAGACTATTGTAATGCGCTATAGTGACAGTCCGGAGACTGCAGCTGGTGCAGAATGCGGTGGCCCATCTCCTTATGGGAGCGGGCCACCATGAGCATGTTACACCAGTGCTCTGGTCTCTGCACTGACTGCCTGTAGTCTTCCAGGCCCGATTCAGGGTGTTGGTTTTGACCTATAAAGCCCTAAACGGTCTAGGCCTCGCCTACCTGTGGGACCGCCTCATTCCCAGGCCCTGGAGCGGCCCCTGCAGCTGGCCTGGGGAGCCTTCTTGGAGGTCCCTTGGGCATTCTTGGTGGCTGCACCTATGCTGTGGAACTCCCTTCCGGCGGAGGCCCGGTTGGCTCTGGTTCTTCCCTGTTTTTGACGAAATTGCAAGACCTGGCTGTTCCGCAGGCATTCGGTGAGGGGGAGGGGTGAAAGGTGGGGGGGTTTAGAGTGGTAGGGTGATTTATTTTTACCCCCAGTTTAATTTAATTTAATTGGATAGTTTTAGTGTTTGATTTATATACTACTATGTTTTATGTTTTTTATTGTTGTTAGCTGCTGTCAGTGGAAGAGGCAGGATAAAAATATTTTAAATAAATAAACAAACACCAGCTCCGCCGGCCGGTCCCATGATGTCACTATGAAATCTTCTGGCAGGGAGACGTGCCAATCTTTGATGAATCACAACATATATTTCTGAATGGCTAAATTTTGGGGTGCTGCTGGTATACCGGGCCCCTTCCTGTCCAGTAGCATCTCTTGCCGCTCTAGCAGAGCTCGCCTCGGAGATGGCGCTGAACTTCTCCAGGACCTTGGTCCTGGGGGACTTAAATGCCCATGCCGGCCTTGTAGGAGTGGAGCGTGAGTTCATGGCCGCCATGGCAACCATGGACTTGTCCCAAGTGGTCAACTGCCCGACCCATGTGGGGGGGTCATATTCTCGACCTGATATTTTGTTCTGGCCTTGAGGTGGGTGATATGTTAGTGGGGGATGTGAGGGTCACGCCCTTGTCATGGACGGATCATTATCTCCTACAGGCCAGCTTCTCAGCGCACCTCCTCCAGAAGGGGAATGGACCAGTTAGGTTGGTCTGCCCTCGGAGGCTGATGGAACCGCAGCGGTTCCAGGAGGCTTTGAGGGAATTAACCTTAGACCCGGACGGCCGCTCTGCAGACGAACTTGTCCAGCACTGGAACATCTTGTTGGGGGAGGCCATCGACAGGGTGGCTCAGAGACGTCTTCTCCCTCCGTCTCATCACCGTAGGGCCCCTTGGTTTACTGAGGGGCTGTGGTGTATGAAACAGGTAGGTAGGAGACTAGAGCGACGCTGGCGTCGGACTCGCTCTGAATCTGACCGACTTCTCCATAGGACCCACTTGCGGTCCTATGTTGAGGCTGTGAGGACAGCAAAGAAGGAGTTCTTTGCCACCCTCATAGCGTCTGCAAAGTCGCGTCCAGCGGAGCTGTTCCGGGTGGTGCGGGGGCTGGTCAGTCCGGCCTCCCTCCGCCTGGACGGGGACTTGTCCCAGGCCCGCTGTGAGGAGTTTGCCACCTACTTTGCAGACAAGATCGCTCAGATCCAGAGTAACTTTGACACCGGATTGGAAGCAGTAAGTGAGGGGCACGAGGTTATGGAGGCACCGTCTGGTCGATCTTTCTGGGATGAGTTTCAGGAAGTGACGCCGGCTGATGTGGTGAATGTCCTGGGGTGCGAACTAGATCCGTGAACTAGAGCCGTGCCCGTCCTGGTTGGTGAAAACCTCCAGGGAGACCTTGGGGACGGTGCTGGCGAGGGTAGTGAACGCGTCCCTTTGGCAGGGGAGATTGTCACCCAGTCTCAAGGAGGCTGTGGTGTGCCCCCTGATGAAGAATCCATCTTTGGATGTGAATGCACTCGCCAGCTACCACCCCGTCTCTAATCTTTCCTTTTTAGGGAAGGTTATTGAACGGGCAGTGGCACTGCAGCTCCAGGCGCATTTGGGCAGCATCGGTTTCCTTGACCCTTTTCAATCTGGGTTCCGCCCCGGCAACGGTACTGAGACGGCGTTGGTGGCCTTGGTGTATGATCTCTGCCAGGAGATGGACGCAGGATGTTCGACCTTTGTGATCCTGCTAGATTTCTCTGCCGCTGGGCTGCTGTTGAGACGGTTGTGAGACGGGGGGGTCTGGACGGGACTGTCCTTGGATGGTTCCGCTCATTCCTCTCGGGTAGAAGCCAGCGGGTGGTGCTGGGGGCTGAAACATCTAGCCCCCGGGCTTTGACCTGCAGCATTCCGCAGGGTTCAGTTCTGTCTCCACTGTTGTTCAATGTGTATATGCAGCTCCTGGGGGAGATCGTGAGAGGGTTCAGGGTGCGATGTCACCAATATGCTGATGATACTCAGCTGTACCTCTCGTTTTCAACTGACCCAGGCCCTGCTGTCTCGTTACTCTCTCAACGTTTGGAGGCCGTGGCAGATTGGATGCGGCAGAGCAGACTGAAGCTCAATCCCGATAAAACGGAGGTGGTGGGAAGGGCGGGGGAGGTGCTGGCCCCCCTGATAGGGCGGGTTCACCCGCCTGTTGCTCTACAGGTTCGGAGTCTTGGGGTGGTTTTGGATTCGGGCCTCCGTCTGGATCGGCAGGTGGAGACGGTGGCTAAAGCCGCCTTTCGCCAGCTGTATCTGGTATGGGGGCTTCGACCTTATCTCTCCGGGCCTGATCTGGCCACTCTTGTCCATGCCTTCATCACCTCGAGGCTAGACTATTGCAACATGCTTTACATGGGGCTTCCCTTGTTTCTGGTTTGGAGGCTGCAGCTAGCGCAGAATGCGGCAGCCCGTCTTCTGACTGGGACAGGTCGGCGGGAGCACATAACACCAGTGCTCCGCGCTCTGCACTGGCTGCCTATAGCATACCGAGCCAGATTCAAGGTGTTAGTTTTTATTTACAAAGCCCTGCATGGTCTGGGCCCCTCATATCTCGGGGACCGCCTCGCCCTCCGCTCCTCAGAGCGATCCCTTCGGTCCACCAGGGGCACCTTTCTGGAGGTCCCCCGTGTAAGACGGTGGGCCACAATGGAGAGGGCGTTCTCAGTGGCCGGGCCGCGGTTGTGGAAGTCCTTTCCAGAGGAGGCTCGCCTGGCCCCGGGCCTGTTGGCCTTTTGACGTATCTGTAAGACTTGGCTGTTCGCCCAGGCCTTAGGAGGGGAGGGTGGGGCGGTGGGTTAATTTTTGTGGGGGGTGTTTTAAATTTGTTTTAATTATGATATTATAGATTTTTGTTATGTTTAAAAATTGTTTTATATTATGTTGGAAGCCGCCCCGAGATGCCGTAGGCATTGGGCCGGCATATAAATATAATGAAATAAATAAAATAAATAAATAAATTTAACTGAGGATGTTTTTATACTTGATGGCACTGAGCGCTGCCACACTTCATTCCTGCCTGGAGTGAGGACCCTCACTCCAGGCAGGATTTGACCCAGCCGCCGAACAAATGTGATGGCGAGGAGGGAGTGGGGCGGGATGATGTGCAGACTCATGACCCCTCGCCCCTTCACTGCCAAGAGTGGCCCGCTCCCTGCCTGTCAGGTGGCAGTCTCTGTGGCTGCCCAGAACCGCCATGGACCCAAATAAGGGTAAGTCGAAGCAGGGCAACACACATTATGGCCTATTTTACCCCAGTCAAGAGTCTTTTGCATGGGCTGTGGCAGTGTTTGCCTGGGCTGTTCTTCAGGGATGGTCCCAAGGAACAGTCCGGGCTAAGCACCGCCAACCGGCTTCTGGCTCGGGGTAACATCTAGCAGCTGGTTTTAGATGTGACAGCACCACAGATGTCCACGCAGGTCAAAGGGTGGAAATCTGTGATACTGTCACATTTGAAAACACCTGAGTTTAGATACCCTGCTTATGCATTATTCATTCTGACAATTTGCTTAAAAGGAAAACCCACAATAGAAATGCAAAAAATCACACAACAACTGAGAAAAATTAAAAGCTTTTATTTTCAAAACTGTAACAAACCAGGCAGAGCTTTAGCTCAATTAACAAAAACTAAAAGAACAAAGGCTGCCATCCCAATAATAAAAATGCAGGATGGAAGCAAAACATCTAAACAGCAAGAAATACAAAGAACATTTGTAGAGTTCTATCAGAAGCTGTACACATCCTCGAACCCAGACCCTGAAAAAATAACAGAATTTATTAATAAATACAACATGCCCAAATTCAACAGAGACCAGATAAAATACCTTAATTCTACAATAACAGAAGAAGAGACCAAACGCACAATTAAAGATTTAAAAAGAAACAAGGCAGGTGGACCTGATGGCCTGCCAGCAGAATTCTACAAAAC
>QEPC01015474.1:2281612-2303103 GCA_003113815.1 Sphenodon punctatus | reverse complement strand
GATAGAGGTCTATAAAATCATGAGTGGTGTGGAACTTGTAAACAGGGAATGGTTATTTACCCTCTCAACTAGTACTAAAACTAGGGGACACTCCATGAAACTCACAGGTGGCAAAGTAAAAACAGACAAAAGAAAGTATTTTTTCACTCAGCGTACAATTAGGTTGTGGAATTTACTGCCAGAGGAGGTGGTCAAGGCCAGCAGTATAGCTGAGTTTTTAAAAGAGGTTTGGACAAGTTTCTGGAAGATAGGTCCATTAGCAGCTATTAGCCAGATAGGGTTGGGGAACAAAACCCTTTACTGTTGGGAGTCTGGGGATGACCCACAGGGAATGGATAGCATGGTGACCTGTTGGGTGCTTCTCCCAGGCCCCCGTGATTGGCCACTGTCCAAGACAGGATGCTGGTCTCGATGGACCATTGGTCTGACCCAGTATGGCACTATTTATGTTCCCTCCTTTGGAACCTGTAGACTACTTCTCGCAGTGGGGAGGAGGAAGGGTTGTAATTAGAAGCAGTTAGTGAGGCAGAAACTTTGTGAGAGAGACACACAAAGGAAGAAGTACTAAAGTTTGCTGGGGCAGCAGAAAACTGCAGAAATAAAGTTCCCCTGAAAGACTGGAATAGGACACTTCCTCCCACTTTAACACCACTTGTTTTGAGAAGTTGGTAATCTCCACCCCCCCCCCTCCCCCAAGTTGGAGTCCCCCCCCCCCCCCCACACACACATACACATCCTCACTTCAACCTGTGTACAGTGTGAACTCGGACAAAAGTGCATTAGGAGGTAATTGCTGCCAGAAAACACTAGTGTGAAGAAACCCTTAATTTCATACATGGCAGGGATGAAAGGAGACATTTCCTTCCACCTCCCATTTGTCTTCCTTGCTGCTCAAGACTTCCCCAAAGGGGGTGTGGACATTCAAGGAAGGGGCTAAGCAAAGGGACTATTCTGCCCCTTTCTGATGTGGCTACACCCCCTTCTGAGCGCCATGCTGTCATGACCCAAAGATGTGGGGTAAAGGGTCTGTCCCACCCTCTCTGATGTGAGCTTTCCCCCCTTTCAGAGCACTGTTACGTCACAAGAGTCCGAAAGCTGGTGGGGCCTTAGCAGTGGTTTCATGGCTAACATCAGCATTTGTGTTTTCAATGACAACTACATACCAAGTAAAATAACAAATAATTACCATTGTGTGTGGGTATACACACAATGGTTCATAGTTTATTTCCCACTAAGTTATAGTCATTAGTCCCATCTGCCATGATACGTATAAATAGTCCAGAATCCAGCTGTGCTGCTAGTTCTTACATCAGTAATATGGTGAACAAAGCTGCCCAGCACTACTGTCATTTTGTTAGTTCTGTCCTCAGTGTTTCCCACACTTCATTCTTTTTTTTTCTGATTTTGTACAGCGAAGATCGGCATCATTGTCCAGTATCAATATTTTTTTCAATTGCTGATTGTTTGCTTAAACTGTTGTTGTTCTACATTTATGTGGCTGTTGCACATGTTACATTGACTAAATACGAAAATCCAGCAAATACACAATTGTTTGATTGGCCTACTGAGATTCAGGTAAGATCTTTTGCACCATGTTATAGCATGTTCTTCAACCTAGCAAAATGAGCTGTTACAGACAATCTTTTTGGATACAGTGTGGTACTAGGCATTTTTAAATTCAAGTCACATACTTTTTAAGTAGTGTTTCACCTTGATGTATGTGCCTACGTGGATAGAAAGGCACCACGACTGTTAGGCTGTTTTGTGACATTAGGAAAGTTACTTAATTTCTCTGTAAGAGCCTTACCTTTTTTTTGATAAAGAGCTTTGTGATCTATTGTTGAAAAGCACTACATTGGTTACTCTTCCTCCGGAAGGCCGTCCGAGCCTGAGCATATTCCAGAGGCAGTGTCAAACTTTTCCTTTCAGCAAAACATTTGGCAGGCGGGGATGGGGGTTTGAGTGGGTTGTTAAGGGGGTTTTATTCTATTTTTTGTTTTAAGTGTTATAAGCTGTCTCGAAGCCTTCGGAGAATGGCCGGGTAGAAATCTAAATAAATATTATTTTGGTTGTTTTATTGATTGATAATTCAGTTATACAAAACACAATGGAAGACTTTTCAGTATTAGCCTGAGCCTTTATAAACATGTCCATATTGCTATTGTTTGTTTTGCTCTTCCTACTGTAATTCCCTTGCCATTTGAGCTCGGGAGACCGGGTGTTACCTGTTGTAACAAAGTGCTGTGGTGTTCTGAAATCTGTTGTCTTGAGCTTCTCTGACTTAGTTGTTGTTCTGTAGCACATTAAGTTAGAGAAGCACATTAAGTTGCTGCACCTGTAGCATTTTAGATGCTGAAGGAGAGAAAAGCAGTTATACTGTTGTGTTGTTATTGTATGCTATCGCTGGAAGTAAAACGGCCTAACAGAAATCGGCAGGATTGCGGAAAAGCACCTTGTAGCAAATCAAAGTTAGAGGTTTCATTGTCTGTAAAATCTGACCAAACCTAGTAAGCTATTTTAAGGGAACTGGAGTAGAATTTGATCCACTTTTAAGGAAATGATGTTTACATTTTAGTATCCTTCATTTATGACCTATTTCAGAAATTAGGTTAATAGAAAACAAGCTTTGTCTTTTTGCAAAAGACGCTTATGTGCACTCTGTTTCAGTATTTGAATAAGAGAAGCAACATATCCATTATTTATTTGCTTGTTGGGCAGTTTATTGTAAGAACACTGTTTTGAGCCAGTCTAGAATAATTGCTGCAGTAATTTAGGTGCCAGTGCTATTGAAAGTACAGTGTAACCTTGTTAAATCACATGACTTCATAGCGCGAATTCGGTTGTAATGTGGTGTGAGTCATAGCTCCCAATATGTTAAATCACAAATAGATTTACATGTACAAAGTACCCTCCTTATAACATGGATTTAATTATAACATGGCTTCCAAATATAGTGTGTTAGCAAGATTACAATGTACCATCTTTCACATGGAAAAGGCAGGGTGTGTAGTATTCAGGCTACTAGACTGGTGACTAAAACAATCTGGATTCTATCTCTCTTACTGACCTGCTGTGTGATCTTGGCCAACTCGTTTCACCTGTCCCTCTTCTTCTCACATCCTTTGTCTTTTTTTAAGACTGTAAACTCTTTATGGTAGGGAATGTCTCATGCTGTGTGTCTAATGGGGTTCTGACCTAGTCTGAGGCCTGAAAAAGTAATATTGTATAAAAAAACTAGTAGTAATAACAAATCATACATAAAACTGAGATCCTTACTACTTGTTCTCGATTCCACAGTGTAGGTCAGATCCAGTGTATATTAAAGTTGACGAGAAAACAAGGTTTTCATCCAAGAGTAGGCATGGATCCTAGTGACGAAAATTTACTGTTCATTCTTCGTCACAGACAATTCTGTACAAAGATGGCATTTGCCATGACAATGAGTATAACCACTGATTGTACAGTGTCGGGTACAGCACTCTACAAATAATAATAATAATAATAATTAGCAAGCATTTATATAGCACCAGCTATATAAGGATCAACAGAATAGGGAGAGAGGAAGAATGGGGGTGCGGGGAAGATAAGGAGTTCAGTTTTAGCCATGTTGAGTTTGAGTTGATGTTGAGACATCCGGATAGAGATATCAGAAAGATGAGGTGAGCTTGAACAGATGGAGAGAGCACGAGAGAGAGGGAGTAGAGAGAGAGAGTCGAGTGTCATCAACGTAGAGGTGATATTTGAAGCTATGGGAGGCAGTGAGTTTGCATAGGGACAGGGTGTAGATAGAGGAGAGGACCAAGGACAGAGCCTTGGGGAACACCAACTAAGAGGGGGAAGGAAGAGGAGGTAGAGTTTGCAAGAGACACATTGAAGGAACAGTAGGAGAGGTACGAGGAGAACCAGTCGAGGACGGAGCCACTGAATCCAAGGGAGTGAAGTGAGTCCAGGAAGAGTGAGTGGTCAACAGTATCGAAGGCAGCAGAGAGGTCAGAGGAGAAGAATGGAGTAGAGGCCATTAGATTTAGCCACAAGAAGATCGTTGGTGATCTTAGCGAGGGCAGTTTCAGTAGACTGAAGGGGGCGGAAGCCAGATTGGAGGGGGTCAAGAGAGGAGTTGACGGAAAGGAAGTCGAGGCAGCGGGAGTAGCTTGGAAGCAAAAGGAAAGAGTGAGACAAGATGGTAGCTAAAAGGGTCAGAGGAGTCGAGTGGACTTTTTGAGGATAGGAGAGACAGTGGCATGCTTGAAGGCTGAGGGGAAGGAGCCAGTAGAGTGGGAGAGGTTGATGATGTGCAGGAGGGAAGGGGCGACAGCGGAAGCAATGGAGGTCAGGAGGTAGGAGGGGATGGGGTCGGGGCCAAGTGGATGGTTTGGAGGAGGAGAGGAGGGAGATTTCCTCAAGGGAGGTGGGAGAGAAGGAGGGAGAGGGAAGGGAAGAGGAGTGGAGTGGGAAGCAATGTTGAGGCGGATCTTGTCTATCTTGGAGGTAAAGAAGGAAGCAAGATCCTGAGCAGAAAGGGAAGAGGGAGGAGGAGGAAAGGGGGGCTTGAGGAGGGAGTCAGAGGTGGAGAACAGGCGGTGAGGGTCCCCAGATCAGGGCTCAATGAGGGAGGCGTAGTAATGCTGTGTAGCGTGGGAGATAACAGAAGTAAGGGAGGAAAGAGAAAATTTGAAGTGAAGGAAGTCAGCATGAGAATGGAATTTGTGCCAAAGGTGTTCAGCAGCACAGGTGCAGGAACGGAGGTGGTGGATACTGGGGATGAGACCAGGACGGGGGTTGTGAGAGCGGGCGGGGCGGGAGGAGGGGGGGGCAAGTGAGTCAACTCAGTCAAGGGTGGAGGAGAGAGAGGCGTTGAAAGTAGAGACGGCAGAGTCAGGGGAGGAAGAGGAGAAGACTGAGGGGAGAAGGGGGGAAAGAGAGAAGACAAAGTCCAGGGGGTTAATGGCCTACAGTTTACAGGAGGGGTGTGGAGACGGGGAAGTGAGGGAGCAGTGGGAGACGTTGAAAGAGGCAAGGAAGTGGTCAGAGATGGGATGAGGATGGAAGGAGAGATCAGAGACAGAGCCGTTCCTATAGAAGACAAGGTCAAGAGAATGGCTGTTAGCTTGGGTGGGGGAGTTGGTCCAAATAATAATAATAGTAACAAAAGACAAACCTTTGACACAATCTCCCCATGCCTGTTTTCATTTGTTGATAGAACTGAAACAAATAGTGGTTTCCCTAACGGTGGTTAATCCAACAGATATTGGATAGCCCTGTGGTAAAGTGTAAGGATATCCAATATCTGATTAACCTCTGAAAATTGCTGGCAAGGGGAAGCAAGGGAAGAAATGGTGGGGGAGGTGCAGGTGGAGAGAGCATGAGTGAGCTTCTGGGTAGGGGGGAAACATGCTGCAAACACAAAGCAGAATTGACTGGAAGGGTTACTTCCAGTTTGTGTTTGAAATTTGTTCAACCCTCCCTCCAGAAGCCCATGCATGCAACAGGGAGTCTTTCAGGTAAGGCCTCCCCCTGCAGCTGCCTATCCCTTATAGCTGCTCAGATATCCCATCCTACCTGAACACCCCCCTCCCCCACTGTTCAGATATCTGGGCAGATACCAGGTTGCAGGTTTACAGGATCTGAGTCACTCAAGGACAATTTGGATTCTATAAATCCATTTATCCACCCAGATAACCATCTCAGCTCTAGTCATGGACCACTATATATCACTTTCCCTCATGTACGCTGTCTAACCAACGTCTAAACCCAAGGTAAGAATACTGACTTCCAAAGAGAATTTTCAGGTTGCGATTCTGTTTTCACTTCTAACTTACTAGTTATTCACTAATAATAACTAATAACTAATTCAAGTTTTCAATTCTAATAACTAATAACTTCACTTCTAATAACTAATAACTAATTCAAGTTTTCACTTCTAACTTATTAGTTCTATAAATAAGTTTTTAATTTTGTATTTCATTTCATATTCAGTGTCAGAACTCTTTTTTTTTCTTCCAGTAATACTTCTTCGTGCAACTTAAAACCATTTTTATCTTGAATGCTTTTGTTATCGGTTCTTCAGAGACTGGGTCGCTATGGGTGGAACCATATGAGACAAAGTGGGCAGGCTACCATGCTTTGGGTAGCCTTACCCCACTCTGGGCAGCCAGGCCACATGCTGCAGGGCACGGGAAGCAGCTGACTGCTACACGATGTGTCCTTGGAAAAATTCCAAGGATGCATCGTAGAGCAGCCTTACTTTAAGTGGGTAAGCATCACTGTGGGAACTTGAGTGACAGGTGTTGTTGCCCATCCGCTAAACCATGTCATCGCTGGGGAAGGAAGGTGGGATAGGGCCAGGCAACTGCTCCGGCCATGGTGGCAGCTCTGGCAGTAAGCCTGCCTGGCTTTCCTGTGACCATCTACCCGGCTCCCCCGTGCTGGCCCCGCAGCGTGGTGGCCACACTTGAACACCTCTGGGCCGTGCAGAGTTCGGCCCCTCACAGCTCATGTGGCTGCACCCTATGTGACTCAGTTGGCACCTATGTTTTCTGTAGAACATGGGTATGGCTCTAGTGTATGTTATGTTCCCACAGTAGTTGAGGCTTATAGTGTAAGTTGTTGTCAGGTAGATCAGATAACTAACAAAGAGAGCTTAATAACTCTTGAACTTTAAAGGGGTATTCAGAAATTAAATTTTCACCAAAATCCTTTTCACAAACTTGATTTTTCTGTTTTGCTTTTATGTTTATACATCTTGCTGCTCATTTTTAATTTAAATTTGGCTATTTGGCATCTGAGATTTTTTTTACACCAGTTTATAACCAATTAGCAAAAGACTAACTTTAGATATAGAAAATATCCTAGTTAGAATGATGAGCTGTGAGAGTGAAATTTTCAAAATAACTTTTTTTTTAAAATGTGCATTTTTGTATTACTAAGTTTTTTATGCAATAGGTAAATTTATTATTAGGAAGTGTAATAACCTTTTATCATAGAGCTGTTTAGTAACTGGGGAAGTTAGTTGCGCAGCTGTTAACTCTCTCTTCTGTCTAATAACTTTCTCCAGCTTTTTATCATTGCAGTCAGTTAAGGCATATCTTTTTGTGAGAGTGTTTGTGGAAGAGCCCTGGAAGTAATTTTTGTGTAAAAAAGCTGAATATATTAAAACTTCACTTCTCTTCCCACTCAAGAACCCCTAACATAAAATGAATATTCTGCTTAATGAGAAGAAACGTGAAGAAATTGGAGGCCAAAGTGATTTGTTTAAGTAGAAGTCTAAAGATAGAGGCTTAGAGTGAAAATATTATTTCAGTTATAATTGTGTACTCTGAAGATTAACGGTGTTTTTTATTTTTCCCCTCATTATATTATTCAGTTTGCTTTATTCCCTTCTTAGTAATTTCTTCAATTTTGGAAAGCATAATTGAGCAGCTATGCTACTGTGCACCTCTTGGTGCCAAGGTCAAGGCCAGTAGTATAGCTGGGTTTAAGAAAAGGTTGGACAAGTTTTTGGAGGATTGGTCCATTAGCAGCTATTAGCTATAGTCCAGTCAAGATACGATATACCCAAGAAGTAATTGCAATAGTTTTAAAGCAAAGTTTTTTGAGTCATTGGATCCCCCTGAACGTATCTGTAAGTTCTCCTTAAATCCCAGCACTGGAACACCCCCTTCCAAGATGGCGTTGACTATGGCAGTCACTGAAATTATGTTTTTAAAGTGAAAACTCATAAGCAAAGAAATGTTTTAAAAGTGTTCATTCTGGTATATTTACATACTCAACATTTATTAATAGATATTATAACATGAAATGTACATATTGTAACACATTACATCAACATACTAGATGATATCAGCTAATCTAATAGTCCTCATCAGCTTCTATTTTAGGTGAATTAGTGCATTAGTGCAGGCAGCTCCACAACACTTGCCACAGGCTGAGGAACGTTCTATGCCTTGTCGTCTGCAGCCGCACATAGAACCACATTTGCAGTCACACCTGATTGTCTTGATGAGTTTTTCTGGTGCTGTTGGCTTGGTTGACATTATGGGGACTAGCATGCCTTTATCCTCCTTCCAACCCCAGTCCTGAGGGTTAAGTGCGTGTTCAGTTTTCATTCATGTTTGCACTTGGTGGTACACACGATAGCTTTGAAAGCTTGCTGCATGCTGGGGTGGGTGGTAGAGTCTTTGGCTCTACAAATGACCTTGCTACTGCTATTTTTCTGCAGAAAAGCGAGTATTGTAGATTGTCCAGCTGCTGCTTTTCACTGCCATTGTACAGGCAGACAATAGCTCTCTCCCCTTATTCAGCAGTGTCGTCTTTGACATTCCCCCTTATGCTAATACTGTGGCATGTTTCATGAAAATTGGATCATTCATGAATTTTTTAAGGGCAGTGGGCTTTCCTATGCCAAATACATGGGAAGTGGTGTCACATCCTAGCATGGCCTGGATGAAAAGGATGTTCTTGCAGACATCATCTCCCAATGCCTGTCTGTTTCTGAATATTCCACACTCTTCCTCCCTTGAATGCAGCATGAGATTGTTGTCTTAGAAAAATTTCATGGTTGTCACAGCTCATATGAAATATCAACGGGACCAGTAGGTCTGTGTCATTGCCAACAACAACGACATTGTCCATGCTTCTGACTGACTCTACAGCAGTTCGCACTATCATCCCATCTGCATCAGAAGTTGCATGCACAGTTCTATGGCCTCTGCTTTCTGGAGGTACTGACTCAACATAGTAATGAAGTTCTGCTTGTTTTCTGAGTTGTAAAGGAATTCCTCCTTCCTCATTACGTTGTTTGTAGAGGCATTGAAAGGAACTGTTGGTCCCGCTTTTCTTTGTCTTCATTTAGAATGAGTGATGTCCTTTGTTGTAGGGCCACTGCCTTAACCTTCAAACACAATAATGGGACCAGGGAAGTTACAACTAACATGGGCAACATACATGTTACATATGTCACCAAAAGTTGTGTGACGCTTCCATGGCACTCAATATGGGAGGGACCCCCCCTTCAAGATTGGCGGTGGCTTCTGCACCATACTGGTTCCAAAGAAAATCAGCTAAGGAAGCTTTGTTTGATTGCCTTCATAATCCTTGACCATCAAACAATGATGCTGGAACCTCATATGCAAAAACACTGCTGATGTCCTCTGTACTCTTCCTTGATACCATGATGAGACGTTGGAAAAGAAGTTTGGGGTCTGTGTTGATTGTGTTGCCATCTATTGTCATCGTCGTCTTCCAATCCAGAGTGATGACCTGTGCTTTTTTCTTGAATGAGTACGCAGTAACACTTGCTCCTGCCATATCGTTCAGGATTTGAAGACCCACCTCTTCTGCTGTGTCGACATTTTCAGCAACTACTCCAGTTGTGATGGAATGAAGTGCTTGGCAGTTATCAAAAATACAAGTGTCTTAAGGAAAGCTACTAATTTCCTCACGTCAGCATCATCTCGCTCTTTACGTGTGTGAGAGCTTTCCTTATGTTGTTTACTGGTCTGGAAAGATAGTTGTGTGAACTCCTGCATTGCAGCATTGATTTCTGCACACGCAGGTTGTGCTAGCAGCCACACAGCACATTGCTTCTCAGTGAATCCCTTCCCCCTTGTTAGCTCACCATTTGACTTCATGCTTCTCATCAGTACCTGTTCAATTGCTAGGTCTGTGGAAATGCCTGCCCAAAACCTTTCACTTCGGCGCACTATGACTGTCGACGTGTGGGTGGTTAATCTCAAGGGCTACCACTTTCTGTAGGTACAACCTGACTGATCTAGTGTAGTTGTTGTGACCACAAGCTGCAAAGAAAGGCAACATTTCACTCACACACTGCAGATGAAGCATCCAGTTCCCTGTTAGTTCTGCCTTGATGAACTTGCATAGCAAGTCACACATATCCATGTACTGGACCCAAAGTTTTGATGTTCAAGAGGCTGCCTTGAGTTTCTGTTTTGTCACAGTGAGTTAGTGTGAGACTCATTCCAATAACTCATTACAACAAAATTCATTAAGGTCAATGTCACCTTTCAACAACTGTCCATAAAAGGCAGATATGGCAGCTACATCGCCATCTGAATCGTCCAAATTCTTGTGTGCCGTTCCATTCTTCTCACTAGAAGATGAGTTGTTTGGTTCAGATGGCAATCCATCAATTACATCTTCTGGAGCCTGGCTGTGGTCCTTACATCCTCCACTACTTTTCAGGACAGAAGATGTGATTCCTTGTCCAGCTGGTGTTCCATCGCTAATACCTTCTGCAGGCTGCCTGTGGTCTACAGTGTTTGACATAGTTGTTTGTTGGAGGACGATTACAGGAGTTTGTGACATAATTTTATCCAGTAAAGTGTTCAGACTCTTCTCAACTAGCATGTGTCCTCCCATGGCATGGAACTATACAGATTTAGGCTAAAATGAACCCACATCACGATAAAAGGAGTTTTCTGTTGAAAGCATCACTTTGACTGATGTCCTGGATTGGGGTTTTTCCAGTGCTGGGATTCCAGGGGAAACTTGCACTTGCATTAGGAGTGTCCGATGACAAAAAAAACACCACCATACGTTAAAACTATTGCAATTACTTCTTAGTCAACCCAATATCTTCTGCAGATTGACTGGACTACGAGGCAGGTTTGGGGAATGTTACTTCTTACTATCGAGAGCTGGGAGTGAACAACAGGGAATGGATTGCCCCATAGTGACCTGTTGGGTACTGCCTCCAAGCGACCAGAGATTGCCCACTGTCGGAGACAGGTTCTGGGCTCGATGGACCATTGGTCTGACCAAGTATGGCACTTATGTTTACCTAATAGATGTTGGTGTGCAAATCAAAGAACAAAACATAATAAAGTTGCTCATGCTACTGCTATTTATTTCAAAACTAAAAGGCAAAAGAAAACACTGGATAAAGAAAATATTTTACATACCAATAAGTGAGTCACTTAGGATTCTGCCCCCCTCTAAAATGGTGAGGAGGACTAAATGGTCACAAAGTTTTATCTACATCATTTGTATTTGGGACGCACATAAGAAATCACAAATATCTGTGAACTGCAAATGCACTATATTCCCTTTGAGATTCAAAGTATAATAGACTTATAGCAGAGACCCAAATAGTAGGGGAGCTCTGAATTTATTGCTTTTTCAACACCTGTACATTGGTTTTGTTTTCCTTTTTATCTGTATGTATCTGAAAAGTGATGTAAGCAGCATCTGGCTATTCTTACTCAGTGTGCCTATGCTGCCAAAAAATCAACAGATTTCTACTGTACTGATTTTCAGAACTAATGAAGATGTAATTATATCCCTGAGCAGGAAGAGGAATTATGCTTTGTCTGGGACTATTCTATAATAGAAAGGGGTGTGGTGAGAGAAGGAGGGGAGCATGGAAAAAGAACACCGAGAATTGTGAAATAGTAAGAAAACATACTTTCTCTCAAAACTCTGACGTTTTATTAGTTGCAAGCTGACTTGAAGGAGGCTTTCTGGTTATAGCAGAGCATATCTGATGTTTAATAACAGCTTATTAATGAGCAGTGTAGCTTGAATTTTCTTTGAAGTTTGTCACATTTCATAAAGTCTTGTCCTCATACCTGTTCTCTATTTTTTCATTATCTGCTTAAATTGATATGTTGACTCAGTAGTAAAATTTGGTAAAATGTGAAGCTGGAAATTAAGTGTAGGGCTTTAAAGTTGTATATGTATAAATTATATGGCATGTAGAAACTTGTTCTAGAGCTTTGTCTTGGTTTTCTTAAGTCGCCTGTTGTTTTTTTCTATCTATATATGTATATATAAAAACTATCTAATCTATCTATCTAATAAAATTAGAGTAGTGAATTTATTTTTCCTTTTCAGAAAGACTAAAAATTCCCCAACAATAAAACAGGTGACATTTTAATATTAAATCACATATGAACTAAAACCACTATCCCAACATCATCATTTGTGGTATAAGCTGTAAAATCATTTATACTATAGTCCCCTGGGTTAAATTCAGGTGAATATCAATTCTGTGTTCCTTATTAAGATGGGTGATTTTAAAAAAATACATATTACAAATAGCCAGGTGTTACTAGGGTTAGATTACTATGCTGGGCTTTACTCTACATCTAATACAATTTTATGTTGGCTAGTAAATCCTGCTCATCAAGTTACAGTAGTCCTGTATGCACCAATAAACAATCACTTGGATGCTGAGGAATAGATAGATATATGCTTGACTACTTGCTGTATAATGAATTTTGAAGTTTATATTTACATTGTGCAGAGTCCCCACATAGTCATATGCACCAGTTAACAAAGTTAACTTTTGTGGAGTGTAAGTGGATATAAGCCTCAATCCTAAGCACACTTACTAATTAGCCTTATTCACAAGTAAGTGTGATTAGAGGTTCAGCCAAGGGCCCTGATCTAGAGTCTGCATGTGCAGACCAAAACTATAATTGCACACAAAGTGTGCACTCGCAGGGTGGCCCAGGCAAAGCTTCCCCCACCAAGACCAGGAGAGGCATGAGTGGGACTGAAGTTGCGGCCTTGGTGGTGCCACGGATGTGAGGCGGATGACTTTCTCAAGGCCACTCTGTGTATGCTCAGTGTGTGCATGCGTAATTGAAATTTTGGTCTGTGCATGCACACGATGCATATGTGTGGACCTTGCATTGGGGCCGTAATGACTTGTGCACTGTTGTAAATTACACTCTTAGTGGTAGTTGGGTTACCCCATTCACTGTGAACCCCAGAACGTAGAGATCAAAGTATTGATCAAACAGAATCTTTAACTTGCATTTTTGAAACACTTTTATTTTTTTTAAAAAAGATGTTAACTATGATGATAACTAACTTAGGTTTTTTTTCTATTTTTGTGTTGTACGCTTGTAATATTAAGTTACTTGATGGGATACTTATACTTTGAAGAAGAAAATTATGAAAAACTACTAAACAAAGGCACTAAAACTAAAAATTTCTAAAATGTATGTCATAAAGTAACATGTAAAGCATACTTATAAATACCACCTTTTATCGGAATGTAGTTCATGTACACTGAATAAGTTCATATAACTGTGGGAATCTTAAATGTTACGGGGGACACAGTCTTATTGCAGATAGCATGGAATTTCAGATACTAAAGATAGTACTATATTGGTACATATTTGGGATGACCTATATAACTTGCTCAATGCCACTCACAAGCAATACGGTCATCAAATTCACATGCACATTAAAATGCTATATTCCATCTTATACTTAAATTGCAAACTCCTTGGGGGCAAGGTTGTGCTTTTATTATCTGTAAAGTTCCAGGCCCATCTATGCTAATGCATAGTTTCCATATATATGAAGCTGTGAAAGAAATGATGTGAGATGACCTGCCATAGACTGATTATGACCTGTGTAGCGCTGATAGCCTGAGTTAATGGGAGGAGCTGCACAGCAAATAACTAGAGAAGCTGCTAGGAAGCTAATATGCTCTTAGTAGATGCATCCCTGCCACTTTGCCAAAGAGAGGAAACAAGAGTGATAACTGAGCTTGGCAGGCATTCAGCTGGGAAGACACTATGTGCTGCTGTGGTTGGTAGGATTGGTATGAGGAGGTGACCTGTGGAAGGATGGAGAAGAAATGGTGGAGGTGACCTGTGAGATCAAATGGATTCATTGACTCCATGAACCCTGAAACCCTTTCTCGTGCAACGTGCCATTTTTGATGCAATACTAAATAAGAGGCAGATCAGTAACTAAGGATTTATAAGAACCACTATCTCCATCCTGTAATATTTTTACTGACCTTCCCCCCCCCCCCCACTCCATTCTTTCATGTGAATGGTGGAAAGGGGTCCTCTGCCATTCTGTTCCAGTGTGAACCTAATGCCAGATGTAAAATCTGCAATATTTATATTCAAAGCAATTTACAGTCTTATATTTTATATTGTATTGTCGTGTGGGAAAGCCTCAAAGCAAAACAAGAGAACAATACTCAGAAGTGACTCCTACTTTCAGCACTGTTTATGGGTATTTTCACCCAGGAGCCACTCATCCGACTGCCCATCTGAAGGTGGAGTGCGGGGAGTGCGTGCTTCTTTGAGCTACACAGCACCCACTCATGGCTGCTCATGGAGCACTGCCAAGAAATCTAGAGTGCTCTGTGGGGGGGGAGCCAAAAATGTGCGTGGCAACCAGTGGCCACACATCCCCTGCTGTATGAATGGTGGCAGGCAGCCGGTCATGCTAGCAGATGGGCCCACCACTCATAGGCACTGTGGGCAGGGGACATGGCCTTTGCAAGGCACAGAAATTGCCTGCGAGCCCTGGGGAGCCCAGGTTCCCCAGTGCTTACTCAGGGACATGCCAGTTTCAAAGGGCAGCCTGGCGCGCTTTCCCTCCCACATGGCCTGTGGCAGGGGAAGAGCAAGGTAGCTGCTTCGGTGGCCACGTGGCGAGCTGCCTGTTAGAATCACTCCCCACCTGCTCCACCTTAGTGGCTGCTCTGTGGCAGTGCTACACTGCGGCCATCCCCTCCTGCCTTGCTTGTTTAAAAACATCCCGTGTTGAGCTGTTTTTTGTTGTTGTTGTTGTTTGTTATTATTCAAAAGTAGCCATGCAATATTGCTTAAGAACATTCTGGCTGAGAATTGAAACAATAAATTAAAATCTTATGCCAAAATAGTGACGTGAAGATGATTTTTGCATTTAGAACAAGAATATAATTACTTGGATGATATAGTGAGTTTTCCACAAAATTATTTGATTTACACTTTGAGTACTCAGTCAATTTTCTGAGAAGTTACAAGTAAATTGATTAATCCTTTAAGAACTTTTATGGTTTGTGTCAGAACCCCTTTTTTGGCCTGAATTATAAATAATATAAATTTAAATAAATAAATTGTTTTAATAATGGAATCTTGGACACTTCAAGATTGCTATAGAAAGAAACAAATTGAAATCTTATGCCAAGATTTAAAAAAAAAATTAGGTTATATAAATAAATCACAGTATTAGTAATTGTATCTAATTATTATGATTCTATGGTTTTTCCTTATATAGATGTCAACAATTCCAGTTATATTAACTATAGAAATTATGATATTGGAAGTAATTCAGCTAATCATGTTTTCTCTATTTTCTTGTTATAATGGTTGGTTTTACTGAGAAGTGATGCTCAACAGGATAGAATCATCTGTCCAGTCTCAGTGGTAGTTAAATTGGCTTAGCCATCACTCCTGTATAAGGTTTCATGGCCACATACAAGATTAGGCATCAGTGCCTTAAATGGTCTTTATGCTACTGTTGTCTTGAGTTCACTAATGAGGCAGACGCTAAGGGGGAGCCCTTCAGATACAGAGATATTGAGACTCTGGGACTAAACTGTCTTCTCTCTGCACCCAGGTGCAATTTTCACCTTCAGATAGGGAGAAAAAACCATATTGTATCTTTAAAAATCAGTTTCTAATCTAATCTGGAACCACATACACTGAAATGCAGTCCTAATTTAATCATTGAATGCCATCGCTACAGGGCAGAATCATTATGGATGTTGTATTTTCATACTTCAGCTTACTTAGATTTCTTTTACATTAATTGTGACTGAAATTCCTTGGTTTATAATCTTTGTTTTAGGGATAATTACAACCTCTTGTAATATCATTTTCAGTATTAATTGCATATTAATTTATATTATCCAACATATTATTATTTTATTATAAACATTTGTATAGCACCAGCCATGTACCTGGTGCTTTACAGAACAAAGATAAAGACGCGGTCCCTGCCTACGGCTTACATATATTTTTCTTATCTTCAGGTTGTTTTATGTACATTCCCTAATTCATTGTTTTTCACATTTTACATATGGAGGAAATGGTGTCAGTGTAACTGATTTTTTAAAAATAATATAATATTTGTCATCTTGCTAATTCTGAAAAACATGACTACTCATGATCTAGAGCTATCAACACAAGAGTGACAGAATTCAGGCCCATGTAAGTGCTGATGATACTCAGCTGTACCTCTCCTTTTCAACTGACTCAGACCCTGCCATCTCGTTGCTATCCCAATGTTTGGAGGCCGTGGCGGAATGGATGCAGCAGAGCAGACTGAAGTTCAACCCCGATAAGACGGAGGTGATGTTGGTGGGGAGAGCGAGGGAGGTAGTGGCCTCCCTGATTGGGTGGGGGGGTGTTTTGCCCTCCCATAGCTCAGCAGGTCCGGAGTCTGAGGGTGATACTGGATGCGGATCTCCGCCTGGAGCCGCAGGTGGAGCCAGTCGCAAAGACTGCCTTCCGCCAGTTGCATC
Organism: Sphenodon punctatus; assembly: GCA_003113815.1. NCBI lineage: Eukaryota > Metazoa > Chordata > Lepidosauria > Sphenodontia > Sphenodontidae > Sphenodon > Sphenodon punctatus. The sequence continues at coordinate 2,286,821 of QEPC01015474.1, read as the reverse complement.
TGGTGCAGAGGCTGCATCTGTGCGTCTCCGGCCCGGACCTGGCCTCCCTCATCCATGCCTTCGTCACTTCAAGGCTGGACTACTGCAACGCGCTCTACGTGGGGCTTCCCTTGTACCTGTGCTCCGGACTCTGCACTGGTTGCCAATAGCATGCCGAGCCAGGTTCAAGGTTTTGGTGTTGATCTATAAGGCCCTTCACGGTCTGTGCCCCTCGTATGTCAGGGACCGCCTCGCCCTCCGCGCCCCAGAACGGCTCCTTCGGTCTGCCGGGGGGTGCCTTCTTGAAGGCCCCCCGCGTTAAGCAGGGGACCACAATGGAGAGGGAATTCTCAGTGGCCGGGCCACGCCTTTGGAACTCCCTCCCGGAGGAAGCTCGCCTGACCCCAAGCCTTTTGCCAAGCCTTTTGACATTTTGGCGAAGTTGTAAAACCTGGCTGTTCGCCCAGACCTTTGTGGGAGGGTGGGTTAGAGGGCTTTTATCTCCCCTACCCTATTGATTGTTTTATGATGACCCCTGGCCCTGTTTTAATACTTGTATTTTGAAATGTTTTAATTGTTTTAAATGTTTTATATATGTTGTTATTTTTTTCGTTGTAAGCCGCCCTGAGCTGTTTTAGGAGGGATGGGGTAGAAATTTGAGAAATAAATAAATAAAATAAATATAATTGTCTCAAAGCCACAAAGGGAGTAATTGCTCGAATGGGGACTAACATTTAAAAGTTTCTTATTTTTCGTCTTGTGCTCAGACCGCTGCGTTCCAACTCTCTGCTATTAACACTGGCTTCACTGTGATGGAAGGTAAGAATACCTCTGAGGAAAGAGTCTCAGTTGGAAGAGACTCTGCACTCTAGATAAGAAGTCACAATATAGTCCTTGGCATATCTTTGGCAATATAGCTTTTGGCATAAGCTATCTCAGGAGTGGCTGCTTGCCCACGTTCTGTTTTTTGTGTGAGATTCAATCTCATGCGAAAATAAAAATAATGTGAGATCCAAGATGGGCTGCATGTCCGTGTTAATTTCTTGCGTGTTTCTAACAATCAGTGGCCATGATGGATCCGTTATGATAAATAACGGATCCTTGCCCATGTTACACAAGTACCTGGTAAATTCCATGATGTGACATGCTGTTCACTCCTACCCCCTCCCTGTCCACAGTTCACTTACCTGTTTGGAAGAAAATTTTAATTCTGAGTAGTGAGTGCGGAATGTGAACGGAAATAGCAGTAATGCCTTCTCTGCATAAGAGACTCTGCTTTACCTCCCTTCCAACAAGAGCAGCCTCCAGAAGCAAGCCCAATCCTAGCACCTCCCAATTACAATATGTAGAAAAGCACTGAGCAAATAATAAGCGGTCAACTCACTTTTTAAAAATTTGTGTTTTTTCCAAGACTTCTTCCCTTCCCTTGCCCAGAGTTCAGGAACAGCAGCAGCAGCAGGCAGTGTGTGAGTTCAAATTTCATGGTGAGCTTAGTTAAATTGAAAGCATGTGCACATTCAAATTTAATGTTAAATACAACTCACGTGGGTGACTGAGCTGGATTTCCCAGCCCTGTCATCCATGATGAAACTAACGTTATTTTTACTGTTCTTTGAGAGAGAGGGCATGCCCACACTACGCAAATCTCATGTTAGATAGAAATTAACATCCAAGCAGCCCATGTCTTGTTTCTTTTGAGTACAGCAACAGAAGTTGATTTAAATCCTACTTTGATACTTGCATGTTGTCACTTTTTACTTCTGGTTCTTAAGAAATAGATCCAACCATGTTGTGCCCTAATGTTTGGTACAGAACAGTTTTGCAGTTAAAGTGCATTAAATATATTTTTACTTTAAAAAAGGTTTACAATGCATTTTATTTATATTCCTACTATTCTAATATTTTTATGGGCTTCAGTGTTTAATTAAAGCAATGTGCATTCACTGGGAACAAATTACTCAGCCTAATGCTGCTTAAGACCAGTGTTTCTCTTTGAAAGTGTTTTGTGTTCCTCAGATAATCGGCAGTATAGTATTTAAGTCCTTATATCTATATGATCCATATGTGGCTTTTTAGCTGGAAAGAATGTTGTGTTATCAGAATGTACCAAAATATTTTTTCTCCCCAACTAATTATGTAACCAGTGCATGTGATAACCAAAATTGTTAACTGATACTAATAGCTCATTAAATAATAATGCTTTGTTTAAAAAAAACAACAAAAAACTGTTAAATCAACTGCGCATATGGTCTATACCATAGCATTTCCTGCAGCTGATTGCAGACGTAGTTGTAATTATCTAGCCTCAGCATTTTAAGGAGAGAGGTGATGGTTCTTCTTTGAGGATCTCCGCGATTCTCACTCTTGGGATTCACTTCCTGCTCTGCAGGCACCGGAAAACCTCTCGTCAGCAGTATCCAGGCAGAATATGCCTGGAAAATACTAGAACATGGTGAGGGCTCCGCCCCCTCCATCGCCCTCCCATCCTGATAAAAGCGCGGGCCCGCATCACGAGTGATGGCTAGCATAAATAGGGGGAGGAGCCCTCACTGCCTCAGTTCCTTCCAACCGCGTGGCGTTGGAAGACCTCTTAGCGCTATTCAGCGTTGTTCAGCAAAAAAAAAAAAAAGAAGAAGAAGAAAGAAGATTAAAAGAACTCCTGTGAGTAAAGAGTGCCGCTCTAGCCCGCGGGACGTTTCCTGGGCTTAGTCCGCCCCTCAGGGCGAGCGGGAATGCCCAAACAGCCAGACTTCAAACGATGTAGCTTGTGCCCCGCTACCTTATCAGTCAGCGACCAACACACTCCCTGTTTAGCCTGCTTAGGAGAGGGCCATAACACACAGACTTGCGGCGCCTGTTGTGTATTATCCAACAGAGCCAAATGGGCCAGGGCCCTCCAACTGCAAGACTTATTAACAAAAAGGGCACTGGAGGGTGGAGAAGAGGGGCCTCTCAGGCTCCCCACCCAGCACTCCGCGGCACCAGCAGTGGAGACGGCTCAGAAGGCTCCGACGGAACCGGCACCGGCAGTACCATCGCCGCCTAAGGACGGTTCCCACGTCTCTGGTACCACCCACTCCATGGGCGGCAGTACCGGCACGCCTCACGTGCACAGTTCGGCTCGCTCCTTGGAGCGAGGCACTAAGAGCGGGGACAAAAAGAAAAAGAAAAAGAAAAGCTCCTCAAGGGAGGCGATGGAACGGAGCGGAACAGGGGAGTCTGTGGTGCCTCAGAGGCAGGAAACATTGCCGTCGGGACCAACGGGTGTGACCACACAATCTCAACCCCTGCAGCCGATGACACCGATGTCGGGACCGACAGACGTGATGGTGCAAAGGCAACCCCTACAGCCGATGACTCCACTGGCGCGGGAAGTCCCGCCTCTGCTTACTCATGCTGCCACCAGTGCAGAGACACTCACACTCCCAGTCGCATTGGCACTACCGTTCACGGTCCTGATCCCCGCGCTACCGGGATGAATGTAGGACCCCACTCAGGTACCATAAAGAGCGCAGATCCCGCTCACCGTGCTCCTGCTGCTCACCCTACAATCCACGGGACGGACGTCAGGACTATGCCTACATCCAAGGATACCGGTCCTGGTCCCGAAGCCCATCACCCTATAGGGCGAGAGCGGATTCGAACTTCCTGGCACGATCGGGATGGGAGCAGCCCTATGTACCGCCGGCTCCACCGAGGGCGGCACCGACAGCTATGGTGTCTCGTCTTCCACCTTCGGAGACAGACTCGGTGCAGGCGCCCCTGGACGTCGGTACCATCGACGCTAGGATCCAGGTTCCAGCGCCGGGAAGCGTGGTGACGCAACCACAAGAGAGGTTAGCACCCTCGGGGGCTACGCAGCTCCTAACCTCGCTACTGGGGTCCCCGAGAGAAGATGCGGTACCAACTGGGGTAGATTCCCCAGGGAGATCGGCGTCTTGTTCAGCTTCCTCCTCCTCTCCATCCATTGAGGAGGATGAGATCATATTCCCCCCCCTCCAGATACCATTTCGGATCCCAATATATCCCTGGCTACAGAGGATTCGAAGGCCTTTCAGGCAATGCTCCGTGGGATGTCATCCTCCCTCCCTAAACTTCCCACAAGGGTAGTTAAAAAATCCCAGACGGGACCCATCGTTGGAATCCTGGGGACTGGGGAATCTGGGCATATAATGCTTCCACTTCTAGAGCAGCTAATGGAACCCGCCTCAGCCATATGGAGTAAACCCGCCTCTGTATCTCCTACCAATAAACTAGCAGACTCCCTGTATGCTGTACGCAAAGAAGGGGCCCAGATCTTCCACAAACACCCCCCTCCCAACTCCCTAGTTATTGCCACTGCATCAGTAAAATCCAGAACGGGAGCAGTACAAACGTCCCCGCCTGACGGAGGGAAGGAGGCTAGACGTGCTGGGAAGGAAAATGTTTTCCTCGGACTCCCTGTCGTTTAGAATTGCCAATTACGCATCCGCCATGTGTGGCTACCAGCATTGGCTGTGGTCTAGGTTCAGCAGCACTACAGACCCAAACCAGATAGCCGCGCTTCAGAAGGAAGGCATGCAGATGGCCCAATTCCAGCTGACTGCAAATATGCACATGGCAGATGCTAATGCCAGAGGGATGGCATCTGCCATTGCTCTTCGAAGGCATGCATGGCTCCGTTCCACGGCCCTAACGCAGGACAATAAAACAAGAATAGAGGATTTACCCTTCGATTGCGAAGGACTTTTCTCTGCATTGACTGATGACACTCTGAAAAAACCCCAAAGAAATGAACTAAACCGCAAGATCTACAGGGGACATACGCACCATACGAAAGAAACCTTTCCCTATCCCAGGTGCCTATGCCTTCTCCCCTAGAAGGCCCACATACCAGCCATATAATTACCAGGCTGGGAAGCGCTTCCAGCAACAGGCTTCATTCCAATACCATCAGCCACAGGGCACCCAGCAACGCAAGGCGTTTGGGAGACAGAGGGGCAAAGGCAAAGCATCCTCTAATTCGTCTTCTGGACAGCAGACGAAGTCCCATTTTTAACGTCTCCTTGATCAAGGGAAATGATGAGGGTACCCCCTCATTCCAGGACTGCCTTTTGCCATCCCTACCCCAATGGGAAGCCATTTCAACGGGCCACTGGGTCAGAAAAATTATTGAGTGTGGATATGTCATCCAGTTCCACACCCTCCCTCCCCTCTCTCCGTGCCCCCCCAAGGGTCTCCCCCCCCCCCC
>QEPC01015474.1:2244242-2281489 GCA_003113815.1 Sphenodon punctatus | reverse complement strand
CATCAAGCCGGTCCCCAAAAACGAACTTAACGCTGGCTTTTACTCTAGGTTCTTTGTGGTCCCCAAAAAGGACAAGGGCTTCCGCCCTATTCTGGACCTCAGACAACTCAATAAGTTTGTCCGTAAATTTAAGTTTCGTATGACTTCCCTGCCCATTATCTTTATGGGATTACGAAAAGGCGACTGGTTAGCTTCCCTTGATCTACAAGACGCATTTTCATATCTCTATCATACCATCTCACCGCAAATACTTATGCTTCATTGCAGGGAACCTTCAATTCCAGTACCGGGTCCTCCCATTCGGACTGTCTACGGCACCTCATGTCTTTACCAAGTGTGTCGCATTGGTCGCTGCCCATCTTCGACGACTAAAGGTCAGAATATTCCCATATCTGGACGATTGGCTGATTGCGGCGACATCGCATCAGGAACTACAGCGACATCTGGAATTAACAATGTCATTGCTCGAAGGTCTAGGCTTCATCATCAACCTACCCAAATCACATCTACATTGGTCCCAACACCTGCCCTTCATAGGAGTGATTCTGGACACCTGCCAGGCGAAAGCATATCTGCCTACAGAGAGATTCCTGGCCATAGGCCGTGCCCTGGACGGTCTTCAATCCCATCCTACCAAGTCGGTCTGATTCTTCCTCCACGTACAGAGACGAATGGCATCCACCACGATGGTGACACCGCATGCGCGCCTTCACATAAGGCTGCTTCAGCAATGGTTAGCACAAAACTACATACCTACTCTCCACTCTCTCAACATGAAACTATCCATAACAAAGGGCCTTCTCAGGAACCTCCAGTGGTGGACAGATGCGGACCAAGTGTTGAAAGGGGTACCGTTCGATCCCCCAACCACCCATGCATCAATCACCTCAGACGCATCCCTAACAGGATGGGGTGCTCACATGGGAGGCATTCAAGTGCATGGACTATGGTCCCCAGAAGAAGCACGCCGTCACATCAACATGTTAGAACTCGGGCGATACACTGGGCTCTGAAAGCCCTACTACCCCACATCAGGGGACGGAACATCCTAATTGTAACAGACAATACCACAGTCATGTGGTACATAAACAAACAAGGCGGAGCACGGTCCACACGTCTCTCCAAAGAAGCAGAGACCATCTGGCATTGGTGCATAGCACACGATATATATATCCAAGCTATTCATCTAGCAGGCCAAGACAATTCAGTAGCAGATTTTCTCAGCCGCAAGACAGCAGATCAGCACGAATGGTCACTGAAAGAAGACATTCTTTTGGACATTTTTCGGGAATGGGGGACGCCAAAGATAGACCTGTTTGCATCACAAGAAAACACGAGGTTCCCAGAATTCTGCAGTCCAGCAGGATTAGTACCAGGATCGATTTTGGGTGCCTTTGCAATCTCCTGGCACGGGACCTTCCTCTATGCCTTTCCACCGATCCCTCTCCTCCACAGAGTCCTGTGCAAAATCAGGACAGACAAGGCTCATCTGATTCTAATCGACCATTTTTGACCCCGACAAACTTGGTTCCAAACTTTGCAAGGGATAGCATCTCGAGTCAGACCCCTCCCACTCACACACGATCTTCTATCTCGGGATCAGGGGAGAATACTACACCCCGATTTAAAGATGCTCCACCTCTCCGCATGGTTGATCCTGCCCTCATAAGGAATGCACCCCCAGAGATCTCGGAGATTATGATAAACTCTCAGACTATCTACACGCAGGTGTTATGAGATGAAGTGGAGGCGTTTTTCTAAGTGGTGCGAATCACAGGCCATCTCCTTACACACTCTTAACATGAACCACGTTTTCCTTTATCTTTTGGCCCTACAAAAATAGCATTTATCAATTACATCTATTAAAGGTGCATCTGTCGGCTCTATCATCACACTTGCAGCCAGAAGGCCACAAAACGTTATTTTCCCATTGCTTAATGAAATCTTTTTGGAAAGGGCTGGTGAACACGTTTCCACAGAGATCCCAACCTGTGCCTCAGTGGGACTTGAACCTCGTACTATCAAAGCTAATGTCTCCCCCATTTGAACCTTTAGCCTCATGTAATCTGGAGGACTTAACTATTAAGACTACTTTCTTAGTGGCAATTACTTCAGCACGAAGGGTGAGTGAACTCACTGCTATTCCATAGAGATAAAGTTGACCTAAGGGTCGATCCTTCGTTTCTTCCTAAGATAGCATCTCCTTTTCACCTAAATCAAATGATTTCGTTGCCGTTTTTTCCCCCGAAGTCTCATATTTGGCCCATGGAGTGGACACTCCACACTCTGGATGTTAAAAGAGCACTTGCCTTCTACATTGAACGAACTAAGAGCATTAGAGCATGTGACTCTCTGTTTATATCATATGGGGGCCAGAGGATCGGAGTCAAGATTTCCTCTCAAAGGATTTCAAAATGGATTATCCTATGCATTAGCTGACAAGGTCCCACCTTTGGGGCTGAGAGCACATTCGACTCGAGCCACGGCAGCATCTCTTGCAAATTTTCAGGGGCTACGTTTATCTGACATCTGTAGAGCTGTCACATGGGCATCGGTCCATACCTTTACTAAGCACTACTGTTTGGATCTTGCGGCCAGAGCAGACTCCCAAGTGGGGAAAGCAGTGCTCGACTCATTATTGGAGGGACATCCTCGACTCCCTTCTCCTTGAGGCAGGTGTTGGAAACTGCTTATCACTCTCCCAAGAGTGAGACTTGCAGAGATCCTCGAAGAAGAAATAGAGGTTACTTACCAGTAACTCTGTTCTTCGAGAGAGCTCCACGTATTCTCACATCCTGCCCTCCTTTCCCTCTGTCTCGGATGGACATGGCTGGGGTCTTCCAAACCAGGGTTGGAAGGAACTTAGGCTCCTCCCCCTATTTATGCTAGCGATCCCTTTATACTGCAGTTAGAACAGTGGTGAAGTTAAAAATTTGACTCTTGTGCTTAGAATTTAACTTACAGTCCTAAGCCTTAAGCAAAAGTAAGCTGTATACACAGGAATACAAAGGGAAAATGTATGATGTCAGAGTGGTGAATACTGTTAGTGGGTGTTGTATGTAAGTAAGTGAAATATCTTGGCAACTGCTTCAGAAGTGGTAATTGCACTAGCCTTTTTTGGGAACTCTAGAACTGTGAAGTACTACTAATGCAAGTCAACTTGCTAGTACAGATGATAGAGCCTTGTCATCTAATCCTATTTAGACCATGCCTAGATTATTTATTTATAATTTATAATAATTATAATAAAATGTGTATGCCGCCCCCTCCTGCTAAAAGCATCTTGGGGTGGCTAACAACATATGAAAACAATTTAAAACAGCAGTAATATGATTTAAAACACTATTAAAACACAATATAAAAAACAACACTGGAGTTAAACGCAGGTGGCCTTAGAAACTTGTAGTGCACCTGCCGGTGCCATTGCAATTTTTATAGTTGTTTACAAAAACATTAGAATATTCAAGGCTAGACAAAGGAGTTATATATGCTAGCATTTAATATGTTTATTACAGAGACCCCATTTCAGAGTTTTTACTAAAATGCTAGAGGCATACTATGATATGTTAAGGGGTTAACATCGAGGTGAGTGTTATAATAAAAACAACAAAAACAAGCTCATGTATGTCAGGGCCTAGCTGTCCTTTGGACAAAAGTTGGACAACATGTCCAAGGTGACTGCCTTCCAGAGTGGCTTTCTTTGTACCCCACACATTTAAATTTAGTAAATGTAAATTTAGCCAAGTAGCTACTGCCACTTTCCCTAGTAGCATAAGCAGCCCAAATGCTAGTTGTTTTGTGTGCGGATTAATTTCTAGTAGAGCTGAAACTTGATCTCGAGTTTTTCTTGGTTATTGTCGAGAATCATGGTTCTTGACTTGTTTTAAGCAAGAAATGATCGAGAAAAATACCTATTCTTGACATTTCTCAGTCAAGAATTTTTTCTCAAAATACTGTTTATTGCTTACTGTTACTGTTTATCTCAATTTACTTTTTACCGTATTCTGATTTACCATGTGCCGCTTACCACGTACTGTGTTCATCCTGGTAGTGCGCATGCAAATAGTGGCATTTTTGCATTTTGTGAATGTGCGTTACTGGAATGAAGGTGGTATATGGTAAACAGTAGGGCCGGGACCCCAGGGCAATTACCGGGTACCGGATTTACCGGATTCCGGTTTCCAAAAAACCAGATTCCCGGATTAAATCCGGTATACCGGTACCAGATTTATTCCATTGATTTCAATGGGGCACTGTCCACATTGAAATCAATGGAATAAAAAAATTCCTCCCCCCTCCCAGGCTGCGCGGGTGGAAAGGGGGGACACCCCCCACCCACCCTACCCAGCCTGGATTTAAACAAAAAAATTCCCCTGAGTGTGCCACTGCAGCTCTGGGTTGCCGGCGGCAACTCAGAGCCAGCCCCAGCGGCCGTCCCAGCAGCAGCCGGTAAGTATACTGTATGATCCCTGGGGGGGGGGGGGNTTCCAAGTTCCCGCACCCAGGGATCTCGTACCTTCATTGAGCTCCGGTGGTCCGGCGGCTTCAGGGCCGGCTGTGGCTGCCGGCTTCAGACACTGGTAGGTCTTCCGGGGAACTTCCGGGTTTCCCCGGAAGGCCTACCAGCGTCTGAAGCCGGCAGCCACAGCCGGCCCTGAAGCCACCGGACCACCGGAGCTCAATGAAGGTACGAGATCCCTGGGTGCGGGAACTTGGAAGTAAGGTGATCCCTGGGGGGTGTGTGTTAACACCCCCCCCCAGGGATCATACAGTATACTTACCGGCTGCTGCTGGGACGGCCGCTGGTGCTGGCTCTGGGTTGCCGGCGGCGGCCCGGAGCTGCAGTGGGACACTCAGGGGAATTTTTTTGTTTAAATCCAGACTGGGCAGGGTGGGTGGGGGGTGTCCCCCCTTCCACCCGCGCAGCCTGGGAGGGGGAGGGAAACGCGGGTTTTTTGTGTGTTTTTTTTTTACATTGCAGCCATTCATTTGAATGGCCGCAATGTAAAAAAAATCCGGTAACGGGAATCCGGGAAACGGCCCGGATTACCGGGTTGAATCCGATAATGCCGGTATGCCCAGTACCGGCATTATCGGATACCGGAAGATCCGGTTTTCCCACCCCTAGTAAACAGTAATGGTAACCAGTAAATAGTAACTCGAGAAAAAATCTTGACCGAGATCTCAGTCTGTTATCAAGATTGTACCAAGATCTCTGACAATTCTCCAAAAAATTGCTTCTTGTTTCAGCCCTAATTGCTAGTGAGCAAGGACCGGACCCAGGCTTGTTGCCACCTCACAGTTTATGGAGCAAAATGGGAGTGTCATGATCAAAACTGCAAGAGGTGGCACCCCTAGACTGGAATGGCTGAACACCAGGCTTAAACTGGAGGCAAAGCAAAAGCCAAGGCAGGAGGGGGAAGCAGAGCACTGGAGTTAGGATGGGAAAGAGGAAGTAGAATAGGCTGGGATGGCATGGTGGGGTGGGTGAGAATATGTGCAGCCATTGATTTAAGTTGGGCATTTTATGGCATGTAGTGGCATTTGATTGCATTTTATTTGGGAATTTGTTGGCGTATAATGGTATGTGCTGTACTCTGCTGTGCTGGGAGGTGGAATGGGCTGCCCTCCCACCCTTGGATCCTCCTCCAGCAGGTTCTAAATCTGCCAGACTTGCCTGCTGGTGGCTGCCAAAGGTAGGCACACTGTGGCAGCCATTTGGCAACCAGAGGCTGGGCTGGGCCTGTTCTTGCACTGTTGTTGTTTTGTTTGGTTAGTTTTATATAGTAGTAGAGTGGAGAGTAGTGATGTTTTTATTCTAAATTGCTTTTATTTGGTTTTTGCTGGTTTGGTTGGATGGCTTGTGACGGGAAATGGTGAGTTTGTGGAGAGGGTGGGAGGGAATGCCATGGCCGTAAGGGGGCGGAGGGCGGGGGTTTCAGGCACAGGGGAGGAAGGGTATGTGGTATTGGTTGGGGAGGAAGAACGGAGCGGTTTCCTCACCTGCAGGACCGGCCCCAGGGTTTGCGAGGCCATGTGTAACAGCTTGGTGTGGGACCAAATTTGCATAATTTACACAATTTGCATATTTTGCCATCATGCCTGTGCACCCACCTTATCAGCACCCTATTTACCCCTTCGCTTCCCACACACAGCACCCCATTGCCACATCCATCTCACAGATCCACCCACTATCCCAAAATCCCCCACAGTGTGTCCCCCGGTCTAGCCCTCCCCAACGTTCCTCCCACAGTGTTCCCCACCCTGCCAACACAAGGAAGGAACGGCAGGAGGGGGAGGGCAGCACTGCACATAAAGAACATTAGGGAGGATAGGACTGTCTGGGTGCTCAGATTGGAGGAGGAGAGGGAAAGGTATTTTCTTGGCTGGGTGGCCGTTACTTCAGATGCTGCTGGGCCTAGGTCTTCTGGGAGGACTGGCTATGGTGGCTCCCTCCTCTCCTCCAGGAGCCATGGGGAACAGAGGGAGAGGGGGCAGCCATGGAAGGGAGGATACAGGGGGAGTGAGCAACCCCCTCTCTCATACAGACTCAAACACTCCCCTCTCTTTCACACATGCTTCTCTCCACACGCACGCCCACAAACCCACCCACCCACACATTCTCTCTCTCTCATCTCACTCTCTCACTGTCTCTCGTCTCTCTCTCTCTCTCGCACGCACGCACGCACGCGCACGCGCACACACACACGACTTTCTCTACTCATCACACATGCATAACTCTCTCTCTCGCTCATCATCACACTCGCTCTCTTCTCTCTGCTCACATCACACACACGCCTCTCTCTCACTCTACTTAATCACACACACAGGTCCCCAGTATACAGGGCACCTGAGGTGGTTGAAGTGAGAGGCCAGGCAGTTGGAGCGCAGGTGGCACTCGACTCGCACTGAAGCCGACCAGTTGTGGCATAGATTATTTTTGAAAGACTATGCTGTGGCTACAGTGGCAGCAAAGAAAGCTTTCTTCTCCATTATCATAGTGTCTGCAAAGTCTCCTCTGGTGGAGTTTTTTTGGGTGGTGAGGGGCCTGATTTAATCCAGCCAGTATTCACCAGGAAATGGAGTCATCTAATGCCTGCTGTGACATTTTTATTAATTACTTTGCGGACAAAATTGCTCATATTTACCACAACTTGGCAGCTGCCATTTCGACTGCAGAGTCAGAGTTTGAGGTTATGGAAGCTCAGTCCTATCCTGCTAGTTTGGATCTGTTTCAGTTGGTATCACCCACCGACATGTGTAGGAGGTGGTAGGGGTGATGAGGACATTGATGAATTAGATCCTTGCCCATTCTGGCTGGTGAAAGGCTGGTTGTTGACTGGGGTTGTCAATGCCTCGCTACGGGAGGGGAGGGTATCAGATGCCCTTAAATCTGTGGCGGTCTAGCCCCTGCTTAAGAAACCATCTTTGGACACTGACTAGCTATCACTCTATCTCTAAAGTTCCCCTTTTAGGGAAGGTTATTGAATGGGTGGTTGCCCTACAGCTCCAGGCTCATCTCGATGCAATATGATTCCTGGACCAGTTTCAGGCAGGTTTTTGTTCTGGGTATGGCACGGACACTGCGTTTGTGGCTTTGGTCAGTGATCTGCACCGTGAGATGAACAGGGGGAATTCATCGTGTTAGATATTTCAGCGGCTTTTGATACAAATGATGACGAGGTGTTGTTGGTGTGATTGCGGGCCCTGGCGGGAGTGTATGGGACTGCTCTAGAGTGGTTCTGCTTTCCTGTCAAAGATGTCCCAACGGGTGGCGATAGGAAAATTTGGGTCACTTACTTCTGTGAATTTTCCTTCTTCTCTCCTGGGGAGGCAGGCGGTCCTTACTTGGGTTTAGCTCCTTCTCCAGTCAGAGACAGGATCAGTCTTTTGACTGACAGCCCAAGGCCAGGGGTGGAGCAGACCCCAGATCTGTGACTACTAAAGCTAAGAAACTAGAAAACAAACTGATTAACAGCTAACTTTTATACTTTTAACGAAGAAACATAGAAATCTGCAATTTGTCTGTTAACCGCCAGGGGGGCGGAAGAAAGACAAAACAGTGGAGAAGACAAAGGAAGGAAACCTGAGACAAAATTTTCCCCTCCCACAACAGACTGTCTATTCATCCCCTAGTGAAACAAAAGAGAGTAACCTACAGGGCCAGGAAGGAACTGCAAAAAGAAAAGAAGTCACAGAGAAATTTTTTTCACTTGGGCAGGTCAAACTGCCTGCCTCCCCAGGGGAGAAGAATTAAAATTCACAGAGGTAAGCAACCCAAATTTTCTTTTCTCTCTTGCCAGGGGAGGCAGGAGGTCCTTAGTTGGGAAATACCCAAGCAATAATTACTTCTCCTACACGGGTGGGATAAGTGAGAATCCAAACCACACCCCAGTCGAACTCAATTAAGAGCAAATTAAGAAAGAACTCTTTGCAGTACCTTCCTACCAAAAGCAGCTCTGGTAGAGGCCCAGGTATGTAGGTTGTAGTGGCAGGTAAAGGTATGTACTGAAGACCAGCATGCCACCCTACATATTTCCTCCAACAAAGCCCCTTTGGGAAGGGCTGCATTGGTGGAAGCACTACGGAAAGAATGAGCGGTAATGCCTGAAGCCCTTTAGACTGCTGTGCTAAAGAGATGCAACCCCTTAGCCATCTAGTAATAGTGGCCAAAGAAACCTTTTTACTTCTGGCTCCTTGTCTGAAAGCTACGAATACAGCTGAATCTACTCTAAAATTCTTTGTCCTTTCAAGGTAAACTTTTAGGACTCTCCAAACATCAAGCTTATGCCAGAACACCTCATGAAGATGTTGAGGGTTTGGGCAAAAGAAGGTAATTTGATGACTTGGTCTCAGTGGGAGGACGTATTTACTTTTGGGAGAAAAGAAGGGTGAAGCCAGAGGGAGACCTTGTTGTCATCGAGCGTGCATAGTTTGAGAGCAGCTGATATAGCCCCAAGCTCCGAGACCCATCTCGCGAAGGTAGTGGCCAACAAGAAGGCAACCTTAAAGGAAAAGATATGTAGCAGAACGTCATAAGCGGCTCAAACAAAGGAACTTGTAAGGCATCCAGAATCATGTTCAGCCTCCATGTGGGAAATTATGTTTGACAAGCAGAGCGATGGAGGCCTTGAGAAAGCGTCTCGCATGGCAATGTGATGAGAGCGCTTCCCCTCTCTGAGCTGTGAGGACAGAAGAGCTGAGACCTGTTGACGAAGGGTATTGACCCCCAGCCCTTTTTCCAGGCTCTCCAGAAGAAAAGCCAAGACAGCTGGGATCTCTACAGCAATAGGAACTACATTGTTCTCATCAGCCCATCTCTGGAAAGCCAACCAAGTGGTGTTATATATATGGTTGGTAGAAGGCCTGTGAGCTGTTAGAAGGGTCTGTAGCACCTTGTCAGCATATCCAAACTTCTTTAATTGTTCCCTTTCAATAACCAGGCAGTCAGCTTCTTCAGCTTTTCCAGGCCCTGGTAGAGGATGGGGCCCTGATTTAGCAGGTCCTTGTGGAGGGGTAACCTCCTACCCGGTTCCATCTGAAGACTCTTGATTGCTGGGAACCACGGTCTCCGTAGCCACTCTGGGACTATAAGGATTACTTCGGCTTCATGACTCTGATGGCTCTGAGCACCTTTGAAAGAAGAGATATTGGCTGGAATGCATAAAGGAGACCGGGAGGTCAAGGTAAGTGGAGAACGTCAACGTCCTCCGCTTCGTGGTTGTGATGACATGCAAAGTACCTGCTGACCTGGTCATTGAGAACTGAGGCGAACAGGTTGATGATCGAGAGACCCCACATCGTTGTGATGTGATGGAAGACTTTGTGATGTAGGAACCATTTGCCCGGCTGCTTAGCCAGTTGGCCTGTGTGTTGAGAATTCTCTTGACGTGAAGCATGGACAGGAGAGAAGATGAGTCTCTGCCCATTTGAATAGCTGATCTGCTTCTAATCTCAGAGTGGCTTCGTGCCTCCCTGCCTGTTGACATATGCCATGGCCGTCGTACTGTCAGTGTACACTACTACGTGATGGTTCTTCAGTCGTTGATGAAAGTGACAGAGGGTCAAACAGACGGCCCTGAGCTCTAACCTGTTGATGTGAAATGTTGTCTCTTTCACAGATCACATTCCTTACGCTGGGTGCCCCTTGCAGTGTGCTCCCCATCCAAGGAGAATTGTGTCGTTCAACAGAGTCACCTTGGTAGGAGTCAGGATTGGCAAGCCCTGCAAAAACAACCCTCCTGCAGCACCAGTCCAGTGTCGTGAGGGTTGACTGTGGGTGGGCCAAGATGATTTTCCGTCGCATGGCCAGCTGACATTGCCAGAGGAGGAAGAAGGTCTGAACTCCTCAGCCTTCTGAGACTGGAAAATAGGCTCCAAATAGTCAGTTCCCTCTCCAGGAAGAGGAACACCTTGTTCACCCTGGTATCCAGAATCATGCTCAGGTGGAGCAGGTGTTGAACTAATAGTAGGGAACTCTTCTTCTTGTTCAGTATGAAGCTGTGGGTCTGAAGACAGCAAGTGATACAAACTGGAGTTGGGTAGGAGAGAGATGTGCACATTATAGTTCTAGAGTAGGGAATAGTTCTTTTCTAAAGGTGTGTTGTGTTGGTTCTATTGCAGTGCTGATGTATAAGCTGTGATTCTGCTAAGAGCTGATATTTGGTGCTAGTTCACATCTAGACAGCTCCTCTAATCCAGCTTTCTGGGGCTCTCAAAAGAGAACAGTCTAGATATCCTTTTCTGATCTGGCTCCTTGCTGAAAGCACTTGGCTATGTTAGAAGATGGTTCCCAGGGTTCTAGAAGAGGATGTGAGAGAGCTGCAGTTGAGGTGCGACCGCAGGACCTGGTAAGCTTCTCTGATCAAGCTACCTGCTTCAATCAGTTGACTGGATCAGCAGGGGGCTCGTAGGGCATTCTGGAGGAGGATGTCCGAGGGCTGTGGTCAGTGTGAGACTCATCAGGACTGGTCATGGCCAAAGACTCAATGCGTGTGCCATAAGGCTTCACGAAAGAACACCAGCGATGGGAGTGGTATTAGCCCTTGGGGATAGCCACCTACACCCGTGTGGAGATTAAGGACAGAAGAGACACACCTGAGCTCTGCATGAACTGAACGTTTTTAACACACTATGAGTGGGGTGCAGGAATTTGAGACCACCAGTCTGTGACTGTGCAACTTGACTCTTTCTTTGTGTGTGATGCTGGTGCAGGGTAAGGAGAGAGCAGCCCCAAGTGACTTCTGATCTTTTTGGTTTTTATTTTTTGTTGTGGGGGCTGTTGCCCATAGAACCGTTGCGGGGGGTCAGCGGTGTAGTCAGCTTCTTCCAGCAGACCCCTTGATCCTGGAACTTCAGAGGACCCGGTCCGAGAGAGAGGAGATACTTCTGCCCATGGGATCCCTCATAAGCCACAACGTGGCCTGTGACCGCACTGTAGGGCATACAGCCATACGGGCATGGCCCTTGAGAGTGGCCCTTTGGAACAGCCCGGGCAGTCGTGTGCCTGAAATCCTTGTTGTTTGCTCTGAGACTGTGTGGGGACCAAGACCTTGGATTATTGCCTGTGGTAAAGTGAAATATCTGCAGCCAGCATATTGTTGGGTGACTTGTTTATTGGAAAGACTGGAGCTTTGCCGATTGTTCTCCTCTGATCCCTTTGTTTATGTTTGGACTGCTACCAGAGACCCTTTGAAGAAGCTGGACTGGCCCTGCTTTGTCCTTGATTGATAGGAGAAAGGACATAGCAGAGGAGCCAATTTGTGACTATTGCAGCATTTTCAGCTTGGTTGTTTTTCAGATAACTTGTACAATCTACTGCCTCATGGCGTCTGCTTTCACCAGCAGGTCGTCCAGTTAAGGAAACACAGAGATCACTTCCAGATGGAGGGAAGCTACCAGGGCTATGAGGATCTTAGTAAATGCCCTGGGAGCTGCTGCGAGCCCAAAAGGAAGTGCTTGGTATTGGTAGTGCTTCCTGTGGTATGCAAATCTTAGAAAGCACCTGTGAGACAACCTGATCAGCATGTGGAGGTATGTCTCCTGGAGGTCGATAGATGCCAGGAAGTCATTCGGCTCTAGTGCATGGAGAATGGAACTCAGGGTCTCCATCTTGAATCGTTTCGCTTTGAGGTGGTTGTTCAGCCATTTGAGATCCAGAATGGCCCCGGAGTCTCCATTTTTCTTGGAAACTGTGAAGAAAACAGCGTAAACACCACAACGCCTTTGTGCCAATGGAACAGGTTCTATAGCTCTTACGCTGAGCAGATGATCGATGGCTTGTAGCTATCGTTGGTGCTTTTGCTAGTCCCTGGATCGAGGGAGCTCGATTTAAAAAAAAATCCTTTGGCCAGGTTTTGAACTCGGATCGACTAACTGCATTGAATGGTGTCCCTTATCCACCTGTCGGTGGTGGTTTGTCACCACTGATGGTAGAAGTTTTGAAGTCTTGCCCATATCTGAATGGTGACGGGATGGGACACTCATGCACTGAGAGTCATGCTGTGGTTGGGGGTGGATCTGTCACCTTTGACTGGACGTCTGGTGAAGGATCTGGTTGCTCGGCCACCTCTGTGCTCACGTGATCTGTGAGAATAGTAGCCCCCTCTCAATAGGTCTGGCGAAAATGAAAATTTTGCCTGGGTTGGGATCTTCATCTTGTGTCCTCTTTTGACAGGTTGATCAGAAGTCCCTTTTTTACTGGCTAATCTGTCATAGCTTTAGCCAAGGGCTCACCGAACAGTTGAGCCTGTGAAGGGGGCTGGTGTGAGGACCATCTTGGCCTGTAAATCGGCTTTCCAAGGTCGAAGGTCCAAATCACTCTGTGGGCTGTCACACAGTTGGCCATAGCCCTTGCTCCAAGCGGCACAGAATCTAAAGCTGCATCTGCTGTAAAAGAGGCCGCTGATGAAATCTGTTTTAGGGCATCCTTTAACTGTTTTGATTCAGTAATGACCGATAAATCTTTTGCCCAGAGCTCGATGGCTCGAGCGAAGGTGAGGGCTGTAACAGCAGCTCTGCACCCCATGGATGCAGCCTCAAAGTCACGGTGTAAAAATGTCTACCTTCCAGTCTAGTGGGTCTCTGGGAGATCACTCTCCGTCCGTTGGAAGTACAGAGGCCTTTGCCAAGTTGGAAGCCACAGCATCTACCTTAGGAAGGGGGTTAATTGAAGAAGAGTTTAATCTGTGGCTGTGGTTATGTTTTAATTTAAATGGGCGGTTTGAACCACTAAATACGATTCTTTGTTCTTATCTGAGTTGTTATATGTTAATTATACTGACATATAATTCTTTATACGAGTTGTTATATGTTTTGATCTGAGTTATATGTCCTGATATTGTACATTTGTAATATTGCTATAGCATAATTGCTGGACAATAAAGTATTTACTTTACTTTACTTTACCTTAGGAAGGACAAAGCTGCCTGACTGGGATTCCAGGAGAGAGTAGATCTCTTTAGTCTAAGAGTGAATGCCCCTGGTCTTTGTAGGTTGCTGCCACTCTGAGTTTCGAAGCTTTAAATACAAAGAAAGCAAGGGAAGGAGGGAGGCAGGCATCTGGCACATCTCTGGGCAATACCAGACCAGCGTCCTCTGCCAGGTGTTCTTCCACCTGAGGTGGGGGAGGAGGCAGGGGTAGAGGGAGTCCTATCCTGGTTGTCACTCTAGCTACAGTAGGCTCATAAAGGTCTTACTGAAAAATTCTTGCCCAGCCCCTACTCTAGAGACAGGGTCTCCTGTGTCCTTATCTGGCAATTTCCCCTCCTCCTCTTATCAGCAATTGACTTTGTATCAGCTTGAGATTGCTCTCTGAGAGGCATCCCTCCATCATTGGGACTTTTCCTCGTGGCTAGGGTAGCAGGCCGATGAAGCAGGGTGGAGGGAGCTCTGGACTTCTCACTGTGGTCCCTTAAAGAGGGTACAGGACTGATCCCCAAATGGTGTTGGCCCCACAAGTGAGCAAGGCCTTCCAAGGACCAGTTCTTGACCAAGCCATTGCAAGACCTGGGGGCGGGGGGTTGAGGACCGGGGCCCAAAGGCCCTGCTCCTCCTTGTGGACACTAAACTGCCCCAAAACCTCTCCCTCCCTACGGACACCAGCCTGCATGAGACACATACCGGCCCCTGCGGTCCTGGCTGGAACAAGTAGAGCGGGAGGGAGAATGGTGCCTTCTGTGTCACCTCTTGCGGTGTCTATAGCAGCCTGAAGAAGCAGAGGAGGAAACAGAGGAAGAGCTCCTACCTCACCTGTGGGCCCTCCGCCTGCTATTGCTAGAGCTGCGGGAACTCTGGGTCCTGCTACCATGCCTTCCTCTATCCTCTGAAGGAGGGGTGGTGCACGTTGCAGGGCACTAGAAGAAAATCCCTCACCTGAGTCCCAAAGGCACCGCAGGGGGGGGGGGGGGGGGAGGAGGGGAGCCAGCAACCCGCTCCCAACTTGCTCTGAGTCCTCCAGTTCAACAATCAGCTGAGTGCTCGGTGTTGTTGTTGTTGTTGTTATGCCTCCCTGGACACATGTGCAGGCAGGAGCTGAGGGGGTGGGAGGCCAGTGCCTCCTGCTGCGCCTGCTCTAAGGAGTCCCTTAAGGGACAAAACTTTACAAAGGCGATTTGGGCAGCTGGGCTTAGAGCCCATGCTGCCTGAATGGGGAAAAGCACTTTGCTTTTCCCATCAGTGGGGGCAGTGTTCCACAGAGTCCTATGGGCTGCTTTGGAAGATTCTGTCTGGACTGGAGACTCAAACACCCAGGCAGTGTGTGCCTGTGCACAGTTTCTGCTGTTGAGGGCTCAGGCTGCTTGCCTGTACCCCACCACCTAGGGTGGGGTTAAAAGAGAGCTCTTCTCTTTTGGCGTGCTGGTGATCTCCACCATTTTGGTGGAGAGAGAGTGCTGGCTGGTCTGGCTTGTTTGTGTCTTTGTTACAACATGCTGCTGCTGGATCTGCATCAGAACATCCCTATTGGTGAGTTAGTTATTTTTAATTATTTTGCTGGGAAACACTGATGAAAAAGAGGCCTGGGGGGCTGCTTGGGGAGAGAATGGGGCTTTGGGAGCTGTTTGGGGGGGGGAGAATGGGGCTTCTGAGGGCTTCTTGGAGGGGAGAGAATGGGGCTTCTGGGAGACTGATGAAAATGGGGCTGGGGTTAAGGGGGCTGCTGGGGAAAATGGGCTTCAACAGAGCTGTAACAGTGAAGCATATTTTGGGGGACAAGTGGAATTCCTCGCTGCTGCTTTTGTGGTGTGCTAAGACGTCACATAATATGGTTCAGTTGGTTTAAGATCTGGTTTGCTTTTGCTTGTTCTGTGTTTGTGTTTGCATGTGTACTGCTAGTTCCCCCTGCTCCTCTCCCAAACCCCTCAAGCATGTGCAAAGGCTGTGGCCATTTTCTGGTGCCCCGCTGTCCATGGCTACTTTTGGTTAAATTGGTAAACTGTCTGCTTTCTGTTTTACAGGTGGGGGACCTAGGGGTTTGGATCGAAGGGTTTCTAATCTTTGCTGAAATATTCCTTGCGTTTTAAAATGGCCCCGCCCTTTTCAGTTTGGTGGGATGTTGTGGCAGGCTTTGTCACTCATGGCTAGTCCTTGTATGAATACTCCGTGTTTAGTTGCAGCAGTAACTACCTCTTACATTGCAACAGAGCTGTATAGCATGTTTTGGGGGACAAGTGGAAATCTCCGCTGCTGCTTTTATGGTATGCTAAGGACTGCACATAACGTTGTTGACTTAAGATGGTTTGCTTTGCTTGCTCTGTGTTTGCATGATACGTTGCTGCTTTCCTTCTCCCCTCCCAAGTATGAGTAGAGGCCATTTTGTAAATTTGTGGGTCTACTGGTTGTGGCTACTCTTTTCTTAAAATGGTCCCTTCATTGTTTCACTGCTGCTCCCTGCTGGAAAGTAGTTTCTGGCCTCTCTGCTTATGACTGTGTGATTTTGATAATCTTGCCTGGGTTTTTTTGTTGAAAAACAGAAATGCATTGTTTAAATTTTGATGGGGCTGGTTTGGTGGCAACAGAGGCCTGTAACTGGCCAAACTTCTAAAAAAGGCCTTTGTTCTTGGACAGGCATTTGGCTGCCAGGGATATGGTGTAGGATGCTGGTCTCAATGGGCCTGGTTTGGTGGCAAAGCAGTCCTGAAACTGGCCAAACTTTTTTAAAAGGCCCGTTTGCTTGGACAGACGTTTTAGCTGTTGGGTATAGGGTGTAGCTACTAGGGATGCTGGTCTGGATGGGCCTGGTTTGGTAGCAAAACAGCCCTGAAACTACCCAAACTTCAAGAAGGCCTGTTTGCTTGGACAGGCATTTGGCTGCCGGGGATACAGTGCTGGTATTGGGGATGCTGTTTTGGATGGGGAGTGTTTGGTTGCTATACAGGCCTGCAACTGCTCTCCTTGTGAACAGAGGAGAAAGTAGGTAGGAGTGTGGCAGAAGAGAAGGCTGCAGACAACAAGGAGACCCCTTTCCCCTGTCCCCCACTGAACCCATCTCTTCCCCTTACTCTTCTCGTGCACCGAAACCAAACCCTTTCCCTCCTACTCTCCTCTGTTGTCCTTCTCTTCCCTTTCATTCTCTTCTGAGAAGAGAATGAAAAGGATGCCATGAAAATGGAGGATTCGAGGGTTCAGGATAAAGGTAGGCAATGGCAATATAATCTATTTTTGTAACCTGCTATGGTTAATTTGGATCCGGTGTGAAAGAGAGAGTGGATAGGACCCCAGTAAAAGGGCTCTCTATCCCCCAGTGGGAGTGCTTAACCCAACAGCAAGGAGTTCCCAGCGTTAACTAATGTAATGTCCATTCGATGGTAACCCTGGGAATTCCTTGCTGCTGGGTTAAGCCACACCACTGGCCTACCGCTACCCCTGACTCCGCCTACTACTGCCCCTGGCTCCGGCCCGCTGGCAGCGAAGCCGCCGGCAGTGGGTTCAACCCACCCACTGCACCACCAGCCTCAAAAAACACCAGCCACCACTGCTCTGAAGAGGAGGAACTGGTGGCAGACCAGCTTTGAGACTGGTCTTGGGGAGTTGGACATTGACCCGAAGGGCTGCAACGCCTAGGAAAGGGGACCCCCCTGGGGTGGGTACTTACGGTGCCAGCTAAGGTAATTTCAAGATGATAGACATTCCCAGAAAGCAAGGGAATAGGCTGCAGTGTTGGGGGCCCAGCACCATCCACAGAGGAGGTGTGGGCAGGATCCTGGCCCAGTGGAAGCGAGGAGCTAGTCTCCTCATCCCAATGCCGCAGCCTAGGCTGTGGCTGGGATCCTGAGGGCCTGGAGAGCCCTTAGCTTCCCCGGCTTCCATGTTCTTTGAGGGGAAGGCACCTGCACTGAAAGGCTCAACCTACCAACTGCGTGCTGCCCTCCCTAAAAAGCGGGGAGTTCTGGGGTGAGGGAGCTGTTCCTCAGACCACAAGAAATTCCCTCTAGGGAATAAATAAAGAGCAGGGTGCTCCCTGCCTACTCTAAAACTGAGGTAAAAGTAAGAAGAAAAGAAAAAGTAAAAAGAGAGCCTAATTTCTTCTCTTGAGGGAGAAGAAATACTAACCTGCTGCTCTACTGAAGACAGGAACAGATCTGTGGTCTGAGACCGGGGTTACCTCCTCCCCTGGCCTTGAATTGTCAGTCAAAAGCCTGATCCTTCCTCTGATTGGAGAGAAGGAGCTAAACCCAACTAAAGACCTCCGGCCTCCCCTGGTGAGAGAGATGGGCAATTGCTCGTTGTCCCCTTGGGGCCACCCTTGTGGTGTCCCATAGGGTTCTCTTCTGTCTGTCCTTTTGTTCAACGTGTATCTGAGACCACTGGGCAAGTTCGTTCAGAGGTTAGGGTGGGGTGTCATCAATATGCTGATGACACTCAGCTCGACCTCTCTTTTTCTTCTGACCCAGTTCCTGCAGTCTCAGTGCTTACCTGATGCCTGACTGCTGTTGGGGACTGGATGAGGGTGAACTGATTGAAGCTGAATCCTGACACGGCTGAAGTGATGCTGGTTGGCTGGTCGTGTGACTTGGAGGGGATTGGGACACCTGTTACCAGTTCCCTGATGGGTTCCGGCCCCCTCTGGTCAGTTAGGCTTGCAGCCTTGGAGTACTTCTGGATCCCTTGCTCCGCCTAGATTGTCAGGTTGCGGCGGTGGCCAGGAGTGCTTTTCACCAACTCCATCTGATGAAGAGGCTGCGGTCTTTTCTTTCTGACATGGATCTGGCCATCATCTATGCCTTCATTGCCTTGAGGCTAGATTACTGCAGTGAGCTCTATGTGGTCCCCTGATGACTGTTCAGAAGCTGCAGCTGGTGCAGAATGCAGTAGCTCGGCTCTTTTGGGGCGCAAGTTGCCAGGAGCTCATTATGCCGGTGCTCCAAAGTCTGCAATAGCCACCTATAGCTTTCTGGGCACAATTCAGGGTTTTGACCTTTAAAGCCCTAATTGGTCTGGGTCCCATATATCTGAAAGACCACTTGCCCTACCATTTCCCACTGCAGCCCCCACGGTCTGCCGGGAGCACCCTCCTGCAGGTTCCATCTCTTACCCTTGTTCATAGGATGGTTTTGTGGAACTCTTTTTCCCCAGGAGGTTCTCTTGAGCCTGACCCTGAAGCATATTCCAGAGATGGTGTAAAACTTTTTTTATTTGAAAAGGCATTTGGCAGGTGGGGATAGGGGTTTGTGGGTAGGGCTGTGGGGATGTTGGGAGCTCTGAGGGGAGGGTGGGAGGTTTTATTGCCTAAATGTTGTTGTTGTTCGATTGTAAGCCGCCCTGAGCCTTTGTGGGAAGAGCAGCAGATAAATCTAAATAAATAAACAAATAAAATTTTATCTTGGGCATATGTTGGCATATGATTTAGAGGGGAAGTGGGGCTAGAGCATGTGATGGCGAATGATTTAGAGAAACCAGATGGTCTTTTGTATTACCCATCGGTGGTTTTGTGCATAGACAGTGACATAACTAACTCATTTTACTCATTCTTTACAGGCACCTATATATATATGAATATAGTAATTCAGGGATAGGGAGGAGACTCAGAGGAGCCAAAGAATGTTTCATCCAGGGTCCCAAAACTGCTAAGTGCCAACTCTCACAACACATAGCATTTTAAGCTTAACATGGTACATTTTAAGAACTCCAAGAGAACCAAATGGGTAACATGCAAGACAATCCCAGCACGCAGCTTGCCCTTTGGTTTACCTTATTTTACTATGGTGGTGTGGCCTGTGAAATTGAAAGATCTTCTTGCTGTTCTTTGCTTCTAGAAAACATAATGCATGATTTTACTATATTACATCTTGAATTATTGTCCTTGTGAAAGATCCTCGCTTTGAGTTAAATGCAAGCCAATTTAAAGCAAGCCTGGTCTACTAGCAGAGCAGGATGTTCTACCCCTGCCTCCCACTTTAACAAAAATTTCTTGCATACAGTGACCCCGATGCTAAAAATGCTTACCTGGTTAGTCTCCTTTGTTGCTTATGAAGACTGCTCTCTATAAAACAAAGTTAGATCAATTAATTAAATAACTGTGATTCTGTAAAGGACAAACAAGCAGATAATAGTTTATTTTCAGTACACGGAACATGCAGATTCAGATGTAGCTTTCAGCTCCTGAAGTGGTTTTTATATTTTAATATTATACAAGCAATTGCATGATAAACCCCAAAGCTCATTCAGAATGTAAGGAAAGATGCTCTATGTTCTCTTACCATTTCTATACTATTAATGGTGGAGGTGAGGGGTTTATTTTAAAAAGACATGGGAGGTTTCCAGTACTGCTTTGAATATTACTATGCAGAAACACGTGCTCACTAGCTATTGAAGGTTGTTAGAAAATGAATTTTTGTACATGGAAATCCCTTTGATTGATTCTGTTGAACCCAAAGAATCAAGTTAATTTATAAAAGTTCATTCAGAGGGTATCTCCCACCCCTGTTTTACACAAAAAAAGTTTGTTTTGTTGGAGGGGAAGTCTAAAATTTAACAAGCTATTATCTTACCAAATAGGTCTTGTAGCAATTTACAAGCTTTCCAACAGGGTGCAGCATTTTCTAAGGATTTATAATACTTCACTTTTTTACTTATTCACATTTTTACATAGCACTATGAGGTTTATTTCTGTTTCTACAGAACATACAGGAAAAATTATTAATTTAAATTTTACAAAAAAGTTGCATTTAGCTTTTCTCTAATGTTGTTTTACAGGTATAGTGATATTAGTGTAGTAATAAGAAATATAAAATCAGCAGATACCAAAAGTCAAGAAATCAAGACATTTTTCTCAGAATTGGTTTCATTGCTGTTTTGAGTCTAGCTGCAGCCACAAATAACACCAACAGAGAAGTGAACTTCTTTCATGTATATTAATGGTGTATTAGCTTCAAACTTAACATATACAGGATTAGTCAAACAGTCATTGGTTTTGTGTAAATTAAAATTAAAAGGGTGTTAGTTTTTGATTGTGGTGATGGCGGAATCCATAAGACTTGGCCTGGCTTCAGTTTTCTTATACATAGGATAAGTGGTCTTTGTGAAGAAAAGAAATTGCTGCTCCTTAAAATGTATTTGCCCCGTCTCCCTTGCTGCCCCCTATGCCTGGAACAACACAGCCACTCTGCTCCTTCCCTCCCAGTCTTCAAATCCCTCGCCAAAACCTACCTCTTCCGTCAGGCTTTCCCTAGCTCCTCATCCCCATAGACTCATCACTGATGTCTCCTCTGCCATCCTTCACTCAGTCTCCCCTCTACCCTGTAATTAAGGGTGCAGCCACACAAGCTGCAGAGGACCTGATCCCCATGTGGCCCCATGGCAGGCAAGAGTAGCTGCCACACTGCGGGCCAGCACAGAGAATTGGGCAGACACCACCCGAGGGGCAGGCAGCTGGCTGGGCTGCTGTCAGATCTCCTGCCATGGCCGGGGCAGACCAAGGTGCCAGCCACCCAAACGGGTGCCTGCCCTGCGCCTCCCTCCCTCGGCTTAATCAGTATCCCACGCCCGACCATGATATGGCCGCGTACAACGGGCAACAGCACCCGCTGCTCAAAGCATCACAGCAGACTTTGCCACGTGGTGAGGAAGACAGGGCCTGGGCACATAGGCTACCATGCTTTGGGAAGCCTTAACCCATTTTGCGTAAGGCTGCTATACGCTGTCCTCTGACTATTTCTGAGGACGTATCACCTAGCAGCCAACTGCCTGACCCGCCACACAGCAGGGAAAACATCTGGCGGGCATCAAGCACAAGATGCACTGCATCGCATGGTAAGCCTGCCCAGAGTGGGGTAAGGCTGCCCAAGGCATGGTAAGTGCATTGTGTGGCTGCACCTGTAAGTTAAGCACGGGCATCTTGACATCTCAACTTCATGAATGTATCTAAGTCTCTCCCTACATTCCCCTCTCCTTTGTATCCTCTCCTTTTCTCTGTCCTAGATTGTAAGCCCCTTAGGGTAGGGACCTGTCTCTAATTGATGATTGTACAATACCAGTTACATTGCTGGACCTATGTAAATAATAATAAATAATAATGTAAATAATAATATAAGTGTCATAATAATATGACAATAATATGACCTATGTAAATAATAATATGACAAGTTATATTAGCGTAGCAGATCCCTCTCCTCCCCTGTAGTTAAGCCAAGAGCATGTATCTGCAACTTCTCAACTTCCTGAATGTATCTCTGGGTGAGGCCAGAGGAGAGAGATGGGAGCCTACCATGCTTTAGATAGCCGTATCCCTCCCTGTACAAAGAAGCCACGTGATGCAATGGCTTGTGTGCCCAGGCCTGCCAAATGTTCCCCCGCACTGGTGTGAGGTGAGCAGCTGGCTGCTTTGTGACGCATCTGAGGACGTATCATGAATCAGCCTTACCCCCGCGGGGGTAAGGCTGCCCAGGGCGGGGCAACTTGTGTGATGGGGTGCGCTTACCCTACCACGTGTGATGCAATGATGCCTTGAGCCATAGGTACTAGCACCTGTCTCATCTGGCCACATCGCATCCATGGGCGGGTTCTTAGTCCAACTGGGCGAGGGAAGCAAGGCAAGACTAGGAACTCACTCGTGGGTTGGTGCCTTGGCCCGACCCAGCCACAGTGGTAGCTCCTACAGGGAACAACCTGCCCAGCTTCCCTGCAACCATCTGGCCAGCTCCCCATGTCTCTCTCTGTGTACCCCTCAACTTTGTGTATTCCAGATTGTAAACCCCTCAGGGCAGGAACCAGCCTCTTATCACAACTGTTCAGCACCAAGCACATTACTTGCACTATATAAATAATAATAATAATTAATGTAGTCACCCTGACTTAATCTCTCACCTAGCTGTTAAAGTAAGCAGTGTGGTTTAGTTTTTGTTTCTCACAGTAAACTAAAGAATCTACAGTATTCGTAGACCTCTATTATATGTAGTGCTAGTTAACAATTCCAATTGTCAAAGACTACTTGTTCAACAAGTTGGACATGAATGCCTCTGTTTGTCCACAGAGAAGTTCATAGTTTATATACTTTTACCTTGTGGCTGGTATCAATTTTTTAGGTTATGAGTCAGATTTATTTTAATCCAACCTAGTTTCTTCTTTGACAATTTTGTTTTGAACTGCAGTTTTCCTGCATCCCATGTAGTATTCTAGAAATGTAAATCTTTTGATTGCTATTTATT
Source organism: Sphenodon punctatus (assembly GCA_003113815.1). Classification (NCBI taxonomy): domain Eukaryota; kingdom Metazoa; phylum Chordata; class Lepidosauria; order Sphenodontia; family Sphenodontidae; genus Sphenodon; species Sphenodon punctatus. The sequence goes on along the minus strand of QEPC01015474.1, from coordinate 2,258,846 downwards.
GGAACCTTACTTTAAAATTCTAAGTAAATGCAATGTGGCCAGCTAACAGTGCTGCTAATGTGAGACTACACTTGAAAAGCTACAACATTTTCCCAGCCTTGGTTTACCAGTGCCAACAGTATTGTAAATTTTAGTATAGTGTGGGCACAGATGGTGTTCTTTGAGTGGTCTCTGTACAATCACACTGGGAGATGAACGCTCTCTGCTGCCAGACTTTGGAATCTTCTGGTTTGTAATGTCTTCTGGGTGCTTCTGTCCTTTTCATCTGCTCCTGATTTCACATGTGCTCAAAGCATGGCTATATAAGGTAGTGGGCCCTCAATCACCTCCCTTCCTTCCAATCAGTAACTCTTTATGGCCTATGAGAAGGGTGGGTGGGTTATGTGAATTTACAGAGGCTCCCATAAAAGATTTCAGTTACAGATGAGTAACTTTAATTTCATCTTTTGAGTATTCTTTGTACATTCATGCTCTTACATAATTGTGAAGCAATACTCTGCCTCCTGGACAGTGAAATGGAAGACTCAGGCCACTTTCACACCTCCCCCCCCCCCCCTATCCTAGCTGCGGGAGGGAATGCGCAAACCAGGATATGCACGGGGTTCGGCCGGTCTGAAAGCCCCCCACGCGGCTTTGCTGGCAAACACACGCAGCGATACAGGGCTGGATTTCCTGCTTTGTATCGCTGCATGTGTTTGCCGGCAAAGCTGCACAGGGGGCTTTTAGACCGGCCGAACCCCACGCATATCCTGGCTTGCAAATTCCCACCCACAGCCAGGATAAGCGCGGGGGGGAGGAGGTGTGAAAGTGGCCTAGTTTCAAGTGGCTGACGTTGTCCTGTCCCAAATTTGTATGTCTAACCTGAGGACAAGCTCACTAGCACAAGTGCTTCCTAAGATAGGCACACAATCCTAGGTAGCTACCTTGCACACTTTGATTGTGGACAAATGTCTTAAGTCATGAAGTAAATGACACCATGCCATTGGTGGAGTGGGTTCTTAACCCTATACGGACCTGCTGTGTGCTTATTATGAATGAAGTAACATTCTTAATACAAAGCCTAGTCTATTTTGTGTGCTTCTCCTTAAGACCTTCTTCAAAAGAGACAAATTATCATCTATGATCTTACATAAACTCCCAATTTGTATCTAATGAGTTTGCATAGGCCTTCCTTGCATTCAGTGTGTGTAACAACTTCTCCCTTGTTTGGGATGGCATAATGAAAAACTCTGACAAATTAATAGTTTGATTCAGGTGGGAATTCAGTGACTGTTTTAGGAATGAACCTGGGAATAGGTCCAAGGATAACTTCTTGTTATGGAACATGATGGAGAGACTCTACCTCAAGCATTCAATTCATTGACACATCCAGAACATATTCTGGACACTAAAAAGGTTATCTATAAGGACAAGTGATGAAAAAGTAAGTTCCCATGGATTCAAACAAATCATACATCAGATTTGTAAGCACCAGGCCCAGACATCAGGGAGGGGTTGGCATGTATCCAGGGAGGTAGAGATGCAGAGGACTTTTTTTGAAGAACTTCAGTAGAATTAACTTTAATTTTTCAGCCAATCAGAGAAAAGGATTAGCTGATATGGTAATAAAATGTCTGAACCCAGTCTTATAATAGGGCTTATGCTTTTATAAAGGCAAGGCAATTTTCAGTGCAATTGCATATTTAAGTTCAATATCCTCAGTATTAAAAAACAGACTGCAGATTTCCCAACATCACCAAGAACCAGTAGAGGTAAAATAGGTATGATAAGTCCTAGAAATACATTCATTTTCTCAGAAGCCTAACAAATATTCTTCTTAGATACTCCAGATAATATATCTGACTCACTGGTTCTGAATTTGAGTAATTAAAATTCAAGACAGACAGGTTTTTTCTCTTCCTGCTGTAGGAATTTCTGTACAGACATATATTCCATCTAGTATTTTGATATTTGTTACAAAACATTGGAAAGTCACACAAGCTGGAGGCGACTCGATCCCCCACCCGCTCCCAGGTGGGTAATTGCAGCCACCACATGTTGGGCCGGCGGGGAGAGCAGGCCAAATGATTCCCCCAACCCCCCCCCCCCCAAATGCAGCCATCACCAGCCCCTCCGTGCCAAGGGTGGGCTGAGGAGCCAGCCACATGAGGCTGGATGCCCAGACTCCTGGGCCCATTGTCACTAGGCAGCTGTTCGGGGTGGGGAGCCCACACGCATTCCTCCCACCTGCCTAACAACTGATTGGGGAGCCTGGGAGGAGTGTGTGCTCTTCCTGGCCGCCTAACAGCTGATTGTGGGAGAGAGGCCTGGGAAGAGTGTATATGCCTCTGAGGCCCCCTGCCCCGTAATCCGCTGTTAGGGGATGCACACTCTTCCCAGACCTCCCTCCTCTGCAATCATATGTTAGGCAGCCAGGAGGAATGCACTTCTTTGGGCCCGATCCTCAGAACCCCGACTTGCAGCAGTACTGCACGGGACCAGCCACACAAGAGGTGGCTCGTTAACCCACTTTGAGCAGTGCTATCCCACTTTGGGAAATGCTGCTATGCGCTGCATCCCTGGTGTGTAAGCTGACTGCCCCTCCTAGGGTGGGATGAACAACTGGCAGCCATCAACCATACGATTCACTGCATTGTGTGTTAATGTTGTCCAAAGTGGAATTATGCTGTCCAGAGTGGAATAATGTCTCGTGTTGCTTCACCCATTGTCTTACAGTGGCTGCAGTTAATAATTTTTAATATAGCTGGTTCCTTTGAAAAGAATTTTTTAAAAATATCGGCCTTAATTTCAAAGAAATAGACAATTGTAATTTTACGGGGGTTGCTCAACTTTATAAATGGCATTGCTTAATTCTCAAAATGTGTTTAAAGCTTTTAAGAGTTATTATTCAATAAAATAATTTACTATGGATATATTTGCAAATGTGTATGTTGTCAAATATATGTTCTCTAGAGGTTCTTGTTTTAGTGAATTATATTGAATGTTAAAGATGGTGATATACAGCAAGCCTTATTAAATGAAAACATCTGAAGAGGAAAAGAATATTTGGGGCATGTATTTGAAAAACGGATTCCCTCTTGCCCTTCCCCCATTGAGGAAGCATTGCTGTTTGATAATCCCTATTTTGGATTAACACAAGTTACTTTTATAGTAGGTATTTAAAAACAAAATGTTAATATGTCTCTGGCATTTAATTATTTTTTTTAAAGTTATTGCTGCCCTCTGACACTATTTTGCATTCATGCGCTACATGCTTTTTAAATACTTAGTTTAGTAATAGTGGTGGTGTTGATGTTCGTTGTTTGTATTACATTAGCACCCAGAAATCCAAATTCAGATTGAGAACCTCATTGTAATAGATAATGTATAACATAAAAACTCAGTTTTTGCCCCAAACATTTTAGTTGGGTATTCAACTAAGTATTCAAAGACCTATTTATGTGACTAGGGCTTGCACTGGTGGAATTCTTTGAGGGTATAACCTAAATAAAGGAAAAGAAACAGAGGGTGTTAACAAACGAGATGATAGCTTCCTGGAGTACAGGTTCAGTCAATGCAGCCCCACGTACATATTTAGCCCCAAACTAAAGTAGTAAGCAAACTACTATTAAACATAAGTAAGTGCCATAATGGGTCAGACAATGGTTTGTGGCAGTGGCCAATCTCAGTTGCTTGGAAGAAGTACTCACAATGGGGCAATCCTTTCCCTGTTGTTCACTTTCAGCTCCTGACAGTAAGAGGTTACATTTCCCTGAAACCTACATGGCTAATACCTGCTAATGGACTTATCCTCCAGAAACTTGTCCAGTTCTTTTTTTAAAACCAGCTATACTATTGGCCTTGATCACATCTTCTGGGAACAGATTCTACAACTTGAAAAAAATACTTTGTTTAAAATCTGCTACTTGTTAGTTTCATGGGGTGTCTCCTAGTTTTAGTACTATTTGAGGTGTAAATAACAGTTCCTATTTACTTGTTACACATCACTCATGATTTTATAAACTTCTATCATATCCTCCTGTCGTCTCCTCTCCAAGCTGAAGACTCCTAACCTATCTAACCTCTCTTCATATGGCTCTTCAAAGGACGTTCCATACTCTATTATTTTTGTTGCCCGTCTCTGTATTTTTTCTATTTGTACTATATCTTTTTTGTGATGGGGCAACCAGAACTTCACAACAATACTCAAGTCGCACCATAGACTGTAGTCACAAGATTTATATAGAGGCATTATGATATTTTCCGTTTTATTCTCTATCCTTTTACAAATAATTCCCAACGTTCTGTTTGCTTTTTTGACGGCTGCTGCACACTGAGCTGAGGATTTCAGTGTGTTGTCCGAAGTGCTGAAATGAAGTCTTCGGAAATCACAGATGATTGGGATCTTCGACCCGGAAATAGCGGGGAGCACGGCCATTTCTCGAGAAACTTCGGAACCCTTTGGAAACTTCTGAAGCGTCTGCACGCCTGGGCCTAGCTGGAGAAGCTCTGAGAAGCTTCTGGAAACAGTGCCATATTTGGTTAGGGGGGTGGGAATGGAAGGGGACAGTTGAGTCATGGGGTAAGGCAGATTTTGAATCGGTTGGCTGGCCAAGCTAGATGACTAGTTTTGATGGGTACAAGCTGCAGCCAATAGAAAGAGAAGTGCCAAAAAACAAAACCGTCACACACGCACACCCATTTCCCATTATCTGGTGAATTTGACTGTGTGTTGCTACACAACTGTGAGTAATCAACTGGGCTGGGAGGTCAGACTTCTGGCATAGCATAGCATGGCATGGTTTGGCCTGGCCTGCCTGTGCATAGGGCCTATGCTGGGGCATTGGGGGGTTGCATGCCATGGGGTTTTTTTGTTTTTTAAATTGTGTTCCAGGGGACACATTGGCTACTGCTGCTTGGTTGACTTGGCTTGGCAGTCAGACAGCAGCGCCATGATGAGCCAGAAGGCTCTCTCTGCCTGACTTCTATTCCTGGTCTCGCAGTGCCACACTGTCCAGTCCTCCATGCCAAGAGGGTGCCCTGGAGAGGGTGATGAGGGTGATGAAAATGTGCTGTCTGCTGGGTAGACTGGCTGGCTTTTGGTGGGAAGGATCTGCATTACACTCTGTGTTGTTGATGCAAGTTGTCTTTTCTTTACCAAGGGTCTCTCTGGCTGCCTCCAGACAGCATGCCAGTATTTTTTGTTTTTTAATAAAATAATTGGGTGCTGCCAGGCTATTGCTTGCTTGCTGGGCTGCTTGGTTTGCTCAGCTTGGAAGTCAGACAGCAGCACCATTATGAGCCAGAGGTTGTGGGGGGGGGAGAGGAGTTGTGAATGTTTGTTTTCTTGAGTGAATGTCCTACTTTTGCTAGTCTGTTTTTGTGTGCACTGCTTGGTTGGCAATATTAATGATTTATTTTAAAAGTGGGTGCCCTCACTGCTGATGGTGGACCCTGATTTACTAAGCAATTAAGCTGCAGCTGCTGCACATGGCAACATGGTAAAAAAGATTTCTGAAGTTCTGCTGTTCTAAAGTTTCCAGGGATTTCTGATGGCTGCACCAGCAACCCCAAAGTGCTGCTGGGTACCCGGCCCAACATCGGAACTTTGATATTTGGCCCGAGTATCCGAAAGCACTATTCAGTTCAGCTCTAATTGTCCACAATGACTCCAAGGTCCTTTTCCTGAGTAGTAACTCCTAATTTAGAACCCCAATTTTTCCCTCTTTGTCGTTATCCACGTTTTTCATCACTTTGCCATTTAGATGCCCAGTCTCACAAGATCCTCCACAATTCTTACAGTCCTTATGTGTTTTAACTACCTTGAATAACTTTGTGTCATCTACAAATTTGATCATCTCACTCTTTACTCCCCTTTTCAAATCATTAATGAATACATTAAACAACACCAGTTCCAGTACAGATCCCTGAGGCACTCCACTGTTTACATCTCTTCATTATGAAAACTGACCATTTAGTCCTACTCTTTGGGTGAAAACAGTGATGCATGTAACTCCGCTTTAACACCGCTTTAACATTTCTTATGCATGTTACAGGACTGTATTAGTGCCCTATGCAGCTGTGCAACATGCATAAGAAATGTTAAAGCGGAGTTAAGGTGCATGTCTGTTTTCACCTTTTGTTTCCTATCCTTTAACCAGTTACCAGTCCACAATAGAACACTGCCTCCTACCCCATAACTTTTTAATTCCTTCAAGAGTCTTTCATGAGGAACCTCATCAAACACTTTCTACAAATCCAGATACGCTATATTGACAGGCTCACCCCTATCCACATGCTTATTTACACCCTCCAAAAATTCCTGTAGGTTAGTGAGGCATGACTTCTCTTTGCTAAATTCATGTTGACTCTTTCCCGTTAAGCCATGTTTATCAATGCCCAGTAATTCTGTTCTGTTCTTAATAATCATTTCCACTATTTTTGCCTACCACAGTCATCAGGCTTACTGGTCTAGCTTCCAGGATCACCTCTGAAGCCCTTTTTAAATATTGGCATTACATTCGTCACCCTCCAGTCCTCGGGTACACTGGCAGATTATAGCAGTAGGTTACAAATTACCAGTAGTAGGTCTGCAGTTTATTTGAGTTCCTTCAGAACTCTGGGGTGAATACCATCTGGTCCCGGTGATTTGTTACTATTTAGCTTCTCACTTTGCTCTAGAACCCCTTCCAGAGTCACGTTGATTTGTGACAGCTCTTCCGATTCATTACCTACAGAAAACAGTTCTGGCATAGTTATCTCCCCAACATCCTCTGCAGTGAAGACTGAAGCAAAGAATTCATTCAGCTTCTCTGGCCCGTTTCACACAAAAACGCCCCCCTCCCCCCTTTCCCATGTGGGCAAGGGTGGAGGGAACATCCATGTGACCGCTCGTGCGGGTGGGGTGTGTGCGCGCTCCTGCACTCCACCCATCTCCACCGATTCCCCCACGCATGGAGGCATCAGACAAAATGGAGATGCCTCCATTTTGGACAACCAAGCCAAGAACGTGTACCTGAGCTCCCGCATCCTCATGAATGTCGCATCCCTTGTCTCTTCCTCTGTTCCCCCTTCCCTGTCTCCCCTCCCCCTTTAGTTTGTAAGCTTTCGGGCAAGGACCATCTCTATCTTATTCCTTGTAAAGTGCCAGGTACATCGCTGGCGCTATATAAATGCTTAGAATAATAATAATAGATCAGTGAAGGAGGGTAGAGATGGGCGTGCATCTGTGTGACCTCCTCCACTGATCTACACACATGCTGCCACTGATCCATCTGCAGACCACGGTGCACACCCATCCCCCCCTCGCACCGTGGCTGCTCCTGGCCTGTGTGAAAAGAGCCTCTTGTAATGACATCCTCGCTGAGTGCCCCTTTTACCTCCTGGTTATCTAATGACCAAACTGACTCTCTAGCAGGTTTATTGATTCTGATGTACTTTTAAAAGGTTTTATTATTAGCTCTTGCCTCTTTAGCAAGTCCCAGTTGGGATCATGTTGGGCATGAGGAGGCATGGAAAGGGGGTGAAGAATCACCATCATGGACATCAAGAGAGGCACCTTGTGTCTATTCCTGTGTCCCACTCCCCTCCTGTCTTGGGATATTTGGGAGTTGAGGCTAGTGGGGCCCCTGATCTAAAGCTGATGCGGCTTAATGCAAGGTCGATAAAACCTGGACTATCTTTGATCTTATTCAGGATGAGGCTACTGACCCAATATGCATTTCAGAGACCTGCCTGGATGAGACCTTGGGGCTATATTGTCCCAGTTGATGCCAGCCAGGTACTCAGTGCAACATCAGCCAGGGGTTGGGTGCAGAGTGGCAGTGATCTGCAAAGACATCGGCGTTGGTGGCCTTGGTGGATGATCTCCGACAGGAGATGGACGCAGGATGCTCGACCTTTGTGGTCCTGCTAGATCTCTCGGCCGCTTTTGATACCGTGGACCATGGGCTGCTGTTGGGACGGTTGCGAGACTTGGGGGTCTGGACGGGACTGTTTTTGGATGGTTCTGCTCATTTCTCTCGGGTAGAAGTCAGCGGGTGGTGCTGGGGGCTGAAACATCTAGCCCCCGGACTTTGACTTGTGGCATTCCGCAGGGTTCCATTCTGTCCCCACTGTTGTTCAATGTGTATATGCAGCCCCTGGGGGAGATCGTGAGAGGGTTCGGGATGAGATGTCACCAATATGCTGATGATACTCAGCTGTACCTCTCGTTTTCAACTGACCCAGGTCCTGCTGTCTCATTACTTTCCCAATGTTTGGCAGAAGTGATGGTGGTGGGAAGGGTGGAGGAGGTGCTGGCCCCCCTAATAGGGGGGGTTCGCCCGCCTGTTGCTCTTCAGGTTTGGAGTCTTGGGGTGGTTTTGGATTCGGGCTTCCGTCTGGATCGGCAGGTGGAGGCGGTGGCTATTGCTAAAGCCACCTTTCGCCAGCTGTATCTGGTACGGGGGCTTCGACCTTACCTCTCCAGGCCCGATCTGGCCACTCTCGTCCATGCCTTCATCATCTCGAGGCTAGACTACTGCAACGCGCTTTATGTGGGGCTTCCCTTGTTGCTGGTTCGGAGGCTGCAGGTAGTGCAGAATGCAGCAGCCCATCTCCTGACGGGAACGGGGCGGTGTGAGCACATAACACCCGTGCTCCACGCTCTGCACTGGCTGCCTATAGCGTACCGAGCCAGATTCAAGGTGATAGTATTGATTTACAAAGCCCTGCACGGCCTGGGCCCCTCATATCTCGGGAGCCGCCTCGCCCTCTGCGTCTCAGAGCGATCCCTTCGGTCCACTGGGGGTGCCTTTCTGGAGGTCCCCCGTGTAAGACGGTGGGCCACAATGGAGGGGGCGTTCTCGGTGGTCGGTTGTGGAACTCCCTCCCGGAGGAGGCTCACCTGGCCCCGGGCCTGTTGGCCTTTCGACGCATCTGTAAGACTTGGCTGTTCGTCCAGGCCTTCGGAGGGGAGGGTGGTGGGGTGGGTTAATTTTTGAGGGGGGTGTTTTAAATTTGTTTTAATTATTATATTGTAGATTTTTTTTTAATGTTCAAAAATTGTTTTTATATTATGTTGGAAGCCGCCCCGAGATGCCGTAGGCATGGGGGGGCGGCATATAAATAAAGAAATAAATATAAATAAATACATTTTCCAAGGTATCCGGTAACTCATTCAATATAGAGTGTGTTTCCACCTCGTGCTGGATTTGGCCTAGGATAGATTGGAGAATTTGTTGGTGTACGGTGGTCTTGAATTTACCCAGACTTTTAGTCTTGAGTGACTTCAGCATAAATGCTGAGACTAACCTTTTGGCGTCAAAGTGAGACTTCATGGGACTATTCCAAATAATATCTGGTCCAACACATGAGGTGGGACACACATTGAATTTGATGTTATGTACTGGCCTGAAAACAGGGCTTTCAATTATGGAGGGCGGGGGCTTGTTACGACACTACTGTCATGGTCAGACCATTACCTCCTGAAGGCCCAGATCTGTGCCCACCTATACTTTCATCGACTTTGGGAACGTTAGCTTGGTCCACCCCAGAGACTAATAGCTCTAATTGGTTTCCAGAACTCTTTGGGGGATTTGCCTCACTGACCTTGATGACTACTCTGTCGATGACATGGTCACTTTGTGGAATGACATCCTGACCATGGCCATTGATGTGATTACACTCAGGTATCCGCTTCCATCGCTGTGAGGGCATAGGTTCCCCTGGTATATGGGTGACCTGAGGTGGTTGAAATGGGAAGATAGGTGGTTAGAACGCAGGGTGGTGCTCAACTCATGCTGAAGCTGGCTGACTGCGGCATAGATCATTTTTGTAAGACTATGCTGTGGCTGTGATGGCAGTGAAGAAATCTTTCTTCTCTGACATCATAGAGTCTGCAAAGTCTCATCCCGAGAATCTGTTCTCAATGGTGAATGGCCTGATAAATCTGGTCTATCTCTCCCACAAACCAGGGCTGTCTAGTCCCTGCTGTGATATTGTTATTAATTAATAATAATAATAGTTTATTACGTAGCCACATTGCGTATAAAAATAAAAACAAAATAACATTATATATATAAAAATTCCATAACAACAAATAACACCAACGTGACAGACATTACACATAACAATTTGGGTCATCATCCCCTAAAATTATACTAATCGGCATTCCCATTCGACTTGAACTCCAGGAATTGCTGCCTCGGAGAAAATGCCTGCACCAAATATTTGGCCACCAATTCCATGAGATCATGCACTCTGTTCTGCAAGGCCAACACCATCAAACCATGCTCCCTTCTCCCAGGGTGGTTATTGAGAGGGGAAATCAGTACGTTTTTCCTAATACAGTCTGCATGCAAAGAAAATATGCTGAGTAGATTCAGCTGTAGTCTGGTTGAAAGGAAAAAGTCTTTCACTGTAAGGAACTCCACCTCTTCTGCCCTCCAAAATTTTGGAGGGGAGAGGATTAAATCTTGCGGACATGAACAGAAATCTGCCTTTTGGTGAAATCGAAGATACCAAATATGGGGCTCGTTCACCTGGTGCTGGATTAATTACTTTGCCGATAAAATCGCTCGTATTCACTACAGCTTGGTTGCTGCTACTTTATCTGCAGAGTTAGAGTTTGGGGTTGTGGAAGCTCAGCCATGTCCTGTTTGTTTGGCTTGGCTTCAGTTAGTGTCACCCACCATTTGAGTTTGTATTTGGCTACTGAATTGAACCCTCAGTGGATAGAGGTCCCAGCCATTATGTAAAAATTTATCTTCGAATCCTGTGAACTCCAACCAGATTATCTGGAGACTAGAGACTTTATTGTTAATTCAGATATAATTTGCATGAGAATAGTTGATAGCATGACTACAGAAAGATCCTCCTGATGAAGAGCCTGTTGCTCGAAATGTGTTGTGATTTTTATTGTGCCCTTTGATATGGTTGATCACAAGGTGTTGTTTATACGACTGCAGGATCTGACAGAGGTGCATGGGACTGCTCTTAAGTGGTTTCGTTCGTTCCTGTTGGGGAGGTCCCAGCGGGTGGTGATGGGAGACCGCTTTTCATCCCCACCCCCAGGACCTCCCGTGTGGTGTCTCACAGGGTTCCATCTTGTCTCCCCTTCTGTTCAATGTGTATCTGAGGCCGCTGGATGAGATCATTTGGAGGTTTAGAATGAAGTGTCACCCTGCTCTACCTCTCTTTTTGACCTGACCCAGGTCTTGCAGTCTTGGTGCTTACCAGATGCCTGGCTGCTGTTGGGGACCCAGGTTCCACAGTCTTGGAATGCTTCTGGACCCATTGCTGCGCCTGGAACGTCAGGTTGCCGTGGTGGCCAAGAGTGCTTTTCACCAACTCGATCTGGTGAGGAGGCTGTGTCCCTTTTCTTTCTGACTCTGGTCTGGTCACCATCCTCCGTGCTGGCTCCCTATAGCCTTCTGGGCACAATTCAAGGTGCTGGTTCTGACCTTTAAAGTCGTAAATGGCCTGGGCCCCACATATTTTATTTACTTATTTATTTATACCCTGCCTCCGGCAGCTTGGAATAGCTCACATCTGTCAGAAATAAATATAATAAAACAACGATAAAATCTAAAAACAAATCAACTGTATAAAAAAACCTATACAATAAAAGCAAGGCAGAGTGTGCGAAAAAATATGAAAAATGCCACACACTCCCTCCCCTCCCCACAATCATCCCCTCCACCGAATACCTTATGGAAGAGCCACGTCTTGCACTTACATCAGAAAACAAAGAGAGTCGGGCTGAGGTGGACATCCATCAGGAGTGAGTTCCACAGTGATGGCACAGCCGCCGAGAATGCCCATCTGTCAGTCCCCACCTGGAGATACCGCAGAACCTTGAGGAGGGCACCCCCTGTCAACCGCAGGAGTTGCTCTGGAGCCTGGGAAGTGAGGCGATTCCCCCAGATTGCTAGGATCTAGGCCGTTTAGGGCTTTATAGATCAAAACCAGCACCTTGAATTGGGCCAGGAAAACTATAGGCAGCCAGTGGAGAGCTTGGAGTGCAGGTGTAATATGCTCCCAGTGACCTGTCCCCATAAGGGGACGGGCCGCCGATTCTGCACTGACTGCAGTTTCCGGACCATCACCATGGGCAGCCGTAGGTAGTGGTCATTACAGTAATCCAGCCTTGAGGTACCAAATGTATGGATGATGGTGACGATATCGGAGTCCGAGATACACGGGCAAAGCCACCTCCCCAGATGTAACTGGCGCAAGGCATTCCTTCTCCAGCCAACACCTGGACATCTAGGCGCAACTGTGAGTCCAGGAGTACCCCCAGGCTTCATATACAAGGTGCCAGCACTGGGCAGACCCCACCAATAACTGAAGATATCCCATTATCAGACCATCAACCCCACCAACAAGTATCACTTCTGTCTTGTCAGGATTCAGTTTCAATTGGCTAGTCCTCATCCAATCCCCCACAGCAGCCAGACCACTGGGAGAGCATAGAGACTGCAGGGCCTGGGACGGATGAAAAGGAGAGGTACAGCTGAGTATCATCAGCATATTGATGAGCCGAGGCACAGAGCCCAAATTTCTCCCTTAGCAGATTCTGCATGTGGTAGGGGTGCCACTCCAACCCGCTCCTCCCCGCCAGCCCAGGCACAGACCCCAACATATGTCTGCCTTACCAAAAGCTAGATATGGCTGTGTTCTTCTCTCAGACACGCCCACACCAAATCTCTTTGATTGCCGCACAACCACAGCATATCTGAGAGACTGCCTTTTCTTCCATGCTCCATTGTGACGCCTGCAGTCAGCTGGGAGTGGTCTTCTGCTGGTTCCACCTGCTAATCTTGTTCGTATGACAAGGGTCCACAGAGAAGCCTTGTCTCGGTTGCTGCCCCTACCTTATGAAACTCACTTCCCCGGAGGTCCATCAGAACCAGAGCATTTTCCCATTGTAATGTTTTGTCTCTTTAGCAAAGCATTTGGAAGGCAAGGTTAGGGATTGAGATGGGCGGATTTAGGGGTAAGGGTAGGTGTTATAATGAGGTTTTAATTGGAGTATTTTATGATGTATGCTTTTAGTTATGTAAGCCACCCTGAGCCTTAGGGGAAGGGCAGGGTAGAAATTGAAATAAATAAATATTGCCATCATCTACCCATCCCATAGCAAGGACGACTACCTGAACTGGAAGGGCTTTTCCTCTGTGGTTCTAGACAGTATGGACCACTGTGCCTGGTTCATGGATGTACTGACTGGGTGGTCCGGGAAGAACCATCTTCCATCATTCCCCCTTCATTGTCCGCATGTACACAGGAGACTTTGGACCACCGACCGAAACATGTATTGGGGGGTGCTCATGAAGTCTGTCGTTATTGGGGATCCTGCCTACTCCTCGAAGCCCTGGCTCATGAAGGCATACAGCATTGCCCACACACTGGAGCAAAGGTACTTTAACTGGCAACTCCGCGTCATCCGCTCTGTTGTGGAGAATGGTTTGGGGCTTTTAAAGCAACGCACAGTAGCTGCTAGGATTGAGTTCCAGCTAGAGATGGCTTCCCTGCTAACAACTGCCACTTGCATTCTTCACAATATCTGCAAAACTGGTGGGGCTGTGTTGGAGAACGCCTCCTCCAGTTAGCACTGGCAAGTCAGTGCCCCTGTTCCAGGACCGAGTGGAGTAACATGTAGCTGGAGAGATCCAGGGTGCCTTGTGCCAGCACATCAAGTCCAATGCTGTCCCCAAACACTCACTTTCAGTGACAGCTTGATGAAAATCAGTGAACTGTTTTAAATGATTTTTTTGTAATATCAGTAAAGCCTTTAAAAATGTTTCCAGTGTGTCACTGTGTTTTCCTTTGTCCCATCTGGCTGCCCCCGCCCCCCTCCTCCTCCAGCACTGTGACAGCATACTTTCCATCCTTGCTTCCTGTGGCAGGAGGCAAAATTATTGTCCCGGATCTCTTTGCATCCATGTCTCAGGTCCTTGGCCCACCTCTGACACTGGTTCATGTGGGTGTAGCTCTGCTGCACCATTTTGGCTGAGATTTCTTGTAACACTGCCTCGTTCCTATAACACTTCACCAGAGTATATTGGACCTTCTCCCCCCCCATAGAGCAATGAAGGCTTTGGTCTCGGTCCAGGGAACGCAGTGCTGGCAGGCGTATATGTAGGCAGCGAGTGACTGCAACTGAACAGTGGAGGTGGTGGTGCTGGTTGTTGCCTGGCTATCTGTATTAGTCATGATGCCAGCAATGGTAATCCTCTGCAAGTCGTTCCCAAGAAAGCAGTGGCTGGGAAACAGCAAGCATTAGGCACGTACTGCCAACCAGGATGAGCTGGGAAAACACGTTTGAAAATGGTTTGGTGGGTTTTAAGGAGGACATGACACACGCGTTAGTGAGAGTGGAAAGACTGGAAGTGATTTCACCTTGCTACACTTTTTGCCTGTGACTCCATGGTGCTGGTAGACGTGTTCATATGAGGCTTCACACGATCTTTGTGGCAGAAACTGCCTTTTATGTTAACAGAGGGTGAAAACAGACATGACGCTAACCACTAGTGGTGGGATTAAATCCGGTATACCGGTACCGGATTTATTTCATTGGTTTCAATGGGGCGCTGTGTCCCCATTGAAACCAATGAAATAAATTAATTCCCTCCCCCTCCC